>CM036547.1:3093850-3426350 GCA_020745685.1 Tautogolabrus adspersus | reverse complement strand
CTGAAACAGCCAACATACAACTTTATCTCCATTTTCTTGATCAAAAAAATCCCAAACTGATTTGTGCTACGAGATGCTATCTGTTCCCTGTATTTGTTTACATCTGGGTAGTAGAGCACTTTGGCAGAATCCATTTTCCAGAGCTAAACCTCCGGCTACTGGCTGCGTTACAGTTTAGACATAACATTTGACCGGCACTGTGGGCCTGAATTAATACAAATATTGATAATTTTTTTTAACGACTACGGATTCTGGTGCTGCTTAGCGACTTTAACCTTTAAGCTAATTGAGCACATCCCTAGTTTCTACCTTCACTAACTAACATCCTGGAAGGAAGTCTGTTTTTTGTTTCACTTTGAAGCAGGAGAAACTTTTGAAAGAAAGTTTGATGGACATAAAACACCAAGTTACCCAATCTCCTGAAATAAAATAGAATCAAGAAACCCGCTTCGCTTCTACCCTGAAAAACTCAAATTGGACATAAAGTATAGAAATATAATAATAGAAAAGTTGTCTTCTTTGTGTTTGACTTTCTTTTCTTTTAATAACTAACTCATTTATTTCTGTAGTCTTCATTTCTGTTTGATTTTCTCTCCTCTTCTGTCACTTGTGCGCACCCTAACATCACTTTCACATCCTCCGTCTCCTGTGCAGCATCCATATCAGCTGTGATAGAGGAGGTGCTCCGTGTGGGAGTGTAAGCCACAGTTTTTTATGTGTCTGCAGAAATGTGTGTGCAAGCTTTCGTGTGAGTCTGTGTGGATGTACTGTACATGAGGGCTTAAGTCTGGCTGTGTATAGGTGTACGTGAGAGCATATACGGGGCTTCACTAGAGGCATGAGTTGATGCTCTGTAGTGTATGATCCTAATCACATCTCCTCACTTCTTTCTTCCAATCCCCCTCTCCCCCCCTCTGTTTAGCTCTCTGGGCTCTGATTTGGACTTCTGCGGGCCGTGGCGACCAGCAGAGCAGAGAAATTGCCTGTTATCTGGGGGGTCGATTCTTCGCGGGTTCCCGTAAATTGCTTTGTATTGACACCCTGTCAGAGTTGGGATCCTCATGTTAACCCCAAGATGTGCCCTCAAGTTAGGTGAGTCTCACCAGCACCACCCAAATCCCTCCTGTCCCGCTCCTTCTGGCGTTTACCTCGACTTATCAGTGCAAAAAACCTAAATTGGGCCAGACATGTCATTTGGCTACTTCACGGGGCGTCTGAAAGATTCAAAAACATAAATTTGAACAATTTTAATGCCAGTAGAGTGAAGTGAATGCAGCAGATATTTCACATGGACGACTACGGTGTATATGACCCTTGACAGCTCCACTACCTCTTCCTAATCTTGTGGGAGGCATTTCATCAAAATCCATTATATTGGGATGACAGCTATGGTGGCTTGCAGGGCTCACACAGCCCACAGAGGGTGTGATGGATGTGATTGTGAACCTCCCACATGGTGATGGAAGCAGACGTTTCTGGTTAGCTTTGGAACTGCATGTCATCTTTGACAGATCTGAAATATGAACTTCCTGTTTGTTGGATCGTTTCTTTTCTGTAACTCGTTTGTTGCAGAGCCGTATAATATCCGTCAGTATTAATAAACACGTTATAGAAGATGGTGCTCTCTCAAAATCAACAAAAAGTCTAACCTGTTTGACTTTTAGGTTTTCTTAAAAATGTTTGATCAAAGCACTGTAAAACGTAAAGTTTGGGATCTTTTTAAGAAGAAAAAGGAAATTATACCATTTAAATTAGGGCTGGGCAATTAATCAAGTTACGATTGTGGCTTCCCACATTCATAAAAACAAAATAATCCAGTTGAAATGATGACTGTGCTGCAATGTTGCGCACATTTTGATCATGTGTGGTAAATGTTTCAAAGTGTTTTTTTGTTATATTTTGGCCAAAGGAGTACATAACCACTACCCGAAACCGTGGTCAGAAATGTCTAAGCACGGTTACCTCTTGTAGCCTACATTACGTCGCAATAAAACACATGCATGGCTTTATGTGATCATGAAGCATGCTTCGTTTACAAGACAAGTGTTGTGTCCGTGCCCGCACATCGGCGAACAACACGGAGAAAATGACAGGTACCTTACTGACTTTGTGGCTTATTTTGAAGTCATTTTAGTCAGACAGCCAGAACACTCAGAGATTTCTCCATAATGAAGGCTGTCCACGTTGTGTACCTGTGCTTGTGCTCGTGCACGAACTGTACCGAGCCGAAGCACACCTCTTACAAGCGTGCCAGGGCAAAGGAAGTGTACAGTACCATCGGAGCACTCACACTAGTCAAACGAACTGGACTTTGAGGGTGAAATGTGCTTGGGCATGGTACGTATTGCCTAGTGTGAGTGCACCCTAAGATGCACGTTCAATCATAATTGCTGCAATAATAGGAATCTTAATTGCATTCATTTTATGAGACTAAACAAATGTTGTTATCACTTCAATTTTTCCCCCACCTGTTAACAAAATGTTTTCAAGGCTTTTGTTTTCTGATATGACTCTGTGTTCGTAGCATTAAAGCATGACCACAGTGCTTTCCCACTCTAAGTGTACAACATTAATAGGATATCATGTAGGAGGAGGAGTGGGTCCACTGAGGCTCTCAGCATCACTCCACCACTGGCCTCCTCTCCAGTAGACACTGGGAAAGCATCCAAACCTCCCACCGCTCTCCGTGTCTGACTGTTATCCAGCTTTTTAGCACAGTGTGTGTGCTTCAGTGTTGTACTCTGCAGAGAAGTGTGTATCTGCAGTGAAGTGTGTGTGTGTGTGTTAGAGGGAGTCTAAGAGAGATGGATTTAGGAGGAGCTGAGAGGAAGAGAGTGTGTAATGTGTTGTGATAGGAGACCCACTGGGAATGGCATGAGTAGCTCTGCATATCTCATAACTCTCACACATAAACAGACACACACCAGGTGGCCTATTCCTCCTACTTTTTTTTAAAAGTCTGTGTGTGTGTGTGTGTGTCTCCTAAGAAATGTTGTGAGTCCAGGTTGTTCATCCAAATCCAAAGTACATCCTCTAAAGACGCCTGCTATCATTTATCCCCTCCTTAGTCCTGCAAGAGAGAGACAGGAGAGAGAGAGACGAGATCCCTCAGTGCTTAAATTCATTCACATATTTTCAACAACATAAATGTCCTCATGAGGATAAAATGAAGAGAGCAGTGACTGAGAGAGAAAAAGGATTAAGAAAGAAACATCTGGAGGGGATGGGAATAAGGACGTTGTTGGTGTTACTGACGCTGTTGGTCTATTTTTCCCTCCTTTGTCCTCATTTTTCTTCTTCCTGCCGTCCTCGTTATAACTATACATTTAAATGGCATGGAGTGCTCTGTTGGCAACTGTGGTTGGCAGGACACCAGCACCAGTTTCTGGTTTTAAAATGGTACGGTATAAGTAAGATAAAACATTCTCTCACAAATGCTATGCTGCCAAATTAGTTTGCAGAGTCATTTAGTTTTTCATTAGGCCTAAAAAATATCCTTAGTGTTACTGTAGCCCTGATCAGACAAGACAAATATGCAAGTCGACAATTTGACAAAGACGAGCTGCTGGCCTTGGTTGCATTTTTTATTTTGTTGTGCTCAAGGCAAACACCAAATCAGCTTTACACAAAACAACTTACCTGAAATCTCAGTCACTGCACTTATTTCCCGCTAGGGCTGCATTTTTTGGGTTCAAATTGCTGTAACTACAGCCACCAATATTTTGTCACTCTTTATTGCTGCTTTCGGGCACTTGTAAAGCACCTGGTGTGACCATCGCAGAAGACCTGATCCAATGGAAAACATTTACTTATCTGTGATCCTACAAACTTGAGGAAATGTGGAGAGTCTGTCATGCAAAATAGTTTCTGCTTTAAATAACTGAACAGGACGTGGGAGGGAGATACTTTGAAGCCAACTTTCTTTATCCCCCCACCTCTCCCCAAAAAAGTTTTCCTGCATCCGAAAGAAACTCAACCAGAAGTCAGTACGCTTACATGTTAAGTCAGGCTAAGGTTATAGCTTGATTAGGACATTTGATTGGATGACTGTCAGATTACAAGCCCCAGGGGAGAATTTATTTATTGATGGAAGTTTGTCCGACTCATCTACAGCAGGTGGCGATGTTTGCAGTCTCAGCTAGTTACTATATGATCTTCTTCTGGGTGAGCCACTACGTCACATACCAAACAGACAAACAGGTTGGCAAGCAGCAAACTGTAGAATATCAAACGGTGAAAACGTGTCTCCTTATCTGATCAGAAATGTGAGGTTCTCGCTCAAGCACCCACTGAGTTAATACCTTGGTCTTGTTTTCTTCCTGGCTGTATTTTATGTATTGATGCTGTTTGACTTCCGTGTCATAGCCTGGTGGGTAATAGCGAGCACCCTGCCCCACTCGCTCCGTTTCTGGAACGGGAGCGCAGTTATGAGCAGCTTTGCACACATCACAGGAGAACTACAAGATCACGCGAGAATAAGGAAAATAAACATGCAAACAACATGTTGATTTGTCTTGGATGAGTTGTTGTTCATTTGCTGCCTGTTTTGACGCCATGTTGATAAAGTGACGGAAAATGCTAATGTGAGTCAGTATATTGTGTTTTATTTTGAAATTCACTGGACGCTCTGTGCGTTTCCTTGTCTGACTTCCTGCCCGGGTTAATCTATTCTATCCAGCTTGACGTATGCTTGCAGTGTGCCTCGTCAAAAAATAGACCTGCATGCTCTGGAGACGGACCGCGGCGCTCACTTTGGAAACACAATCTTTGTCTGAAGTGGCAGCAGACGGGGGCGTAGTGTGTGGCGCTGACAGACTGTGGCGTGCATGGAGTATGTGGAAATCAGGTGTTAGAGTAGGCTGCACTTTGCAGAGAATACAGTCATGGTCACACATGTAAACATAGAAACAAAAATGATTTAATTCATTGTTTTTTACTGTGAAGAAAGGTAATTGGTTGACATCGAAATGGACAAAGTACAAATCCCAGATTAATACTGAGGGGTTGTTGATCAGAATCAGAATTAGAAATGCTTTGTTCATCCACGGGGGGGAATCTGGGCGTTCCAGTTGCTCATATTAAAAACAGAAGCATGAAATTCAAGATTTAAGCATGAAGATAAAAGATATGAAGAAGAAGACATGTCGAACACAATCAACACGATATATGGACAGAAATAAGAATTAAAGCCAAATGTGAAATATCTACAGGCATGTGTAACTTGATTAAATGCTGATGACTGTTATATGATGCCAAACTCATTTAAATAAGAGTTACAATCCTTTATTAACTTTAAAGTTATTGTCTTAACGAGCCTAGCTGGATGCATTTAGTGAACAGTTTTAGAAATCCTTTGCTTTGGAGACTTCGACACTGTTGCTTTCCTGTTGAGCGGCAGCTTCAGTATCAGGCAGATATTTATCAAAGCTATTCAGTTTCACGCTCTGTAGAAGGCGGCTTATGATATTCAGGCACTACTCGAGTGTTTCTCATCATCCGGTGTTTACGTTATGAAAAGTTTGAGGCTGTGTCATTAAACTCTCTTTGCCGCCGCCCGCCCCCCCCCACCCCACACACACTCTCCACAAAACCGCCTGGAAAATAGAAAATGATGAAAAACAGAGAAGCATTTGAACCCATTTAGTGTGCCTCCGGAGCTATTTGTGGCATAAATACATGTTTCCCATATGGCGATTCACGGATGGTGAGCAGCAGTCCTGGCCGAGGTCCACCTCTATTTGTAAAGGTCACCGTCTTTACTTTAAAGAAATGTCCCCCCCGCGGTGAGCTGACAGTGTCTCCAGAGAGCCAAAGAGGAGGGAGGGTAGGAAAAACATTCCCCTCAATACAAAGTGCTGCTATTATTCATGTGGAGTGTTGAAATATACTCCCTGCAGGCCCGAGGTGTGTACTCTCAGGGAGACTCAGCTGGAGTCAACTCCATTTTCAGCCTGTTGAAGAAAGTGGCGTCTTGTGGAGGCGCAGAGCAGCGAAGAGGCTCTGAGGCGACGCTGGCATAAAGGTGTTAAACACCAAACTGCTGATACCTGGCAAATAACACCGTGCAAATATGTGAGTGCACAAGAATTTGTGAACACATCCACAAGTTACACACAGAAAATCTGGGTAAAATGGCAGCAAGAAAAGACATCCTCGAGACAGTAAACGAGGCCAGTGAGGTAAATGGACTTGAGCTTGTCGTCTTCTGACTATGTGACAGGTCTCCTGAGGCAAGACATGACGTTGAAATGGCGGGCTTAGCAACAGAGTCCGCTTTAAGACGCTACCATGAGCATATTTTACTTTAAAAAAATTGCTATGTGTAGTTCGAAATAATCACAATATCAACAGAAGAGCGGAGAAGAAAATGCTGGAGAACAAAAACACGTACAAACGGTCTACAGTCGTGCACAATTCACAGGGAATAAACGTCACCAGCCCCTCCCACTCGCTGGAGTTAAATTCTCCTGATTTTATCCTGCTGCGTTCTCACATCAGCTGACTGCAGAAAAAGGCGGCTGGGAGGAGAAACTCCAGATGAAGTCCAAGTGAAAAATGTGGATGTTTGCGTTCACACATGCAGCTCACTCTCGGTGTGAGCTGTGAGCTTCAGGAGTTTTTCAGGAGCTTCAGGAGATCTCGCTGCTGCTGAAAATTCTACAAGCAACTTCAGCAAGTAATAATCCATTATGGTCTGTCACTGCATCGATGCAGAATTGTCCATGTCCGCATCGCGACCCATCATAGAAACGATTCATTCCAACACCCCTTCAATTCACCCTCAATCAATAGTTTCAAGTGTCTTAAATTCCCCCTGTCATGCATCTTCCACACATGCACTTTCCACACTCGTGATCACGCACATTTGCAGCATCCCCCTCTCCTGTCCTTCACACAGCTCTCCCACCGGGCGCTGTCATCTCGAAAGGAGTGAGGAAGACAGAGAGGTGTGAAAGTGTTGCCTTGACCCTGCAATCTTGCCTACTGTTAAATCTTTTGTGTGTGCCTGTCCGCCCGCCCGTCTGGTTGCTCAAAATTGTCCGGCAGCGTGTTTATATGTGTGTGTGCGCTCGCATACATTTTGACAGTATCCCTGTTTGCCAGGAAAACGTCTCTCCGGAGACCAACAGCATGCCGCCACTCTTTCTCGAGGTGTCAGAGTGATGTTTCCTCCAAACAAAGTGATGACATCCTGTGTGTGATTCAGACCGCCTGCATAGCATCACACTTGATGTAGTGGACAAAATCACACTCATAATTCAAATGAAAAACTCAGGTGGGCTCAGGGATAATACCCACTGCCATTTTTTCATGATATTTGTCAACACCCACTGGGTAAAAAAAAAGAGTTATAGGGAAAATTCGAGCTTGGTTCTTTTGCTTTGTGTAAATGTAGTTTACCTCTTCACAGGACAGAATACTTTAGCAGTGACGGCTGACATAAGTGCCCTTTTCTGTCAGTCAGCACTGCAACACTCAGCGTGACAAAGCAGCACAAGGTCTTATTTAAGTAGGACCATTAAGAAAGCACTAGAGGAGGGAAAATATTAAGATGATGTCGAGGCAGAATTGCTGCCACTCACTGCAACATTTCCATGTCAAAAAAGAAATTTTCAAAGCCTCATTTGCAACCTAATGCACTGCCAACCTGCAATGGATGTGCAATTTAGTTTCAATCACTGTCAGTCTGTGGCCCCAGCTGATATGAAGTGTCTATCTCACAGACAGGTGATATTCTAGGACTCGCTGTGAGAGTTGTAAGCCTGATAAATGCTGCATCCATCACACAGAACATGTACATATTTACACAAATGCTAAGAACAATATTTACAAGTCCAGATTCATTTTATTTCAAAGTTGACCTATGATGCTGATCCTCATTTTAAAACGTGCATATACTACTTAAGCATGATATACTATACTGTACCACGCTTGTTGCCCATATGAAACGTGGGCAATGTTTCAAATCATGAGGTAAACGTTACGTTGGAGTAATCCCAGGATAAGTCTGCAGAGGGCGTTAAACGGCTTGTTCTGCAAATCACGCGATAGTTCCCCGATATGTAGACTCTCTGCTCAATCTGCCTTTTGAGTCTGAGCCAACTCCTCACTGCTTCGCCAATTACTGTAGCTAGCTAACTACGTACTGCCTGTAATCTATCCACTCTTATCTATCTGATCTATTGTTCTGGTCTCTCCCTCTCCATCTCTCCCTCCCTCCATCCACCCTTTGCTCTTTCATGCTCGGGTGTACAGTTCCTGGCTGCACATCCACCGGTGAAGATGACAGCTTGTCATGCGGTGGATTCGGAGAAACAGTGGGCAGTGTTTTGGTGAGCTGTGCAAAAGAACTCCTACAGATGCTGCACTCACTTCCCCCCAAAACTGACAGTTTTGCCCGGAAAGCTCTGGGCTTCGTCAAACAGCTTCATCTTACACCCTAAGCAATGTCCTGCCTCCCTTCACTTTTTAGCCTCCCCTTGCCTGCAGTGCGAGTGTTGCACCCCCCACCTCCGCTGGTCACTTGTTGTCTTGATTTTCGGTTTCTGTTCAAACAAACCAACACTCCACAGAGTTTATATTCTAAACCGTATATCACCATTTTCTCCGTGTGGATTATTTTGACATAACGAGGGAGAAGAGCTGTTAAAAAGTGGCGCTGCTAGCTCCGTTAGCGTGGCTAGGTATCCCAGGATGCTTTGAGCAGTGAGTCGAATGGTTGCAATACACACTGATTGGGGGAGACATATGCCAATCAAAACATGAGCTGCCACGCCCACACATCAACACGTATTTATTTTTATTCATATTTTCATAGATAAAGATATTTTTTGTTATCAGATATGATATAATATTTCAAGTCAAGTTTCCAGAGGCTTTAAACAAGTTTTCTGACTTCTCTGACACAACTTTCAAGTTAATGTGGTGCTTTTCTTTATTGAAAGGTAATGCATATTTTCTAAGACATCAATTTTTACTTTCTTTGGGCAACAGCTGAACCAGAGGGTCGGTCGTCTCTCAACCGGAAGATCTGGGGTTTGATCCCCAGCTCCTGCAGCCACATGTCCGATGTGTCCTTGGGCGAGGCACTTAACGTTGACACTTGCTTCGTCGGTAGCGTATGAATGTGTATGAATGGGATTAGTTAATACTGATGGTCACTTTACACAGCAGCCTCTACCATCAGTGTGTGAATGTGTAGGTGTAAAAGTGCTTTGAGTAGTCAGAAGACTAGAAAAGAAATCTACAAGCTCAAGTCCATTATACGATGTCGTTTCAGAACGGTACTTTGTTTTTTCTTAAATTTATATGACCATTAAAATCTTAGTACAGTATTTGTACTTGTGTTCTTACCTGTTTTAAAGGGAGGTCAGCAATTCATAATGAGAAATGTAAACACTTAACCCCTGCTTGTGAAATGCAGATTTTTCTGAATCTGCAATTTCTTGTGTGTTAAATTGTTTGGAGAATCGTCTATGAGGCCGCTCAATCTGCACTGTGTTGGTGTGAGCTGCTCCTCTGTTAAGAAACAGCAAACACTCCACGCCACACGTCTGGCAAAGAGAGCTAAGCTGATTTTTCAGACAGAAAAAAGGAAAACAATGAGGAAAATGTTCAAATAGGAAATAAGAAATTAAATCTGGAGTTAGCTGATTGTGTTCTGGAAGTTGAAATCAATCGAGGGTCTTGCTTCTGAGCAAATTTTGTCGATAGGTGCGGAGTGAGGGATATGATTTGTTTCATCTGGTCTGATGGCAAAGAGGTCAATAATATCCGCTTTGTTTTGAGGACACAGAGCACTTGTAGCAGGAAATTGGTTTTTCACTTTGTGTGAAAACAAAGGCCTAACATGAAGGACCTTTTTCTTTTCTAGGGTGTTGTCGATCGATATTTTAGCGAGCTTTAAGGGCAGCAATATCCTTTTAGTTTCTTACTTTTTAAGTCCCAGCTGAGTAACACATGAATTATTCTCCATTTTCTTTTATATCATTAGCTATTGAATACAAAGTCTCCCTCCCCCACAGTACATTACCTACTCAGATTTGGTTGCTACTCATGTGCTGCTGTGGAGAGGTCTGCCTCTCTGATCAAAAGAGATGGAGTGGCCTCCTCTTCTATCCAAACACCTGAGTCTCATGCACTCACAACTTGAGGTCGCTGCAGACTCTGTGTACCAAGGATTTTTGGCCTTGTTTCGTCTGCTCAACATTAGATAGTATTGCTCATATATTTACTATACTTGTGTTAATCCAGCAGAAATGCTAAGTAGTTGTGATGCAGCGTTGAACGTAACACCATGCAACGTCAAGCATTGTGAAACATTATATTTTTTTTTAAAGAATTAGCACTAAGTTACTATCTCTAACTTGTGTAAATTATGAGTTATCATCAAGGCTGTCCCGTCAATGTAAACACGACGTAAACACGGCTCTGACAACAGTACAGCCGGCGGGACTCAGGCTTCTCACTCATTGTAGACAGTCATGATTCAGAGAGACATTTACAGAAGATAAACTTAATTTCTGCTGTACTGATGTGTAAAATGTTGCACATTCCTCCTTTAACAGGGATTTTTGATAACCCTTCTTTAACTACTAAGGAACAGGAGGGCGAAGAGATGAAAGCTTTGTCCAAATGTAGGGGATGCATCCTTTGGAGGGCACATTTGAAGACTGATTGCGTCACAGCAGAGCATCGAATCTGTCCCACTTCAGAGGACTGTTACGCACCCATCTAGACGGGTAAGTGCCCTGAAGTTAGGGCACCCAAACCAAACACTGGACTAAATCTCAGATTTAAAAAAAAAAAGATTTATTGCAAACAAAAAGTGCAATTCCAACAACTTTAGCAAAATTAGCTCAGCTTGAACAAAAACCCAAATAACAAACAGCCAGTCTCTTTTTAAAGTACTACCTGACCTGAATAAAAACACATAAACTAAATAACAATAACTAAACATTACTTAACCAAAAACAGGAGAAAATGGTTACAAAAGAAAATGGCAGTTCACCAACTACTGCTTCAATTTAAAGATTTACCCTAACTGCACGAGTCAGAAATAAAAAATCAAGGAGGCTGAGGAAAGAAGTCAAGCTGCTGCTGTCAGTTCAGACGCTGTTCTTCATGTGGAGGCCAGGTGTATTTAAAAGCTGGGATGCTGAGCATGCACCAATCACGCGGGCGCTCGCCCTCCTGCTGCTCTGCTCCTTTCAGCCAGTCACGGATCTCCACCTGAAAAACATGAACCCTGCAAGATACCCAGTCTTTGCAAACTCTTGACTTGAACTTAAATGTTATGTGACGGGTTGTCAGTACGACGTCCATAAAAAGACTTATCAGTGGACTTACACAAAGGAATGGCTGCCTCTCTCGCCCATAATCACGAGGAGAGAAAGATATCGGACAGGAGTAATCTTTCATTAATAAGATCATCTGCAGATTGCAGGTTTTCTGCTCCACGCTGGGTTGCACCTTCCTTTTTATTCTCATGTTATAAAGGTTTCATAGCGTCCAGTATGTCTTGGCCTTTGTTCGAGATGTTGTAGCCTCCATCATATTCAAACAGAATCAATGTGTGCCTGAATAAAAATGCCCTTTATACAATATTCAACGTTAGTTTGAACTGCAATATCCACTTTGTTGCAAATGTAAATATGAATGTTTAATTTATTTGAATGTGAAACTGTGCCATCGTATTCATGCGTGCAGCGCTCATTCATTTTTCATTCTTATGAATATGAGAATGCGCTGTAGTCTCTGATGTCAAGTTCAGTGCCATCGCCGCTGCTTGTATGTGTGTGTGTGTGTGTGTGTGTGTGCGCTCTGTGTCTGTTTGAAGTATTCATTTAAAGTTGAGCTGTCCTCCAGCTTCAATATAACAGAGAATGACAAGGACATAAAAAAATCACACCAAGAGGATTGTAAAAACAGTCTGTTTATTATGCTTTTATTCGAGCAACACTTTATCTCTAACACTTTATTAAAAAGTGATTTTTTTGTCTTTCTATATTCTATAAAATCTCAGCGTGTGATCACAGATTTAGGGTAATCAAGCTCCCTCTCTCTCCCGTTGTTTAGCGTACTGTCACAAGCAGATGTGCTCATCAGAGGTGACTGTATATGTGGGTGTCTTTAGTTTCACCATTAGCAGCTCTTCTTCCAGCTATGGGCTCAGAAATAATCACGATGTTTCCCAATAACCGTTGAAAGGTAATGATGATTAATAGAATCAAGCCTATTTGTAGCATCAAGTGTTGTAGTCAAGACCACACTAACCGAGACCAAGAGAGACCAAGACATACCCGAGACCAGAGTGCTTAGAGACTGAGACAAGACCAAGACATTTAGGGATCGAGACTGAGTCAAGACCAAGACCAAGGCAGGAAGAGACTGAGACAAGACCAAGACCAAGGCAGGAAGAGACTGAGTAAAGACCGAGACATGTAGGGATCGAGACTGAGTCAAGACCAAGACCAAGGCAGGAAGAGACTGAGTCAAGACCAAGACCAAGGCAGGAAGAGACTGAGTCAAGACCAAGACCAAGGCAGGAAGAGACTGAGGCAAGACCAAGACATTTAGGGATCGAGACTGAGTCAAGACCAAGACCAAGGCAGGAAGAGACTGAGTCAAGACCGAGACATGTAGGGATCGAGACTGAGTCAAGACCAAGACCAAGGCAGGAAGAGACTGAGACAAGGCCGAGACATTTAGGGATCGAGACTGAGTCAAGACCAAGACCAAGGCAGGAAGAGACTGAGTCAAGACCAAGACATTTAGGGATCGAGACTGAGACAAGACCAAGACCAAGGCAGGAAGAGACTGAGACAAGACCGAGACATTTAGGGATCGAGACTGAGTCAAGACCAAGACCAAGGCAGGAAGAGACTGAGACAAGACCAAGACCAAGACAGGAAGAGACTGAGACAAGACCGAGACATTTAGGGATCGAGACTGAGTCATGACCAAGACCAAGGCAGGAAGAGACTGAGTCAAGACCAAGACATTTAGGGATCGAGACTGAGTCAAGACCAAGACCAAGGCAGGAAGAGACTGAGACAAGACCAAGACCAAGACAGGAAGAGACTGAGACAAGACCGAGACATTTAGGGATCGAGACTGAGTCAAGACCAAGACCAAGGCAGGAAGAGACTGAGTCAAGACCAAGACATTTAGGGATCGAGACTGAGTCAAGACCAAGACCAAGGCAGGAAGAGACTGAGACAAGACCGAGACATTTAGGGATCGAGACTGAGTCAAGACCAAGACCAAGGCAGGAAGAGACTGAGACTGAGACCAAGACATTTAGGGATCGAGACTGAGTCAAGACCAAGACCAAGACAGGAAGAGACTGAGACAAGACCGAGACATTTAGGGATCGAGACCGAGACAAGACCAAGACCATAAATATCACAGAAAATCATCATCAACTTGTGCAGTGGGCGTGTTATTCACTAAGACCGTAACGTTTTTTTTTAGGTACATCAACTTCCCGGTACGGACACTTTAATAACCTTGTAGAAGGAAACTCTTGTGCTTCAGCCGCACTCCAAATGGAGTCCGGTGCTCTCAGAGAAGGACCAAATATGTGATTAAGTGGATACCTTCTTCAAGTCAGGAACCAAAAAAAAATACTGGAGCACACAAATCACAGAAGGCAAATTTAATTAAGGTGTAAAGGACTAACGTTTCGACGCACTGCGTCTTCTTCAGAGTCAAAACGCTTTGATTACCAAGAAGTCTTCGTCACTTTTTTTTGCACAACTTTTCTAAGTTTACAATCTCAGCACTCCTAAAAATCGAATACTCTCAGAGTTACACGAGTGCTGCCAAAAAAGAAACCCTCTCAAACTTTAAGGATTTTGCTTTTCCTTGTTTTTTCTTCCAGCCAGTGCTCCAGAAAGTTAAGGCTCCAGGATGTGGATCAGATGGGGAGGGATCCGTGTCAAACCACCATAATCTTTCTATGTTTACATTCACTGCTCCCATCCCTCTCACTGTGTGTACACCTTGGCAGCGGCTGTTCTGGGATCAACTCTGCTCTGCCTTGGCCTCTGCCCCTTCCCTCTACTCTGCCCACTCAGGTTGTTTTCCTTGCTGCTGCCAGCCAAACAGACCTGTACCAGTAAAAAAGAATAAAAGAGAGAGAGACAGAAAAGGATGGATGGAAAGAGGTAAGAGGCCAAAGAACATCTGGGAGGACAATCTTTTGATATGATTGGAAGTTATTGGATATCTGTTCGGAAGAATAACCAAACTGAAAGTAACTGATTTGCCAAATTTAAGCGCTCTTTAAAAGTGACAGAAAAATAAAATATTGTATTTGACAGGAGGGTCGGATACATTGCTTCGTGTCTGTACTGGTTTTACTCTGAAAGACCATCATTAACAAAATGAACATAACTTTAAAGAGGACATGAAACTGCTTATTGAGACCGTAAACTTTTTTTCAAGATGTTTCCCGAGGTGATCTAATCAAGTGAGAAGTTGGCTCCTTTTCCCGTAGATTTCTATATAATCATGTCTAGGTCTCGGTACGTGTTGTCTTGACTTCAACACTAAACTGAGGAATTTATTTTTAGATTTTCTAAAGTTGTTTTTCTTGCATTAATGTGAGTTTCTTGATAACGATAATGTTACAACAGGTCGAAAGCACAAATTGTTGTTCCGCCCACATATGATAACACTCTGTAAAAAAAACACCCTCAGCCGCAGTGAGAATATGAACTCTAGCGACACAGACTGCAGCTTATTGTATGCATTAGTTTACTTATTGAACCAAGTGTGAAAGATGTTTGTATTGTATTCAGATATGCAGACAGCAAAAGTCAATGTAGAGGCTTCTCTTCCACTTGACAAAAACTTTTTTTCCCCTTCCGTCTGTTGCATTTATTCAACGTCTTCTTTATGAAGTGTGACAGCTTCGACCGCCCGGAGACTCTCTGTGTTCTTGCTGTGTCTGATTGGAGACAACACGAGGCGTTTTTTCCTGCTGCAAACAAGACTCCCGAGGCGTCCGCCCACCACTCTCATCAGTTGACAAGGTCAGAGCGTTTCGGGCTGATGTATGCGTAGAAAACACGGAAAAGTTGTGTCTGTCTAACCTCTCAGACTCCAGGGCCCCTTACAGTCTAATCACGGGTTGGTGTTTCACATTATTACAGCATTGGTTTCAGAGTGTGTAAAAGCATCACATCACAAAGCACATTTGAATAACACAGTCGAACAGAAGTATAGAAAGTGACCTCAAATATACTGAATTTCTTTAAGTATTGGAAGCAGTTTGTTTCCTGCAGAAACTCAGACATGCAGTTCATATAAATCTCACTAGAATTACACAGCTCCAGCTTTATTCTTATTTTTCACTCTATTATGATGTGTTAAACAGCAAGTCTGTTGATGTGAGAAGTGTGTGAGACTATCTTTTGAACAAAATGTGTTCTTATAGAAAGTCTTTGTTCACAACAGAACTTACTTTCTGCCAAAATGCTCCATCTGCCGAGGAATGAAAGGAGCAGAAATTGCTTTAAATAATGTGAACTTTTTAATAACTGGAAATGCAACATCCTTTTTTAGCATACAGTCAAAACCTTGGCCAACAATTGAGCGACAATAAATCGAAATAATAAATAATGTCATGTTTAAAAAACTCTGATTCGTGTGGTGTGGTCTGAATGTTACAGCCGCTCCTTACAGTATGTGACGCGACAGGTGTCAGCGACAAAAATCTGCTTTATTCTGTTGTTTGCTATTTGAGCGTCTTAACAGTCTGTTTTTTTTTTACGCCCCGTTTTTCTTTTTCTTTCTGTCGCTCGGACGAGGAACAAGAAAGTAGGGGGCTTGTCATGGCACGGGCGCAAGGCACTTTTCCCACTCTACAGAACTTGTTACACCGTGTCCTAACAGCATGCGAGTGTTTTATATCGCATCGTGCAAGATCGCATGCTGGCTGTCCACACTGAATCCATATAATTCTCTGCTCTGTGAATTTTTTTACACAAGTCAAAGCTCATTATTGAAATCACAGATGTGGATATTATTTATTGCAGCGTTATCTCACTTTGTAAAACAAGCTAACAAGCTCTGTCGAGTGAGAAAAGGGAGTGTCAGTGCCTTGCAGAGCCCCCCCTTCCTCGTTCTCCGCTGTCTACGTGAGCGACAGAGAGGGTAAAAGAAACGTGGCGTCGGGGCAAAAAGACGCGGGTTGCACTGCGTTGCTCGTGGGCAGTTAGGACAGTTCAGGCTGATTTTGTCGCTGGCGGTCGCTCGCCTCACGTGCTGTTAGGTCAGGCTGTTAGCTTGTTTCATAAAGTGGAGATAACGGTGCATTAATAACATCCACATCTGTGTTGAAATGTTGAGCCGTGACTTGTTTGAATGAATGAATTAAGCGGTTTATTGAGGAGTCTCTGAGTGTTGTGATTTTGATTCGTCAATACAAAGAACCAACACTTCCTTTTGTCCACCTTCAATACAAAAGCACTCGATGTCGCACTGTTTGCAATGGGGAAACTGAAAGTCAAAGAGCAGAGAATGAAATATTAAACAGATGCAGAGTGGACAGGGAGCGTGTGAACGTACGTTATTTGACGCGTTATCACATCCTGTTAGGACACGGTATTCGTGTGTTTCTACGATCGTGGCTTCAGCAGCAGAATGGGATTCCTATACATAAAAAAGTGATTATTAATATATGGTGGTTTCCATGGCAAATGAGGTAGTCCAAAATTTCATAAATGAAAGGCATTTACAACCTACATCAGCAACAACGCACGCCTTGGTCTGGAACCGTTGAAAAATAAACTCGCCACTACAAATGATTACGTAGTGTTAACTAAAGACCTGTGTCTACACTGTACGATATCAGGCTAACCACTCATTTTTAAGTCGAGCAGGATCTCGATCCCGATTCCTGGCTTCAGTCGTGTAGCATTCAGTGAGGCACGACCGCTGATCACGGCCCGATCAGCTGCTCCGGACTGGTCGGATGATTTCCTGGCATGTTTGAGATTTTGGTCGTACGACTGCTCACATTCATGCAGTGATTCGCCGACTAGGGACCTTTTTTCCCCTGATTGTGTCTGCACAAAAAGTGACTGCAGCATCAAGCAAACCTGTTTGATCTTTCGTCCCTCTCTTATTTGTCTTTTTGTCCATCGGCCAAAACCACAGCTCTTAACGTGTCACCACACTGTAGAGGATTTGTGTGTCAAACACAATTTAAAAGAGATCCCTGTTGACTGTCAGTGGGGCCAGTGCATAATTTGGCCCCATGCAAAGTGTGGCCTTAAAAAGTTGTGTTCATTCATGTAGTTCTTCAAGACCAAAACGACATTTCAGTGTGGCAGTATCTTGGCAGTTGGCGAATGCCGAGAGTAAAATCTGGTCGCCTTGCATGTAACGTAGGACCACAAAAACACCCATGGTTTAAAATGATGTCGTTTTGCAATACCTTGGCAGCCGAGAGATAACGACACGTCTTCCTGCTGTTTAGCCATTTGTGTTGAATTTCATTTCAGCTGTAAGTGTCTGTCTTCTGATTCAACACTTCTTTGTTTGAGGCAGAATACTGTGTTTTAAAAAGTGCTAATCAGTGGGCTGAACAGTGTAATGTATTGTTAAAGCCGTGGTGCTGGATGGAGTGGGCTTATGTGCGATGGGCAGATGGACGCTCGGACCAGGCAGGTGGGGTGCTAGACGGACAGACTGCAGGGAGGGCCCCGCGCCGTGGCCCACAATGCCTTCTCACAGTCCCTCATGGGATGCGATGCCACCTTTTCCCTGCCCTCCATCCCCGCGTTTCATCCGCGAGTAAACAGACTCACACACATACAAACACAACAAGATCATGGTTTGGGTGGGAAATGGAAAAAAAAGGCAATCGCTGCCATCTGTTGTGTAGACTTAAGGATTTCCCCGCTGAAGCACAGCAGAAGTTTCCCGGAGGGAGGAAGCAGGAAGAAACTTCTTTTCATCCTTTACTCTTTCTCCTTTTTTTTATTGCTTTTCTCTTCAGGTTCGAAGTGTGTCAGGGTTACGTTTCTTATTCCCAGTGGGAGTAGCTGTGCTGAAAATGCCAGAGTCAGGACTCTGTGGCAGAAATGAGAGCGCAATAGTATGAAAAGAGAACTGTGGTCTCCTAAAAGCAGTGATGACAATAATTCTGAGCTTAGGACTGATGCAAAAATACAGCTTTTACCTAGAGAGGGCTCAGTGCAGCTCGCAGAGAGATGAATATTGAGAAAGAAGCTGTCATTTTACCTCTGAATGTCATGATATTAAAGAAGAGAGCAGACACAATATAGGAGACAAGCTGGATCTGTTTGTGTCTCTCTGTGTGTGTGTGGAGAATTAATAAAAAGCTGAGTCGGCTTTCTGCAAAAGTGTGTTCAGAGGACACAAACACGTCAGAAGATACAAAAGTAGTAGAGTTCAAACTTCTCAAAGTGTGTGAGTGTTCATGCAAGACGGCGGCTTTTTAAAGTGGAAGAGCTGCAGGCGAGGCCGTCGATTAGTACACGACTACACGCCACAGGAAGGGAACTCCCACAACACTCTTTTAATCCTCGCACAGTTATTACCGTATTAAAAACACCTTAACGATTTATCTGGAAGCAGCCAATCAGTGATGAGGGAATCAGATGAAGACAAAAAAGGTCAGGGAACAAAATACATCACCAGATACTTGATGCCATCTATCAAAGGTTTGATGTATCGTCCTAATATTTGTCGACTTATTCAGTTAATTAAATATTTATGACTAAATGTTATTGTTCCAGTTTCTGTTAAAAGTGATTTTTCAAAGATATTTTATTTATTAGGGACCTGCAGTCAAAACAAAAGTACATAAGTCTGCCATTGCAGGAACTCTATTATCTGACATGCGTCTATATTTAAAGGCTAACTTTGTGACTTTCAGATTTAAAAAAAAGAAGCTCTCCAGACACAACTCCTTCATCCCTCATCTCCCCCTCCCCTCCTGACTCCACCTTTCCGTCCTGTTTCACGAGCATGGTTCTGTAAGATGGAGACAGCAGCGGACGAGAGCCAATAAACACCTGAGAAAAAGATTCTGCGATGCATTCGAGTCAAGATATACATCTCAAAGAACGAGAGAACAATACAACAAGTAAAGGAAGGAGGATGGGAGTGGTTGTAGGCGATGTTGAAGAGGTGAGTTTTTAGGGATTTCTTGAAGGAGGTGAGTGTGGGGGGAGTCTCTAATGTTTTTTGGGAGTGAGTTCCAGAGGGTGGGAGCAGCAGTGGAGAAGGCCCTGTCAACCCTAGGACCGATGGTTAGTCCTTCAGGAGGTTTGCATCGACAGACCTGAGAGTGCGGGTGGGAGTGTGCCGGTGGAGGAGCTCAGACAGGCAGGGGGGAGGCAGGCTATAGAGGGCTTTGCAGGTGAGGATGAGGAGTTTGAAGTGGATACGCTGGGGGATTATCTTCGAAGCTTCTTCTTTTGGCTCGAACTGCTCATACAAATCAATTAACACATCCTTAAATCACCACAGTGACGACAGCAGTCGGGTCAAATGTCAACAGTGTAGTAGTTTTTGACACACTGCAGCGTCATGTGTTTACGCCATTAAAAGGAAACGCTACTAGATAAATACTACGAGAAAGAAAAAGTGGGGCACGAAATAAAGTTGTCAAATTCTTTAAAAAAACAAGATTTATGTTTCAGGAAACCAAAAATAAGCGTCTCTTTCTCCACACAACACCATCGTTATTAGAAGTGTTACTAAAAAAATCCCCCGTGCATATCGTCCTAAACACGCTTTAATTTCATCCCTGCATTAATTATAAAACAGAGAACAGCCGGCTGTGGAGTTGCATCCATTATACATTTGTTGCTGCTGTTTTATCAAACAGCATATTAATTCAATGTGGTTTTTTTTGCAATTTTTTTCAGTTATTCCTTTTTGCTCTGTGTTTTGTTTTGATCTTTTTTCCCCAGTCTGACAGAAAGGTTTGTGCACCTGAAGTCTGAAGATGTTTTATTCAGCGTTTAAAATGGAAATGCTAAAAAAATCATTCCTGCTCCTTAACTTTAATGAGCTTTAATCTGGTCTCTGCATAATAAAACATAATTCATTCACAAATGTCAACATCTCTTGAACAGCGTCTGATCACATAAAACAACAACAGTTACGTTTCAGAGACCTTCCTGACATTAAGTCACTGGATGCTTTATTAGCTGATATATGCGCACACACCCACTCTGAGTTGTAAACTCTGGGAAGAAACATCGGGGCTGATTAGTCAAGTCATATTTATTCAGGATGCATCGGTTTAACATCGGTATCGGCTGATATCGGCCTTGTTGACAGATATCGGCCCATTGGCAAGAAAAGTGGATTGAACAGATGTCAGAAACCTTCATTGAGAGATGTAGAGAAAATCACAGAGAGTGGGGAATGACATGCAGGAAAGGAGCTACAGGGCGGATTTGAACCTGGGCCAGCCGCTTCAAGGAATATAGCCTATGTACATGGGGCGCATGACCACCGGCGCCACCCAGTACACCTAACTTCTGATTCAGAGAAGAACTTTTTTATTGGGCAGATGAAGTCAAAACTCTGTTTTGTTTTCGTGTTCAAAGATGAGAGAAAAAGAAGTCATGAAAAAACATCGGAATCTGCAATCGGCTAAATTGTTATTTAAGCAGCATTGGTATCAGCTCTGATTTTAACAATCTGTGCATCCCTAATAATTCTTTATAAAGCACATTTTAAAACAGCAGCTGACCAATGTGCTGCACAATGTATACAAGAAATAATACACAGCAATTACAACAAATACAGATACAACATCAAAGAAAACAAAAACATCGACATGAGAGAGAGACCGCCAGGAGGCAGACCTAAAGGGTCTAGAGGAAGTGTAAGGGCTAAGGAGGTCGGTCATGTGGGGGGGAGCACAAACCCAGTGAAAAGATGCTCGGACATGTTTGCTCCCTCTCCCTGGACCTAGTCAGCTGCCTGGGGCACATTGGACCAGCTGCAGGCGGGACAGGGACAACTGGCTCATCTCTGTCCACTTGGAGGATATGAACACATGGATTACTTTCTCTACGTCGATTAATCAGTGGATGGGTTTTAACTTTGAAGTTGTAAAGAGTTATTGAGTGTTAAACATTAGAAACAAACAAGGATACTAGGAAACTTTGAACATGATGTCTAGTCTATCTCCAATGTCAGACTGTCAAAACCTCATAAAGTAATCCTTGTTTACCGTTGACAGCTGCTGCATTTTTGAGTTTATCGACAGGCATCATAGATTTCTCCAAACCCACAGAGGGGAACACAACTTTCAGTTTCAAGATATCCCATCACTTTCATTCCTATCCTCTAATAATTACAACATATTCAAGACTGCTGCAGTGCCAGGACATCAAATATGCCCCCTTTTAAAAATCGCAGCACTAATTTCACACCGAACACCAGAGATGTTCTGCTGTATAATGCTGTCACTTCAATGCAGCACCACAGATGTTGCATTGATTTTGCTCAGAGTGATTTTCCACCTTGTTTCAGGATCCTTGGCAGGAGTTTTCCTCCTCAAAGACAAGGTTGCCAGGGCAACAGCCTCCGGTTAGGATGACTTCAAAACTCTGGTTTGATTTCTGTGGTTTGATTCCACCTGCGAGCAAGGTGTGTGTGTGTCAGTGTGGGTCTAGACTTTGTGTGTATAAGGGCGTCGTATTTGTGAGTTGTTGTTTTTGTGTGTTAGTTTGAGTGTGTGTTTCAGTTCCTACTTTGGATATATATACATTGTTTGCTTATTGTGACGACATTTCTTGCAGCATATTTGAATTCTTCTCATCCCTCGAACCAGAACCTTCCAGCTAAAAGTGTCATAATTGATAATATTACTAAAACTGTGTCGTAAATACAAAAATAAAAGGCTGGCTTGTATTATCAGGTTCTCTGAATAACGAGCCAATTAACCAATTTCTCCAAAACAAATGTAAATGTAGAACATTTCAAAATATTTCTTGACGCAGTAGCGGTTTTAAATATGCATTTATATTTTTATGTGCAGACTGCAAAGGCTTTTTTAACTGCATAGATAGCCGCAACCTCTGGTGTTAAAAAAATGAAGGCTATGAGGAAGTGTAAAATCCTGCAGTTCCTCGAGTGTCCACTAGAAGCTGGCTGCAGAAGCCCCAGAAGTCACATACACACCCATTCAAAAAAATCCACTTTTTACAGCAGAAATAAACATGTTTACAGCCTGGTACATAAAACTATATAGGTCTGATTAGCTCATGTCTCGATGTGCAAACACTGTATGCGGGTTGAATTTTTTGATGACTCATCCGTTTTGATTTTGAAACGATACCTGTTATGCATAGTTAGGCGCGTAGCTGACCTGATTGACGGGTGGGCACATTGCAGGTGTTTGTATTTTGAGCACATCTTGTTGAAATCCTGACAAACGTGCCCTATCAGTTACCCTGTTTCCTGGGGACAAACTAAAAGATGTAGTACTTAAAATTAGTTGTCTTTGGCCATTTTATTTTTTATTTTTAATAAATGTAAACAGAATCATGTCGAGTCCAATGCCTTCCCCAGCAATCCTTGTTCAAGATTTTTTTTTCATGACTTCCTGTCTTAGCAATAGTCTGTATAGTTAGCATCATCATAAATAGCAGCATATATAGACGATGCAATCAGTCAAATTCACAGACTGGAGGACGGTTCAATCCAGAAAAAGTCAAAATAGTATTAGTCTGTGCAAACATGCTGCTTTCCTTGAGCTATTGGCAGAGCTTGCTCAAGGCTGTGTGTGTGTGTGTGTGTGTGTGTGTGTGTGTGTGTGTGTGTGTGTGTGTGTGCGTGTGCGTGCGCCTTTGTGCGTCCTGGAGTTTTCACCAGCGTGTGCGACTGCCTGAGTGTGTTTGCATTTGTGTGAGTGATAGGAATATGAATAAGTAGAGAGAATCGGCGAGAAAAAGATGGTTGCACAAACACAAGGGTCTCTTGTGGGCTTTGAAAAACAGAAACATTTCTAGCATCTCGTGAGGCTATTTGCTTAACCTCCCCCTCTGCAAAAATACACACGGGGAGAGAGATAATCATTTTACATTTTACCTCCATATGAAATCAAAGCAAGCCTCATAAATAGACCTAAGTGCAGGGGGGACATCAGAAGAAGAAAGAGGAGAAAAAATGATTGTTAAGACTCTATCATTACACCGTTTTCATGCTGAACACTGATGATGTTTGCAGCATGATTACATACCGTAGATTGTGTATCTGCTTGTGTGCAGATGTGTGATATGTGTCTGTTTTTAGACAAGGTAATTACAACACGAGTCTTTCCATCGCTCTATCTCTTCCAGCAGCTGTAGGATGAGAGGAAAGAAATGTATCAAGCTTCTATATATTTTTTTTTACATCTCCAATCAGCTATCTCTTCTCAGTTACAACAAGCCTCACTACGCTAGCCCTTTAGTAACAAAGAGTGTTGCATTGCCGCTGGGCGATTGAGGGCAGGAGGAGGGTTCGGAGAGGACTTGGAGTGAAAAAAGGAGACACCTAGGATAAAGAACCGTTTTTTATCAACAATGATTGAGTTTACAGCTCACTGTCCATTCACCAACATTAACTGTGACTTTGGCTGAGTTTTAGGAAAATTACTTCCTTTTGCATTTTTAAAAAGTTAGAAGTGTTGAAAAAATTGCAAGCAAGAACTTCCATCTTTACTTTTTCTGTGCAAGTTTTCTGTCATGTCAGAATCAGCACTGCTGTTTTATAGCATCTAACTATTTTTTAGGGCCCGACTGATAAGTGATTTTTTGGGGCCGATACAATCTGTTACCATTATATCGGCCGATATCTTTCTTAGATCTATTTTTTGTAGTGATAGATAGATATAGATATACACATTTATTGATTTATAAGATTTAAAATGAAGACAAGATGGTCACTAAACTGGAAAGTAACTGAGCATGTACGTGCATCCCCGCTTGACACTCTGGAGAGTGATGATGCTTGTTGTAATCCATATAGCGCCCTCTGCTGGTGAAGAAGAACTGCGAGTGTAATACAACCATACTCAAATGAAATGCTATTTGACTGGTGAATAAATCGTCATATCGGCGCGTATCTGCGATAACGTTTGCTGATACCGATAGTCACTTGATATGCTAATATCGGCCGACATTATTGACTGGCCGATAAATCGGTCGGATTCTATCGTTTTTTTTACTTTAATCTTTTGCTAATTGTTTTGCACCAAAACACCAAGTCAAATTCTTTGTATGTTTAAATGTATTTGGCAATGAAAACCGAGTCTGGTTTTGATTCTATTGCAATCGAACGAGGGAGCCGACAAAGATCAGTACCTTGAGGTATTTGCTTTCATATGCATAAACGTCCCCGATAATGGCTGCCTTGTAGGGATGTAACGATTTACTCAACTCACGATACGATACGATTCACGATACTGGGTTCACGATACGATTCTCTCACGATTTATTTTACAAAATGAGACTGAAGAACAATTATGACTGAAAAAGATTCCTTTAATTTTTTCATGAAAACACTTATGCACCTTGTAATCTCTTTGGCTCTTACACTCTTTTGGTCGAGCGGGGCTGCAAACCTGCTTGTTAGTATGGTTTGGCCTCTGCAGCTGCCATGATAACGCCAGCTTGTTACAACCAACCGCCTCTGCTCTACAGCTGCTGATGTTCACGATATTACTGCGATTCGTTTTTCAGAGTACCGATGTGAATCTTGACACCTTTTAATCGATTTTTAACTGCCTCACGATTAATCTTTACATCCCTACTGCCTTGTGTCCACTGTGTCTGAAGTATCGGCTGTGCGCGTTTAAAAAAGTTAACACTGGACAGTCTGTAATAATATCTGTGAGCATGATTGTCGGTGGCACTGATAGTTATATATAAGAATGATGATAAATCCAGCTCTCTGTTGCATGAGAGTGTGTGAGTGTGTGTGCCTCTGCATGTGTTAGACAGAAAGTGTATTGGAGCGAGCCTCATTGGAGCGTGGAGAGCTTGGTGTTGCAGGTCGCCCTCTCTCAGCCCTCTGCCTCATTAAAACTCGTTTTGAATGTATCAGCAGCTGCACTGATATTGAACTATGGAGTAGTTGTGCCGTTGTGCATCCTGTGTGTGGAACAAGCTCAGTGGAAGTGCGTTGTGTACTTGCTGATGCATGCCCTTCTTTTAAATAACAGGAACATACTGCACCAGGGATTTTAGACTTTAGACCAGGTTTTGGTGGGTCTAAGGCGCAGTCACTTTCTGCATCCTTAAGATGGGACCAGTTCAGATTTGCACCTGACCACATCTCATTTCAAGACAAACACACCCCTGGGTACTAACTGGGGTGCAAGTTTATTTGCTGACACTGGAGCGCTGGGCGTGAAAATGACAACTGTGTCAGGTGGAAGGTAAGAAAGACACCTACGCTTTGCTAAGGCGCTTTGTGCCAAAGAAAGATATCAGCCGATTTATCGGTATCAGATTTTTTTCTTTCTAATATCGATATCAGTATCGGCCCGAAAAATCCCATATCTGTTAGACCCTAATATTTTCTTCATGCTTTATTCACAGATGATGAATCGATTGCCCATAAAGTTCACTGCAACCTTGGACTAAAATGTTAAAGTGGTTAAAAGCATGTGTCATGCACTTCATTAAAATGCAACAAGGGACGTTAAAGAGCATCATAAATAGTGTTGGAGGATTTAAGATCGAGGGTGGACCTAGTGCATAAAGTCTTGAATGATCTGTGGTCAGTATGAAGGCCTGTTTCCTCTTCGTCCTCTGAGAAAGAGCAGTTTACCTTTAATGCAGAATAACAGGTAGCCTCAGCTTCAGCTCACTGTAGCGCTCCGTGTCTGAATAAAGGGAATCTCACATGCTATGATGAAATGTTTTTTCTAGCCTGAAGCATATCTTCATACTTCAGAAACACTTGTAAAGAAATACTGTAAACAGCGCAGCATGTGAAATGGGTTTGCTGAATAAATAATTTATTACAAACATCAGCGCTCAGACGTAATGAACCGCTGAAGTTTCTAACAACTCTTTTGAAGAGCTTCTGCCGTATATTTTCCCTCTAACCCGAATCTCACACTGAATGATTTATCCATTTCAACCACTGACGGTGAGAAGAAGAAGAAAGACTTATTTTTATTTTGCTGTTTTCTCTTTCACACCTTTGAATGGCATCGAGGACAGAACCTACGAAGAAGAGACACTACTTCAGTAATTATCTGGAAATTTAAATTGGATATTTTCATGGAGGAGCCAGTCCCTTGAAAATAAACCATAGTTAAAGGACCAATATGTAAGATATCTACTGAATCAAATCATAAAGTGAGCTTACTCTATGATCAGACATTAAGGAAACATGCTATGTTGAAGTGCTGGCTTCTCTGACAACAATGCAGCAGCCAGTATGTCCTCCTTCTAACTTTAGATTCTGGTCCTGAATGGTCTGGATTTGTTTGGACCAGAGAAGGTAGGCGGTTTTAAGGCACCCCCACACGGCCGTTTTGGACGCCCCTCGGTTTGCCAGATATGAGAGCAGTTATCAGGTCAAACCAACAGGTGTTGCAGCGATGGAAGCGGGCAAGAGAACTGGTTCAGATAGAAGTGATTGTACCCGACCGAAAAAGCCTCTGCATGTTTCTAATAAGCTCCACGAGCAGAAACGTGCTCAAACTAGGATCAATATTGGAGATGCTTTTGAAAAATGGAGAGAGGTTAGAACACAGAAAGGTTTACAGACCGATGCAGAGCTGGCTAAACACTGAAGCTTCAGTGTCTGCAACATGGCACCCTGCACGCACATCGAGCAGCTCTCTCTAATTTTTCAAATTTACACTGCAATACCCATTTTAAACACTAGGTGTCAGAGTTACATATTGCTCCTTTAAGAAAATTGTGTTTTGTAAAAAATTAATTATAGTGTATTTAATAAATAATAGTCACACGGGAGGACTGCAATACTGCTGTTGTGAAAATAATAATGCCAAATTGTTGTGATCCATGTTGCAAATCCAACACATTTCATAGATCTGCTTCACTCCACTGTTTCCTGATTGATTCTCACCTGAAAAACGATCCATTTTTAAAATCAGATCATATTTTTAAGCTCCTGTTCAGAAGTGTCAGGTTGTCGTTGATTTAGGCGACCCCTGTGGACAAAGTAGGATGGTTTGTCTCTTGGCTGATCTTGTCCTGTACATGTGTAAGAAGTGACTCAGAACTTCTTTATTTGAAATGTCTAACGTGTTACGCAGAAGGAATCTTGAGCACTGCAGTCAAATGTCCTGTTATAATGCTTTGATTTGATAGAAGTGCCTCGTGGTTATTTATTTGGTGACATGTTAAACTCCTTAACCACTGGAGAGTAGTGATGTCATCGTGCTTTAGGTTTTGACTCTGCAACGCCAACGCCACAACGTTATACCCCAGGGTAAGGGGTCACAAATTAGGGATGTAAAATAGTCATAGAGGTTGTTAAAGAAAGCTGAATAAGAAGATGATCTCTGCAGAGCTATTCAAGCAAATGATTCCTGTTTGATGACGACTGAACAATAAAACGATCAAGTCTGTCGGTCGCCTTGATTATCCCCATTCATTAGCAGTGATAAACGTCCTAATAAATACCCAGCGCAGAGGTAATGTCACATTAAAGCAGAGTCTGTGTTGCACAGCTGTGGAGTGGGAGCACGACGACAAACACAAGATGTTCACCGAGACGTGTTTGCACAAAGGTTTATCTGAGAAACGTGGCTGTGATCACTTTTGGTAATGAATGTAAATTTAGTAATAAGACAGTGGAGGCTGCCGTGTTGTTAGGCAGAGGTGTTGCTATGCAGGGTGGCAAGACGAGTCGAGGGAAGTGGCTTTTATCAAAGAACAGAGGAAGGGAGGCCATGCTGAATAAATCGTTTCATGATACTGTATGGTAGATCTGCTCGACGTCATCGTAATTGTGATTTTTAATTGATACTGAAGTCATGATCATTAAACACAGTTACTCATTGAGTAGCAGAGAGAATCACTCCCATGATTCCCTGCCTAGACATCATCTTTTGTTATTGTTTTGATTGAGAGCCCCCTGGTGGTGGATTTTACATACTGTGCCGTTAATACTTGTGCCCAAAATATAACAACCAACACTTTTACCACAAATGACAAAACGAGCGCAACCCGTCATGCGGCAAACCATTTAATCTTGATTATCTTGTTTTCATGATCGTGGGAAGTCAAAGTTGTACTTGAAATTGTAACTCGATTAATTGCCGACTTTTACGTATGGATAGTTGATGTTTAATGATTTGGGATTTGTTCTCGTGATTAAGCCTCCAAACACCATCTTTTAAAAGTCGCATCATTGTGCTTTAAACAATGATGCTCGTATGTGGACTGAAATAAGCTACAAAAGTTAAAATGGGGAAGCAAGCACACACACACACACACACACACACACACATATTCACATACACTCACACACACACACACACACACACACACACACACACACACACATTCACACACACACACACACACACACACATATTCACATACACTCACACACACACACACACACATATTCACATACACTCACACACACACACATTCACACACATCCACACACACACACACACACACACACACATTCACACACATTCACACACACACACGCACACACACACACACACACACACACACACACACACACACACACACACACACACGGGACAGGACAGCAGGAGCCTGTCTTCCTTATTAATTCCCATTTTTGTCCCGGATCTGATTGCGGGAAAAGAGGGATGCAAGAAAAAAGGCTGCCCTCTTTAAACGCCTAATGAGCTTAATCGACCACACTCCACAATCTCATTTAAGCCGTCCCCTCGCCCATGAATTAAACTATTACAAAAACCTGCTTGAACTTCACTGGCTGCTGCTTAATCACAGCAAATCACTGTAATCCTGCATGTCGGACAGCTGAAGGGAAACGATGCACCGTAGGCTACTGTGAGACGCGCTGAGTTTAATGTCATCTTTCCCTTTTTAATCTCATGTGATGTATGTTAGCCGTGTGTGTTGGCATGTTTTGCAGCTGTGAGAGCATGCTCAGTGCAGCTGCATGATAACTTGGGAGTACTTTAAGGGCAACGTATCAGAATTCTTGTCACATCTTCATTTTCCTGTTTCTCCCTTTGGGGATACTGTGTTTATTGTCTGTTTCTTACCCCAACTGCTCTTCACCCCTTCCTCCTCTCCCCCCGCCGCCTTTGATGCCCCCAGCAAGCTTTGTTTCAACAAAGCCTGTTAGCTGATCACTCAATTTTCTGCTCTCCCCCCCCTCCCCTCCTGCGTCTCTCTCCTCTTTATCTCCTCATCTCTCCTCATCTTTCTCAGCTCTGGTTTCATTTCTTCGTCACAGCTGCTGTGCATGAAAATACAAATAAGAGATGGTAAATACTCGTCTGATAAGGACCAATATTGAAAACCTTCTCTGGGTTTGTCCACAGCGCTCACTGAGTTGACGTTCCGACTGTGATGAACTCTTTCAGCCTGCACATTTTGTTGCTTTTCTTTAGTCTAAAGTCACATGTTTTGTTGCCATGGCATGAGAAGTTCAAGTGCTTCATCTAAGAAGTCGTAATTAGAACAAGGAGAGGCACGTTGACATTTTCATATCCGTGCTGCTTAATTATAAAACTGGAACACTGGATGTTGACATTATTTTCATGATCATCTTGGTAAGGCATTTAACACTTCAAACATTTATAACTAAGAAAATGGTGCACTAATCAGTAGCCCTATTCAGACTGCCGTTTCAAGCCACGATATTTACGCCCCTGTGGCGTTTCGCCTTTAATCTGGAGATAGGCTGGATAGGACGCTTTCTGGGGGCCGCATGTGGCCTGTGGGCCGCCAGTTGATGAACACTACTGTAGATGGTGTACAAGTCGATGAAGCCCCTGTGAAAACACCCATCGCTTTGTTGACCTCCATGTTTTTTTGGCCAGAAGTGACCATATTAGGAAAACAGGGTGGAGCGTAGTGGAAAAATATGAAGTCAACAGCTTGAACACCGATGCTAGCTTGGTTAATCATGTGCATCAGTTAGTCACAGTAACTGTTATAGTAATTTGGCTGCTAATTTTGACCATCATAAAGCATTTTTCAGGTCCCCGCATGGTGGCAACTCAATCTCGAGGTAGCTAAGTCTGAAAGTTGACCTTGTTTTCTGTCTACTAGACTCTAAATTGCACCATGATATTTTGGAGTGATACATACCATTACTTCAAAGTAAAGTTGTAAAATGTTTACTGAGTTGATGAATCACGTTCGAAGTAGGCCAATTTATCACAAACCTCTCAGACTTCTTTATGCAACCAGTGGACTGGCCCCCTGCTGGTCTGTAAGAAGATTGCAGGTTGAAGGCACTTTAACTTCTTGTTTCCTTTGCAGACTTTACATGCCGTAAAGAACGTAAAGATCAAACAAAAACAGCACTTTATATAAGTGAGCAAGGCCTTCCAGAAATAATGCATTTTTCATCCGCCGTGTAGTCAATTTGTCAAGCATTAAAACATCCTAAATCCACAAATGCTAACAATTAAATTGCTCAATCCCCTGAACACAATCACAATTCCACTGTGGCTAAAGAAACAAGCAAATAAACGGACATTATTGATGTGAGAGAGGGAGAGCGAGCATCCGATTAAGCCTCCCGACGTGCTGTACTTTCTTCTGTTGTCTTGGTGAAGTGTTATCATAGGGAGCTCAGAAAAATCTAAGTCTAATTAGGCTGTTTAGTGTGGAGCCGGGAGGACAAGGGCTAGACGGAGTCCAACTCTGCTGCTGCCTCCAAAGCCCTCTGAGAGACACTTTTAATGAGCTCTGGGCTGCGTGTTTACTATGAGATCTGTCTCCCTGCATCTCCTGCTGTCTCACTCATTCCTCTCACCTGCTCTGTCTTTTCCTCACATTCCCACACATGCATGTGCGCACAAACATGCGTGGTGTTCAGAAAGTCAAACAAGTGTGCAAATGCACAATTCATTGGCAAGCTAACATTTGAAACCATAGACTCTGTATTGATTATTGGTCTGACCGCTGTGACGTTACACTCTGGTTTGTTGAAAATGTCCTGAAAACATAAACTCTGCTTTTTGGCCGGTGCCATTTTGTATTTTTCAGAGCCACAAGTGACTCTATTTGGATCAGAAGGTGAAGCTGGAGAGGAATGAGGGGCTTACAAACGGCAGGTTATCAGAGCTACAAGTGCTTGTGGATAATTAAACAGTTAACACTAGTGTTTCTCACAGAATAAGAATCTATTTAGGTGTACGCAGGCTTAACTCTCAAGGGACACGACACGTACTCCAAAAGGCGAGAGCAGTGCACGATGTGTGGCATTACACTTGCACACCCTAGAAATATTTTGGTGCGTGAAAGCAGAATTTTTTTACGCTAGTATCAACATATCTGGTCTTAGCTCCTACGAGGGATGGGTAAGAGGATTGTCGATGTAATTACTCGAGTAACGTTTCATTTCTCGCACACCGGCCAACGTTGTGTTTAAGGCCTGCATAGCTCCTCTCAATTAGCGTTTTGTTGCACTTGAGATTGCTGGGTATAATGCATAATTATAGATAGATTCAAATTAAGCACATTACCCGCCACGCGATATACGTAACTGATATCTGCATGGAAGAAATATCCAAAATAACAGTAAACATGTCAGAGATTTCAGGTTGAGTTACTCGTACCTGACATCCGACCAGCAGCACCCAGCTGTCATTTAGTACTCATGCTACCATTAAGCATAACTTTTTTACATCAGCGTAATGAAAAGAACGAGTTATGATACGTGAGAGAATTCATCCTAAAAAGCTGTCATGAATGGTAAAGTTTGTAAGCGACTAATACCAGTGTAGAGTTATTTTATTTTTTTACATTGGGGCTCTATGGTGATTAACTCAGGACTCTTGAGGAGTAGCATTTTTGGCACTTCAGCATGTGCCTCATCTTTTCAGCCCTGTAGGTTTCCGGTTGCTTTAAAGGTCATAGATAATGCAAACTACACTTTTCCATGTTTTTCTAGCACTAATGTGTCCCTAGCCTGTATAATCTGTCTTCTGACTGCTCCACTTTTTAGAAAATGTGTGCTCAAACAGGCCATTTGGAGATTTTCCCTTCATGACATCACAAAGGGCAGTAACCCCTCCCCCAGGTGGGTGACACTCCCACAGCTAGGTGTTTGTTCTGCCCTCTGAGTCTGCCTTCTCACCGTAAACAATAGGGCATGGAGAGAGAAAGCCAGAGCCACCCGAGCCCTTCCAGAGAGGGGCGTGGTCAGACACAGCTCATTTACATTTAAAGCTACAGACACAGAAACAGCCTGTTCTGAGCAGGGCTGAAATAGAGGGGTTTATAGGCATGATCAAATACAGGATCAGAGTGGATTTAGAACAAGAAACTTCACACACATGTTTTGAGGAGCTCTGAGACTTATTTAAAGTGGTTATAAAGGAGGAGAATATGTGACCTTTAAACACAGTAACAGGAAACTCCTGCACAACATGATTCAGTCGAACCATTTTTGAAGCTTTACAATTTGAATCTTTTGAGACCAACAACAAAGAACTATAGTTAGAAAAAAGAACGGTGCTGATTCAACACCTCACATCACAAATGGACCATTATAAGCTGCTAGCAAAGCTGCTGAGCTGCATCATTTTGTACAGATGTTGCTTTTATTGCGTCCCTCAGACTCTTTATGCAGATACTTTATGCGTTAACACGACACTCTCCTTATTTTTTCTGCAGCATCACACTTACAGATACACACACACACATACACACACACACACCCTTCAGGCTTCCCTTCCCCACGCTCCACTGAACCCACTCAGTCCACTTTTCATTGGACTTTAATTTCCAGCAGTGATCGACCACATTTCAACACCGCACCGCTGCTCCTCTCTATTTTATAACCGTGTGGAAAAAAGTCAACCGGGCTCTGGAGCGGCAAGTGGGGAAAACTAATCAACTCTGCATTAATTAATGATAGTGGAAGGGCTTTTTAGTGACTCTGGTTTTGGGGAGAGTGTTTTAAAAGGAGAGTAGAGATAAGTTTCTTGAGTGTAGTGGACTCTCTGGAGTCAAAACCACAGGGGGATGGGGGGGGAGTGTTGAAGTGGAATCAGTTTGGCCTTGGAGTTTGAGAGGATGTTAATGATTTATCTTGATTTACTTTTTGGTTCAGTTTTCTCTGCAGAAGATTTGTTGATGTTGTTGTACAGTTGGCTGCTGGTTCATGAGTGTAAAGAGGTCAAAACAGGGCTGAACACAACTTTATCACAGGGATGACTTTGCTAAATTCTGCTGTGCTGCGGGGATGTTGATGTATGCACCAGTAAGCAGATGAAATGCAAGCCTAGTTTTATGAAGTTAAGGATGATAAAACGCATCCAGATGGACTGCCAACATGGGTTTGAAGGTTGAAATTACTAAAGTAATACTGTAGTTTTGAGAGCATTTAAACATGTTTATGTCCCAGCGCTTGTAAATGTGATGGGACAGCTAAAGAGAGGCAGGAAATGTGGGGAAGAGGGGGGGGTGACATCCACTGAATGATTTCTGATCGGGAGTGAAACCAGCGACAAATGTGACCAGATATGTAGCCTCTGCAAACTGAGCTCAACTCGTGCTCCAGGATCTTTGTAAACCTTCACCAGGAGATCTGTTGCTGACACATTACCATACTGCCATCGCTTCAAACATCATGGACTGATTAACTTCTGTCGCACAATCAGAAGTCACTAAATCTGTAAAATAGGGCCCGACCGATATGGAATTTTTAGGGCCGATACCAGATATTAGGAAGAGAAAAATCTGATACGGATAAATCGGCTGATATCTTTTTTTAATCTATGTGTGATCTGCGTTGATCCCTCAAATGCAGTCATCATACAGGATAATGAAGACAAGATGGTCACTCAACTGGAAAGTAACCGCTCATGTACGTGCATCATTGCTTGACCGACTGGAGAGTGATTATGCTTGATGTGATCCTTATAGCGCCCTCTGCTGGTGAAAGAGTTAAGCTAGTTAAAGCTACTGTACTACTAAGATACTCAAATGAAAAGCTTTTTGACTTGTGAATAAATCCAGTAATATCGGCACATCTGCGATAAAATTAGCCGATACCGATAGTCACTCTGTACCCTAATAACGGCTGATATTTTTTGCTGGCTGATTAATCTCTTGGGCTCGAGGGTAAAATGTTTCTCAGCAAAGTTTATTTGTGAAAGTTTGACTCGGCCACATCTTCATTTCTGCAAACCTTTCTGCTTTTTTATTCAAAGACCTGTTCTAAGCTCTAAGCACAGAGCCTTGGAGCTACACTTTAGTTCTTTTTTTTGTTTTCTATTCAGCCATGAGAGATGGATTTGGTGTTTGGGATGTGACTGACTTTTTACGGGGGTTGGCCGCTTCATTCTGTCAACATACTTCTTCGAATTGGTATCTCAATACATTCATTGCTACTGATGATAGAAAATTCCCTGAACCGCACCCTCCCACTGAAGAGACTTTCTTTGACCCGTTTTCTTTTAAACTGCCTTTATTTCATTTTGTGAACTTTTTAAATCTAATTATCCATCAGAATGTAGAACCAGCACATTACACGTTCTTAAAGGTTGTGTTTATTGGTCATACCAGATTTACCTGGTTTGAAATTTAATACATTTTCCCAACATTTTTTACTTGTTCTGATCAATTGTAGCCCAATGTTTACTTCCAAAAGCCAAGACGTGACAAGGGCGAGGGTTGACTTCCTGTTGAAGAAAAAAACAGCCATGGTGGCCTCATCAGCCCGACTTGCTCAGGTCACTGGTGTGTAATAACACTAATTGACAGTTGCTTTGTTCGGTTGACTGGGAACAATAAGTCACCTTGCCAACTCTGAAGGTGAAATGCCTTCAGGAGCTATAATATAATGACAACCCTTCAAACAGGTATAGTGACCAGGGACTTGTTCTCCCTCTCTACCTTATTTCCTCCACTTTTTCCTCTCACATTTCCACCCCACCAACCCCCACCGATTCTTGTCTTCTAATCCCCTGGGCTGTCTCCCCCTTCTCTCCCCCATTTTCTCTTTATTTTTCCCTTCTCCTTTGTCCTTTTCTTCGTACTCCTTCTGCTCCTCACCTTGCTCCTTTTCCCCTTTCCTTATGACCCCCCCCTTCCCTCTCCTGATTCCCCCAGCTCCTTGTTAAGGCCATGCTCAGGTGGCTCACGGTGGCTGAGATGGATGAGGTGTCGGCCCAACATCGGCCCAACGGCATCCTCACAGAACAATCCTGCCTGCCTGTCAGGTACGGCTAAATCTGTTGACAGTGTTACACTGTGGTTCCTTTGCTTCAAAGTCCTGTGGACTCCTCCGGTAGATCATCAAGGCTGCAAACTGAGCCCCCTTAGTTAGTTAGGATATGTTTAATTACGTGATATGTGTCTGGACGACCATTTCTGCCAGTAAAAATTAAATAATGAGAAAGCTAAGCGTATTTATGAGAAATAAAGGTTTTAACTTTGAGATAAAGTCATAACTATGGGAAAAAAAGTCAAAACTATGAGTCAAGAAGTCAGACTAACCAGTCAAAACACATTTCTATTTGTCATAATCATGACTATATTTTGTAATATCTACTATTATCTGATAGTTTTGACTGGTCTCATGACTTGATATGATGTGAATTTAATTATTTAACGGACGATGCAATTAAACATAGTTCCATTACAAAGCATGAAACTGATGAGCTGTAGTCTCATTTAGCCACTTGTTAGCAACCGCCGTTTTAAGGACGCGTAAAAACTTCAATATTCACAAGTGGGGGTCTTATCTAACGTAGTTTATCTCGTCTAACAAAACGCCAACATCTCTTAAGCTTGTGTTAACCACAGACCTTATTTCAGGCGTCTAACCACAAACCCATTCAAATTTGCCATTGACTTTTAGAGGATAGACCCCAAAGGTTTAGTGGGTTTTTTTATATTTAGGTTTTTGGCTCATGGTGGATTCATGTCTCTGTTTTGAATAATAAAGGGTAAGTTCTATACCTGGTGTGTTTTTGTAAAGTGTCTTTAGATAACATTTGTGATGAATTGGTGCTATACTAATGAAGATTGATTGGAGCCATATTTCAGGAAGCTTTAACACTGAGCAATGTATGATTTTTATTTGAAGATGTTTTAAGAGACTCTGCGCAGACTTCTCTTGTATGAATTGAAGGGAGAACAATTCACAAGCGCCTTGATACAAACATAAATAAAATCAATGTTCCATTTTCCACTGAAGTGCTTTTGGAGGGCTGCATTTTAATGCTAATTAGCAACGGCAAAGAAAAAAGACAAAAAAAGTTTAACAATGAAGAAAGGAGAAAAAACACAGCGTTACCAGCCCCACTTCTAGAATGATGATGTTTAACCTCCCTGGAAACCGCCAGCTCTAAACAGCTATTGATTTGCTAATTGCCTTCACTTTCAATTCCTCTGTTCCTTAAGGTGGTATTTAACCCCTGTGACATGCTGCATTTACTGAGAAAAAAACCCCTCAACAGCCAGGATGTTCAGGGCACCGATGTTGAGTCCACAGTCAGGCGGTAAGTTAACTGAATGCAAATCTGTGTTTTTAGTTTCCTGTGTAAAACAAAGTTTAGGTTCAGTTTGTAATGGACTGAAATCGAGCTGCAACAATTAGTCCATAATTCAAGTATAAGGAATATTCAAACAGCAGCTTTTTGCTGCTCCTTAGGGCGTTTTCACATCAGGAACGATTGTTTCATAACCCCCTCCCATCGCCCCCTCTGTTCTGCGTTCACATTGGTAATATTGTTCCGTGTCGAGTACACTTGCACAGTCCGATACAGCAGGTGGCAGTATGCACATAGTCGGTTTGCAAATCTTCCAAACCTGCCAAAAAGCAGAAAGAAGAAGTAACCATGGCAACCACTCGCAGACTAGGTCCATCCTGCTAACTGTGGATGCTGTTGTTATTTCTGAGACGCCATCAACGACCATTTAACTACCTCCACATCTACCATGCAGCTCAGATGATGAAATGGGTCCGTGCTGCCCAAGACCACCTCTTCAAGCGCACGGTACCCGAGAACAGTACGAGTACAGTACGTTTGTGTTCACGTACTCAGATCCTGGCCCAGTTTCCTAATGTCAAACTGATCCCTATAGCATTGGATGCTTTTAAGACGATGTTAAATGACTTGGAGGCAGACACATCAGGCTGTAGATGTTTTGATATTTTTATGTTTGTGGGCAATTTTGCCAAATATTTGCTGTTTAAATTGGTTATATGTTTGTAATATTTATGGATTAAATATCTTTATTGTATTATGTAAAGCTGCTCGCTGTTTGTCGAGTTAATTGTGCGGCTGCCTGTCTTGGGACTCTTCAAAAAGAGATTTTTGTTGAAATAAAACTGAAACTACGGGGCTTGTCTGTCTGTGCAGAGTTTTCCTGCAGGATGAGGTAAAGCTCAAAGGAAAGGGAGAGTGTTATGTTTGATCCAGCACAGCTTTACCGTGACGTTCAGCTTTGCTACAAAATATAAAGAAGACGAGAGTGAAATGCAACTTTTCAAAAGTATTTAGATGTTAATTTATTCATGAATTATTTTAATCTAATCATATTGAATGTGAAGAGAAGAGAGGAGAGACACAAATGTTTCAAATTTATTTCAATTTTATTATTTTTCGTGATGTAATTATTTTTGCTGAATTTTATTATGTGGGAGAACCGAAGCTATCTCGGAGGAAACCCACGTAACACCCCCCCCCCCCCCACGGGGACCTGAAGTCCTGCATCACATCCAGCTCGAACTCTCTGTGCTCCTAGCCAAAGTGAGGCTGGTAGCACAGAGAGTAAGAGGGACATGAGGCGGGACTTCAGGCCCCGGTGTCCCGCCCACCCACCCTTGCATCGCCCATTATGACTCTTTTAGCCACATCTGAAGATGGCATTGAACGGCCTGGCCATGGTCTTGAACGCGTTCTTGAAAAAGACCTTTATCTTGCTGCTCTCTTTTGGGGTCAACATCTGCCTCTTCAGATTGTCGACGATATGTCTGATGACATGCTGATGCTCAAGCATCATGCTCCTCCAGAGACTGCCATCACCAAATTCCTTGTGAAGTGCCTTGCTTAGCTTTTTGAAAGTCCTTTGCATGTTTCGTGGGCTGAGATCGAAGGTGATGTCAAAGTCCTTCACCTCTTCCCAGAGCAGCTCTGTCACTGCTGTGATAATTCCTTTGCAGGCTTCAATGGACTGATGGAGCAGACTCTTTCTCAGAATGTGTTCCACCAGCCCAGTCACCATAACCTCACAGGTTAACCGGTCCCACCTTTCTCCTGCTCGCTCCTCAGCTTCATCACTGATCGTTGGCATATCAGTGTCAGGAGATGTAGGTGCCTCAGACATGAGCAACTTCATTTTACTTTCTCTAAATATCGAAGCTCGACTATTATCATCCATGACTCCCCAGATCATTCTCGTAGCAGCACTGGCTGAGTCTCTCTTTCTTTTATTCTGCTGTATCTGCTGGTTGAGCCAGTTCCACATGAGCTTCATGAAGGAGTCGACTTCGGTACGAATGAAACCCATCATATGGACCTTTTGTTTTTTGGCCGGTGATAGTTTGTGGAATATGAATTCAGCCAGGTGCTTCTCTGTTAATTCATACTCCCCGTTGGTGATGTCTCTGGCCATTCTTCTATATATGCACATCACATCAGTGCCCTTTCTCGACTTCTCATCCCCTCTGATCAGATCCTCCACAAAGTAATCCACGCCATCGATTAACAGCTTCATAGATGCTTTGTCCTTTTTGGTTACCAAGCCGGCAAACATACGCCTCAATTTAGAAAAAAAGTTTAAGATGGAATCCTTTGCGAATTTATGAACAAAGAAGGTCTTAAGCCTCCTCAGGATCCTCTGCCGCAAGGATGGGACTGACTCCCGATATGATGTTACTTCATCCTCCAGATTTATATTGCTCTCCATAGCTTCAACAATATTAGAAACTGCCCTGTTTAAATCTTTGTTAGAGCTTCTCTCAAGAGCGGCGACTTCTTCCTCTGAGAAGTCGATGTCAGCATCAAAGGCCCTGACTTTGTCTGCTTTTTCCTCCAGGATGGACTTCACAGCGTCAGTGATATGAAGGCTCTCTATAGAAACAAATACGTCCTCTTCCTCCTCCATCAGGGGAGTCACGGGGGTGTGCCAGCTCTCGTTTTCATCCAGCTCCTCCTCCTGCTCTGTCTCCATTTCATGCTTTGCCTTGTTAAGACTTGAAATGAGCGGGAATGACACATACTTTGCAAACTTTTTTAGAACGGTCATAACATTTTGAGCCATTTTCTTAAGCCTTTCTGTGAATTTGTTTGTTGCCAGCGGTATTTTTCTGCCGCTGACCCGGTCAGAGTTTATCCTGTCCGTGACTTCTTTAACAACAAGCCCGGTCACCTCCTCTGTGCTCTGGCAGCGGATGTTCTCTTGAACACACATCACATCCGCCAGAGCCAGTGAAATAGTGTCACCCAGACACTCGAGCACTTGCTGTTCTGTAACGCTCTTCTGTGAGCTCCTGGAACTAGAATGGATTTTTGTCGATTTTGAAGGACGTTGTTGTTTGTCCATCCTTTCAAATATCTGGTACAGATATTTTGCTAAAATATTTACCATATCTACACACATGGCCGTGATGATTTCTTTAGTGTCCATGTCATGGGACCCTTGCTTCAGATTGTTCCACTGCTTAACAGTGAGTCTGTCTAGAAACATTTCCATGACAGGACGGAGAATCTCGGTTGTCACCATCGGCATGTCCTGCACCATCTTCTCTGAGTTTGGGCTTTGCATTGTATCTTCTATTAGCTTTGTTTGTGGCTTTGGAAAAATGTTAAACTCTCTTCTGATACCTACACACTGAGCTTCCTTTGTCAGTATGAACTCCTCTCCTATTGTCAGTATGAACTCCTCTCCTATTGTCAGTATGAACTCCTCTCCTATTGTCAGTATGAACTCCTCTCCTATTGTCAGTATGAACTCCTCTCCTATTGTCAGTATGAACTCCTCTCCTATTGTCAGTATGAACTCCTCTCCTATTGTCAGTATGAACTCCTCTCCTATTGTCAGTATGACAGAAAAAATAAGCAAATGAACCTCTACCTATAGTATTCTGGTTGGCTTTGATCTCTGATGTCATCGATGATGTCATCGATGATGTCATGACAACGACTTTGGACTGTCTGCGGGAGGTGATGTCACCCAAAATGCCCGACCTGAGGAAATAACGAATTTAAAAATAAACAAGTTTAAATAATTTTTAAATCAAAATAAGGGACCCAAAGTGTAATGTTATAAGAGTGCCTGCAATATGATGAATATAACTGAGGTAATGATTCAGTGTTTCACACACACACACACACACACACACACACACACACACACACACACACACACACACACACACACACACACACACACACACACACACACACACACAGTTACTGGGCCGCCCACCCAGGTGTGTAAACGGTCGTCGGAGTGGATTTGACGACACATTTTATCCGCTGTTAGATGTGCGTGCTCTCCTGCTCACCGTGACAGACGCACACACTGCGCTGAAAAGCACGCTGACGACGTCCCTCCTGCAAACGCTCTGGTCGTTATTTGGACCTGTCTCCAGATAAAATGAAGATTGATCTCATCACAACAACTCATTGAGAGGCTAAGACTTAATCAATAGTAACTGTTTAGTACAAGGCTTTATTGGCCTGCGGGCGCTTCAGGGCCTCGTCCAGCACATCATTATGTGTGCAGCCCTCTTGTCTTTTCATACTTGATATAGTTTGGTCACATGTGGGAGCATTAGACGTGAACTATGGGACTGAAAATAAACAGACATAGAAGTGAAAGGTCTACTCATGCCAAAGATGGGGCGCTGGTGGCTCAGTGGTTAGTGCACGCGTCCCATATATGGAGGCTATAGTCCTCAACGTGGGCTGCCCAGGTTCGAATCCAGCCTGTGGCTCCTTTCCCGCATGTCATTCCCCACTCTCTCTCCCTGATTTCCATCTCTATCCACTGTCCTCTCTCTCCAATAAAACCCAAAAATAAATCTTTAAATAAAAAAATACTCATGCCAAAGACATTCAACTATCATCTATTTCCGGTTCATAAAGTGAATTGAATAAGCAACCCAATTCCACCTGGTGTCAAACTTCACAGTAATTGTTCACCAGCAGAGCTTTATTGCCTTCCTGTTTGGATGTCCTCCCTTAAACTCTGTTCATTTATCATTTATCTGTCACGATATGAAGTCTATCTTGTCGACGATGGACTTGTTTGTTTCTGTAGGTCGTACTGAAGCATCCCACCCTCTGCCCACTCTCTCATCCCTGTCTCCAGCTCTACCCACTACTCGATAAACTCGTTATTTCAAGTATAAAAAGCAAAAATAAGGCCTGATTAGCATGTTAAAAATCTCTGCGCCGTATGCTTATTTAATTTTTGAGTGTCGTAAAATGAGTTCCTAAATTAACGAGTACATTTCATGGCTTACAATAATTGTAGTGAGATGTTTTCAACTAGAAATAAGGCAAATATACTTGCTAAGAGTTTGAGCTTTTGCAGTGTATTAAATCACATTTAAAAATCTGTATACACACTCGGTTAGAGGGAAGTATTTAATAATCCAGGTCACTCGGGTTTCATTGCTAAGCTGCAGCTGCTGCTCTCTTCATCCACCATCTCATCAAAACTTAGCCTCTTTACCAACACCACCTTTGACCCCACTTCAGACAGCAGAGGGTTGGAGCTTAAAATGAGAGCAACATATTGCAGACGCCGCTCTCAACCCTGCGCCTGCTTGATTCTTCGTCCCCCCTGTGGTCTGTGTCGATATCTCATGCATGAACCTCACAAACCCAGCAGCGCAGCAGCTAAGGATATCGCTCACAGCCCGTCTGAGTGTGTGTGTGTGTGTGTGTGTGTGTGTGTGTGTGTGTGTGTGTGTGTGTGTGTGTGTGCGTTTTCACAAGAGAGAACGTGGGCCTGCTGCTCTGATCCTGCTGGCTTTAGTTGGATCTGGAGCCTCATGCTACAGCTGGCGTGCTGGCAAGCTGTCTGCTGCCAACCGCATGTGTGTGTGTCTTTGTGTGTGTCTGTGTGTGATCGAAGCTGCTTCACATCTAAACAAAAAAAAAACCTCCTACTGCTGCACCAGTGTGTGCCACCAGCCAACCACCAGCAGCACAGAGGGATTTATTTCACTATCAAATATTCAGAGCATCAAACATTCGAGGTCTGTGTGAGAAAGCAACTCCACAGAGCAGAGGTGCAGAAAAGTATGTAAAACCAATTTCCAGCTACTCTCTCCCCCCACCCTCACTTTTCAATCAGATTGATGCATGTTCGACAGTCTTTTCTAACTCATTTAAACTAAATGACCAAACGAGCACTGTTAAAAGCACCTTGTATCTAACTTAAAGTCCACCTAATAAAAATGTGAACAAAACAAGATCCTCATGCTTTGAAATCTACCTGTAAATATACTAAAATGAACAATTACAATATCTTTTATTGTCAGGTTACACTAGGGATGTACCAAGTGACGAATTGATTAAAGACACATTTTATATTCTAGTCTTAAGGTATGAAAAAGCTCTGAAAATAGTCCAAATTGAGCACAATTTATTCAAAACTGTGTGCTGGTAAAATATGTTAAATTGGATTGTAGAGTGTGGCTAACGTTAGCGATGCTAGCACCTCTTTGCAGGTCATTGTTCACACCTGTTCTGAATGTTGCGTCACATTGCTTCGGCTGATATGCCGGTTATCATACAGCCTGCATACATTTTAACTCAATGCTCTCGATCAAAGTACTGCCTGATGCGCTGCTCCTATGAGATGCTGAGCATTCGCTGTGCTTGTTTACATCCTGGTGGTAGAGGGCGGAGAGCAGGCTCAGTAGCGGGATGGTTTGTTTATGGGGCTACAGCCCTGACTAGTGAAAGGTGGCTGTAGAACAATTTGAGCACATCATTTGATATTGTTTAGCCGTCAAGTCGGCTAGTTGCACATATTCCTGAATTACACACAAATGAGTCTCATCCACTGAGCATCATGTTGACTTAGGAGCCTCTGTTTTACTGTGATATAAAATGTTAAACGTACTTAATACATCCCCTCATCTTGATGTGTTCATGGACAGGAAAAATAGAAACTCTTATTTAATGTTCTGCATGGCTCTATTATTTATATTGGTCATTGTTTTCTACACGTTATTGTGATTTAGCCTGTTTCGTAACATGATTCGACAAAGTTTTCAACATGTTCACACAACTTTTATACTATTTTTCTTCACAAGAGATTCACTCTGTTATTTTGTTCACCGTTTGAATTCCTCTGTTCTCACCACAGAGCAACTTAATCACACTTTGTTTGAACTTCTGAGCACTCCAGGCTCGATTATTTTCCATCCAATTATTTTTGAGTCGCCTTAGAAGTGTAGATAAAGCTAACGCTGTTAGTAAGTACCATCACCATGGCAACAAATCTGAAATCACCTGTTGGCTTGTCACTGTTTGAGGCCACACATGCAATGCGAAATGAACAGGGCTGTGTGATTTGAATTAATTTACAGTTAAGGATTAACATGCAACACGCCCTGAGCACAAGGTAGTGATAGAGGAAAAATTAGTTTACTAACGAGCAATTTACTTGACTTGCTGGCAGTCCACTTAGATCACGAGTTGGAGATCACTTGTATGTCAAATTGTACTGAACAAGCCGTTTTAAAAACAGAAGTCACACAAACTAGCTCCTTACTAACTAGTCTGCGCAATTAATCGCGACTTTAGTGTCACCCTGATATGAGCCTTTTGAAATACAGTAAACACATTGTGAAAGTCTGAATTTATCACAATAAAGAAACACATTTAATTTGGTCTAGCTATGCTTTCTCACTCACTAGTCGGACAAAGCTTAAGCTACGTAGCTATCCGCTACTCTCGGATGAATCTGTGCCAGCTGATTGGATTTATTTTGGATCAAGAAGGCACCTGTTGGAAACACAGGTATTCTGCAAAACATGAAGACTAGGAGAAAGATATAGAAAATGTGTACTCTTTATTTTTGTTCAATTTATTGCACTTGATATCTTTATTGCAATATTGACCAATGTTATCGCACGTTGCATGTTTTTCACATATCATGCAGGACTGAAATGCTCCGTTAACCTGCACGGTACAACTGCTGGTTTTGTCGATGGAGTTTGGTGCTTGGAGGCTGAACGTTTCAAAATCATTTTACAGATTTGATGTCATTGGTTAGTACCATGCAGCTGGTGACACTTGATATGTGTAACTAAATTGAGGTACATACCAAAAAAACAATAGGGTTCAATACCCTGCTAGACCTTGATTGGTTTCAGAAAGGTGCAGAGTTGCTGCCGGTGTTTAAATAGGCTGAAACCATTTTTTAAAAACCACAGTGTAAACAGTCCTTGGCGCCCCCAGTCTGCCATTCTTTCACACGTCTGGCCATAATCAGGGTGAAGGCCCGGGGGAAAACCCTGTTGATCTGTAACCCTGGTTATTCCACTCACTCCGTCACCCACCTCCCACTAGCATTCAACTGGAAACCTCAATGCACCGGTGTAATTATGGCCAAACAAGTCCCATATGTACACACACAGTCACCAACACAGCCAGACGCAAATGAGCACACACTCAAGCTGGAGTCTGTGAATGAACACAAGCATTCACATTAATACATCACACTCACTCAAGCATATGAGGACGCACACACAAACACTATGGTGTGTATGGATGAACACTCAAACACACACCATGTGAGGGGTGTAATGGCATGCTAATCAATGCAAAGCCCTTGATGTAGTGGAGCAGATGGCCTGAGGATGAGTGGCACAGGGCTGACAGGTACACTTCTTGTCTGCCTTCTTTTTCCCCCATCTATTCTGTTATTCTTTCTTTCCAACATTGCTCATACTCTCTTCATATTTCTCTTTTCTTTCTTCTCCGAACGTTGTTTTCTCTCTCTACCAATATTTCCCCCCTCTAATCTCAGCATTTCGTCCTCTTTCATCACTATGCCATCTCACTTGACTTATTCTTTCTTCATTCCACACAGTTGTTATGAATAATCAACAGCATGCGGAGAGCGGCTGAAACGCTGCCTTGCCTCCGAAGAAGTAAACACTAAAATGATGCCTGATGTCTAGAGGGCAGCTCTTTGGAGAGTCGGAAATGTAAAAAAAAGAAAGTAGATTAAAGCAACAAAAAAGCAAATTTTCTGCCAAAAAGACTCAAAGACCTACTTTAATGACATTCGCATACTTCAACTTTTTCATTCAGTTCAGTGGATTTTTAAATCAACGTTAATGAATGAGGTTCCATTGAAACAGTTCTGCTTTTATGCGTTGGTTGGAGGTGTTAAAGTACCTGACATGCTTCAAACATTTGAAGGCTAACTTGTGGGTGTTAAAGAAGAATCATAATAAATTATTTCTCAGCCTTCATATGACTCATATTCAACCACCAACCTCCAAGGCAAAAAAAATTAAGCCCATACAGATGCCAAAAAAGTGCAGTCCCTAGAGTGGCCACTTGAGGCTAGTTCTGAAACATTAGTCCCCATAATGAAAACTCCAAGTTTAAAGTTTAACATGTTTTCAGCCTTCATTCTTATATCATACACATATTTATGGTATACATACGTTAAAAAGCAAAACAAGAAGCTCCCGTTTGAAGGATTTGTCAAGTGAGGAGCCAACAAGCTCTTAATAAATCCTTCAAACGGGAGCTTCTTGGTGTGCGGATCTTGTTTTGCTTTCCTAACCTATTCGTGTGTTTTGTTTCCAGCACCCACTGAGGGATGTGCGTGTCTTTTTTGATTTTTCATAAATAGGTTTAAAGTCATGCAAAATCAGGGGCGTGATCACTGGGAGTGACAGGTTGATGCTGCTAGGTGTCACCTCTGATTATTTAGTCCCCTCACAGATGTGTTTGTTGGTGCTTTTCTGGAGACGTCTCCAAATAGAGAACAAAAGTAATGACGTATTTTTGTAGGCCAACCCGGAAGTAGCATCGCCATGGGGTCTATCGAGAATTCGCCTATGGGATTTTTGCATTGGATTTTGGATCATTGCAGAAAATAAGCTCTGTGGCAAACACACGTTTCTGATGCGTAGACGTTTTGTTCAGCAGGATAATCTTTACAAATGAACACCACTTTTATGAAGTTTGAAGCGTTAATGCAGCCGACAGAAGTAAAAAGCTAACGTTACGCTACAAGCGAACTACACCACGGTTGATTTTGACGTCACTACCGTTATGCTTCATCGATCTAATCAGCGGTTTTGACAAGCTAGCGAAACCGTAGCTTAATAAGTTGTTTATTAACCTAATATTTGCAAGAGCACTGAAAAACATGACTAGATGCTGTAAGGAGGACTAGTGAGAGAGTTCCCGGCGTGATGACGTTTAATGTCCCCGACAACCACTGTAGTCTCATTTAGCCACTCGTTAGCAACCGCCTTTTTAAGGACCCGTAAAAACTTCAATATTCACAAGTGGGGGTATTACCTAACGTAGTTTATCTCGTCTAACAAAACGCCAACATCTCTTAAGCAGACCTTATTTCAGGCGTCTAACCACAAACCCATTCAAAATCCCCATTGACTTTTAGAGGATAGACTCCACGGCGCTTAAATGCTAACTCACTTCCGGGTTTTAGGACTCATTCCTGTGGCGCCCTATATGGGCGCAATGATAGGGATTTACATTTTCATAAATAAATTATTGGGGTAATATCTTTATTTTAATCGATATTTTTGATCATACGTACTGTATGCAGTTAAACAGCAATTACAGTTGTATTCACAACGTGGAGTACTTCCTCACAACCTGCTGATATATTTCTATATTTTATATTTTATCTTTTAAGCAACAACAACAAAAAGTAGAGAAGAAAAAGTCCACTATCCGGCAATAACACTCCACTGTAGCCAGACAGGACAAACAAAGAGAGGAGCAAAAATAACAACAACAAACCCCAGAAGAAGTCCATACAGACAGTACATCCTGTACCTGATCCAAATACAGAATAAACAGCATCCATCATTTAAATCCAAACGATGAGTAAGAAAAGTGCCCCGCACTTTATTAAGTAGATCCTCCCTCCCAGCCACGCTATAAGAGACTTGTTCATAGCCCGCCATTGCACTCAATACCTCGATCCATCCTTTCAAAGTGGACGCAGAGGAGGATTTCCAGTGGCGTAGAGTTATCCTACATCCTGTTATTTTTTATGTTTTAACATTTCAGTATTGTCTGGCGTTTATTTGCTTGATCTCATCACTTCATGAACGAGTAATCAATGACTCACATACATATACATATATATTTACCATAAGAATCTATGTCAGACATGGTCCTCCTGGACCTTCACGTGATCCGAATATGGACACTTTGGGCTCAAGATAACCAATATGGCAAAGGCCACACAATGCCAAACTCAAGTCTTCAAAACAGCAGTCCCAAAACCAATGACTAACTTCAGGGTGCGTGGTCCACTTTTATCTACAGTCTTGGCTAATTTAGCACGAATAAGGGAGGATGCTATCTCACCTCAAAGAATGGCTCTTAGATTTCTCTCCCTTTATGCAGCGAGGGTTTAAATGATTGTTCATATGAATCTTGCCCCTTTTGCTCTTCATCCAACACTTGTCACTTTGGCGGCATGAAAGCAGTAGCCCTCATTAAACTTTTGCAAAAAAGAGCATACATCTACTGTGGAGTTGCTGCTGAGACACTTCTCTGATTCACTTTCTCCCACCAACAAAGTGAGATTTTCCCACTGACTTTTAAGATGAAATAAGATGATGAATCACTGGCAGCTGACTGATGAATCAGACGCCGCTTCAGAGGGAGAAGTGTCTTGAGTCAACGGATCATTTACATACCACACTAACAAAATTATGCATGTTTGGAGGCTCCTGGTCATTAAAAGGAAAGCTTGGGGCGGCCCAGGAAAGCTTGGGGCAGCCCGATCTGCATATCCCACACGCTATTCAGAGAGGGCCAAAACAAAAGATCTGCCCTGGTGACGGGATGCATCACAGAGGGCCGGCTGTTAAAGACCAACGCTTTGAAATCATTCAGCAACACTAATGCCTTCTTGCAGAGTCCTATGCAACTTTAATTAGTTATTTATTTGCAATCATGATGCAAAAAAAATCCCCATTTATTCACAATGATTTCACCCAGGAAACTTTAAATGAGACCAGAAGGAATCGTGTCTTCTCACAGAAGGTGAGGAAATAAATAGGAAGTGTTGAGTTGAACAGGCGATGCTTCGGATCACAAACAAAACATCAAAAGTCAATGAACCTTTTAGATAAAACCAAGACGCTTCAAAATGCAACAACAAAAAACACAAGACATTATAAACGTTTCTGCAGAATACAACCCAGGAGCGCGTGCCTTGAGAGTTGAGTGGTGGGTATAGGCCTGGATTTTAAAAATGCCCCGAGCAGAAAGTATCAAAGTATCAGGACGGCATACTTTATCCAACTTTTGACAGTTTTTATTGAGGTCATTTTTTTCTTTAAACTGCACATTTAAAGCTCCTGTGCGGAGTTTTTAGCTGGTTATAAAACCGACTGATTTATATGTCGATGTCTCTTTATGACCTTCAAAAGCAAACAAGACCATCATCGACGACATTTATGTGTAGTAATGATTGATGCCTGTAACGTCTGCCACGGGGTAGGCGCCGGATAAAACAATAAAAAAGTATTTTGAGTACAGCAAAGATTTTCAGTGCTCTCTGTTCAAAGACAGCAGGATGAGATGTTTTGATTAACAACACTTCTTGCACATGTGCAGGACAGAATTAGAAAAGCGTTAAGAGAAACCCCTTTGTCCATCGGGGTCGCCAAAATCACCACAAACCAAATGTTCTTCACAGGAGCTTTAAAACGGGTTCATTGTAATACAATGCTGCATTTGATTTATTTTCCATTTGTAGGCCGCAGAATGCTGATGTGTTCTCATCATTAACTCGGCAAACCAGAATGGACCTGTCAGGTGTGTCTGTGTGCAGTAAACTTCCCGTATAATCATTTATAATGTGATGGTCCAAGGATCATCATAGACGGAGGTTTTTCTCAAATATCTACTGCAGAGAGCGGCAGGTTCACCTGCAGGACAGCTCCCACATATCTGGTACTTTCCAGGGAACTTGCTCATGGACTTTACTGCTAATTGGCATTTTGGCAACACAAGAGTCCGAGTCCTCTTCATAAAAGTCTGATATTTCAATCAAGTACAAGTGATCCCTCTGAGAATTGAACTCAGATGGCTGGATTTAGGCTGAAGTCCAGAGGGCCGACCATTTCAGCACAGGATCCGGTGTGATGCTGCTGGTTTTGTTTGTTTTGTTTCCACGTCAGCACCTGTGTAATTTTTCAATATGATCTATTGTTTGTTTTTGTATTTTGCTGTAAATTCTTCTGGGTCAGAGGAGAAAAAAGTGAAAGAAATCAAGAGTAAGAGTTTTAAATATGCAAAAAAAAAGAGTCACGGCGCAAAAGCAGGAAGTGTCTGCAACTGGAGGATAACAGACTACTTCACAATTCACTTCCTTCCTTTTTTCCTCACCTGTCTCTCTCTCTCTCTCTCTCTCTCTCTCTCTCTCTCTCTCTCTCTCTCTCACTCTCTTTGTCTTTACCTTGTGCAGGAGAGCAGGAGTGTGTTTGCATGTATGTGTGTGTGTGTGTGTGTGTGTGTGTGTACCTGTCGTTATGGAAGCATGGACATGTCAGGAGCAGGTCAGTAGGGATCAGCTCCAGGACATCCCCTCAGGCATCGGCTCCACACGCACCACCATCTACCGCACACTATGTACACACATGACATGAATCCACCAAACCCCACACACTCTGCCACACACAGGCTCCTACTTGAAGCCACTCAATTATTCAGCAATCTGCCAACGGAGCAGGGAATGACAAAGACGGAGATGAAGAGATAGACTTAGACGGGATGACAAGCAACTTGTTTGTTTGCCAAATAATTAAGGAGACATCAGTCTGTGCCAGAGCTCAGATTTAAAGAGGAGAACACAGGCGGGGAGAAAAGAGTTGTAATGATGCTGACGGCTGCGCTGCAGATTCTGTCACTCGTGTAGATTTTATCTCTCGCAGACAATCAAAGGCACAGACAAGGACAGGAAGTGCTTTTATAACAAGCGAGGTTTTAATGGCCTCATGTGATCTGACTAAACCAGGAGAGATTTGAAAAGAGAGTTACTTTCTCACTCTCTGTCTGGGCTGTGATTTGGATCTAAAAAATCACATTTCCATATTGAATCTTCTCTGTGATTGTTAATGGTTTGTTTTAGTCATTTTAAGATTGTCTATTTCAATGACTCTTTTCCCCTCTGTGATGGTGTTTTTTATGTGGCGTGGTAAGCACTTGGATCGCCTCGATGCTGAGATGTGCTATATAAACCTGACTGGACCTGACTTGATGTGACAATGTAAAGGTTGAAAAAATAACCTTTATCATTTTCCAATGAGTATCAGATTCACTAATTTGATGAAAGCAATGTAAAATACTTAAAAATAATAATCATAACATAACAGATTTCCTCTCACTGAATGTGTTTGGTTCATTTTCCAGAGAGGTAGCCCGACAAAGACCCTTTTTTCCTTCTGAAACAGATTTCACTGCCTACACTTGAGATTCTTATAAACCCTCTGATCCCGGTTCAATAAAAATACATATCAGTTGTATTTTACAGCTAGTATGTCATTAGCCCTCCATGGATGCTTATTCTGCTACTGTTGTTGTTTTGCAAAGCTTAGTACGCTAAAGGAATAATTAACTTAAATGATCAACATGTTACTGACACCTAGTGTTTAAAATGGGTACTGCAGCCCACATTCAAAACATTGTATAGAGCTGTCTCCCCCCCCTCCTCTCTAGAGTGGATGCTCACGCAGGTTGCCATGTGGTGGACACTGAAGCTTCAGTGTTTATCCAGCTCTGCATCGGTCTGTAAACCTTTCTGCGTTCTAACCTCTCTCCATTTTTCAAAAGCATCTCCAATATTGATCCTAGTTTGAGCACGTTTCTGCTCGTGGAGCTTATTAGAAACATGCAGAGGCTTTTTAGGTCGGGTACAATCACTTCTATCTGAACCAGTTCTCTTGCCCGCTTCCATCGCTGCAACACCTGTTGGTTTGACCTGATAACTGCTCTCATATCTGGCATCCGAGGGGCGTCCAACACGGCCGTGTGGGGGTGCCTTAAAACCGCCTACTTTCTCTGGTCCAAACAAATCCAGACCATTCAGGACCAGAATCTAAAGTTAGAAGGAGGACATACTGGCTGCTGCATTGTTGTCAGAGAAGCCAGCACTTCAACATAGCATGTTTCCTTAATGTCTGATCATAGAGTAAGGTCACTTCATCATTTCACTCAGTAGATATCTTACATATCAAGCTTAACTTAAGTCCATTTGTATTGTAGTGTAAATGAACAGTATTCAGAACACTGGCTGAGGTGGAGCAATACATGTTGTGAGACGTCCCAGTGATGTTGTTCTCTGTATCAGTACTTAGTCTCCCTGGTCAGAACTAACTGTTGTATAACTTAGATTTAAGATCTTGTTGTACTTTGGTATTTGTGCATTAAAGAGACGTCTTCTGACTAGGTAGAACACTTTGCTTTCAAAGCAGCTTTTATCTTTTTTCTCATGATCTACTTTATTTTTTAAAAGTGTTATTTAGTTGTCAGTGCTGTCAGTTGTAATCTCTCTGAAGTTTCCCAGAGTAAAATAAACTATGAACCAGTGTAAATATCAAAAGCAGACCTTCATTAATCATTGGCCAGAAATGACAAACTATCTTAACAATACCTCAGTTTGTGCCACGTGTCTCCCACAGTCCTCTTCTTCTGCCAATGCAAAGTGAATGGCGACAGAGGGACAGCAGTGTGTGCTTCTTTATATCAAAGCTTCCATGCTAATCAGCTGGCTGGTAATGTGAGGTTGAGCTGCTCGCGGCTCTGTGGGTATTTGGACCACATCGTTCTGCTGTCCTGGCCAGGTAAGGCCCGCTGCCAGCAGCAGGCTCTCTGCCAAGCTGGATTGGAAATGCACTGCCAGAGTAGTGACACTGGCCACCAGCTTCAGTCCCCACATTAACCTGTGGATGCTACTGTGAAAAACACACAGCATAAACACCTGAGACCCAAAATAACAACAAATTCACACCAGATCTCAAGGAAGGGAAAATATACAGTCAAAACTGGGAATGTTTAAGAACTTGGAGACCAGAGACAACAGTGACATTAACTCCATATTCCCAACAAACCCTCGCTAAGAGGAGTCCCATGAGCAGTGTTCATGGAGCATTAGATATCATTTGTCTGTAACGCAGTAATTAAAGACATTGCTGCTGCTAACTTTACCGTTACTAATCAAACCAGTATCTCGTTGCTTGCGTTACTTGAAGTTCTTACTTAAGCCAGTATCTCCATAACCACAAACCATTATTTGTCCAAATAATCCTCTAGTGCATTGGTTCCCAATCTGGGGTCCTGGCCCCCCCAGGGATTGCGCCAAAGATCTCAAGAGGGGGCGCGAGGCTTTATCTGCTCTGATGTTGTCAAAATGAGATTTTCACATATTGACTTAAATCATGATAAAACACTTACTGGATAGTTTACACAAAGGTGTTTGGGTAAGAACCTATTCTTTTGGGGTTTTATGAATGAAAAGGATTAAATTGTACGTTCATTTTTGTCAGCTGTGTATCAGTTTCTCTCTCTTGATTTGGTCCTTGTTGGGTCCATCCTTTTCTGAAATACAAGTAGGGGCAGCTCCAAGGAAAAAATGTTGGGAACCATTGTAGGTGCGTTTGGAGGATTGATCTCCCACATTTTTACCATCAGTTAAGATTTGAAAATTGTCTAGTATGTTGACAGCCTAACTAATCTTATTCCTCTTAGTTGCTCATAGCGAGTTAGTTGACCACGTAGATAATCTCAAAGCCACACACCCTTTCCTGTCCTGCTGGAAACATCTTTACTTATATATATACCGTACTCTAAGTTGGCAAACGTGTTGGAGATCTTATCTTCATACAGACCTTTACTCAGCCTCGCAGCTTCAAGAGAGACAGTTGCCCGACCTTCCTTATTTGTCCCTATTGTAAAGAATGGTGAGGCAGAAAAAGGGGCCAACAGGAGTAATGGCGACTTTAGTCTCTTGCTCAAGGTCATCTGGGCAGGGCTGGCCAGGAAATTGAACCCCAGTCTCTTGGGCTAATTGAAAAGCACCTGAGCCACATCCCCAATGTTAGAGGATAACCAGTGACATCGGTATTCATCCTTTGGACACCATTAATGTACGTACCAAATATTATAGAAATTCCCCCAATATTTGTTAAGTTGTTTCAGTCTGGACCAAAGTGGCAGACCACCCAACACATTGACTAACACGGCCTTCCTGTTACATGTTACCATGTTATCATCAGGAATGATGTGATTTAATGTCACTAACTTTGCAGTATTCATGTCATCTCTCTCTTGCATTCCTTCTCTTAATCTTCCTCCATCTCTCGTATCTAGTTCATGGTTATTTTTGTTCAGATTGACCTAGCTTGTAAGCGAGGTCACATCCATTTTCTCCCCCTTTTTAAGACTACTGCATATATTTAGATTTTGAACTTTCCAAATCTGGTTTTTACATCATTTTCAGAGGTCAGATAGGACACCGTCTAAGGTTAGGGCAACTAAAATGAACACGTTTCTAGGTCACACTAGGTCGAGGAAAGGTCCCGCCTGAATGGTGAAAAGTGTGAGGGACTTTCTGCTGGTGTGTAAGGTCTTCTTTTAACTATAATGCAGCCATCCAGCTCTGACCTCCACACCCTTACATACAGCAAACATCCTTCTGCTTCTTGCATTAACACTTGTAAATGCAGATATGCTGCCTGTTAGCTGGAAATGAATGTTGTAGGTTTGTAAAGTGGGACAGCATGCACACATACTGAAAGTGTCGACAGCTCTGGGCTATTCGTGCATATTTGTGGACTCTGGTTTTGTCCAGTCACTCCAAACTCCCACAGAGGTGAAGTTCTCTGGCAGACTCTCCACGGGTTTGCTGGCCATGTTTCAGGCATTATTTTGTGATAAGATTGTGCAAAAATGTAGAATATCGGTAACTTTCTTCAACTTTACTTTTTCCTTTATTTTTCATGCACATTCTCTGAGTGTTGGTCCCTGTTTTTTAAATTTCCTTCATAAATGTGCAGCCAGGATTCTGAATATTTCTACCAGATAAACACTTTCTTTTTGTACAACCGTCTTCTTTTACGTCCATACTGTTTCATGTTTGCCATTTGTCTTTCTGTTTAATGACTGAATTAATTTTTACATTTCATGCAACCTTTTTCATAAGCTCTGTGTCATTCAAAGATCTTAAACCAGCATGAACAGACTTTCTGGCAGACTTTGAAGCAGTGGAAACAAGCTGTGCACACAGCGTTTGTGCCTGTGAGTTGACACAGTTGATTATTTACACATCAAGCAGATATGTCAAATCGTTGTATTGGTGCCTGGTAAATACATGTACAGAGTCATGATGAAGTTAGCTCTGTCCTTTCTCCCAACAACTCTTGAATTATTATCAGGGGTGTCAGCGTTAACGCGTCAATCGCTGCACGATTAAGGTCAGAAATAAACACATTAAGTATTTTACTCACATTAATCGCATGCCATTTTGTCCCTTTAGGGGCACCGTAGCTTAGCCACAGTGATGGAACAGAACAACACTACCACTAAAAAACGCTCGGACAGCTCAGTTGACAAGTAAGAAGTAATATCCACCATAACATATGGACGTAGCAGCAAAAAAGAGAAAATATTATCACAGTGAGGGGAAACGGCAAGCTGATAATGCTCGTTCCAAAATTAGGGTTAACCTTGGGTTGGCTTTCAGACGTGGAGTTGGCCTGGTTTCTGTTTGACAGGCAGATGCCAAACACTGGATGTTAGCCTGTGCTAGCGTGCAGTAGCTTGCGGTGTACGTACAAGCAGTAAACGTACATAATATGTCCTGCAGTGAGTGTGCGTTTCTGGGGGCTTTGAGCCCAGGAGGAGGGGCCCAGTTTGAATGTTGCGTTTAGAGGTTCAACCAAAACATTTGCTACTGTCTCCACCTTGTTATACCTTTGTTAAAAACATTCAAACTGTGTTCAGTACGGTGGGCAGACAGTTCTAGATTTTAGCTCCTACAGCAGAGGAGGCTGAATGTCCAAATGGCTGACGCTGTGAGTATTTTTTGTGCTCTGGATGCGGAGCGCTCAACTACATTGGTTTTGTATTGAAAATGGGCGCTGCCAGGCTAAAAAGCGATGTCTGTGGACACGGGCACCGAAGTGTGCATCCATGTGGTGGTGAGAATCGAGTAAAAAGGCTAAAAGGATTTCACCACCACACACACATGTTTGGTGATATTTTGATTCCCTATAATTCATATCGTAACTGGCTCCTCAGATCTTTCTACACTGCAGAGTTTTGTGTCTTTCTTTCTCACTTTGGCCTTCAGTAAGTCAGAAACATTACATTTTAAGATTCAATACAGGATTCACTTTTTTCACCCTCTCTCACCTTTTGTGCTTGTCATTTTTTTGCTCTCTTGCGTTCACATATTTTCTGACCCTATACTTGCTCTCTCACTCGTTTTATGCTCCTTTTTTTCAGTCAAGCTTTTTTGTTCCTTAACCAAACAGTCGTAACTCTGTAATTGGATTTGCTGAGGTCCTTAACGAAGCAGCTGACGGCCCCCCGGCTGTCCTGTCGTATTCTGCCATAAAGAAATGTGCTGATACTGAAACATGGAAGTTATAGGGCAACTTCTGGGGAGCCTCTGTTAAACTTCTGAAGTAAGTCATCCAGCTGGCAAACTGCAGTGTGAGTGTGTTTCTCAGGCTTTCTTCCTGTCATACAGTTAGAGAGCTTGAGAATGTGGTCATACGGATGAACTCTTGTAATTTATAATGCTCATGTCTTGTCAGCATAAACCTTGTAAAACTTCTTTGTTATGATGTTTTTTAATAATCTTTCTTCATGGTCTGCTCTTCTTGATTTCAAAGTTTTAAAAACTGTCAAGTAAACTCCTTAGTACCCCATCTCAACAACCTACAACCCCATGAAAACTAGCAGATCAACTCACAGGACAGCTATTTTAGCACAATCGTGTTTCAATTATTCTAAAATAAAGACTATGAAAGAGCTCATATTGGCCTCATTTTCACCTTTCATGTTGTCAGTCTGTGAAACCTACAGAGCAGCTTTGTATGATTTGCAGCTCAAAAAACTCAGTAAAAACCCTCATTTCAGTCTCTTCCTGAAACTGTTTATTTCAGCTACTGTCTCTTTAAAGCCCCCCCCCTCCCCATGTTCTTCTGATTGGCCAGCTCTCTGGAAGCCTTCCGGTGGGGCAGAACGCTGCAGGGCTGCCAGGGGAGGGCTGCTCTCCAGTGCTGGGAGAAGAGGTTTCACCGGCTTACATGAAGGCCTGAAGCTTTTCTCCTGAAAGGCTCGCAGACCTCTCGTGTGTTAAACAGAACAAGCAGTTCAGCGCCCTCTGCAGACTCATCCTGGGATTACTCCAACATACGTTTACCGCGTGATCTGAAACTTTGCTCACGTAAAGTATGGGCATCCAGCCTTGTAACACTATGAGCCCAAACGTTGATTAGCAGTGAATTACAATCAGGCGTACAGTTAATTAAAATTCTAATTAATGTGAGTCTAATAAGCAGATCGGCTCTGTCGGCTTGTCGAGGCTTATTCACAGTCGTACTACATATGTCTCGTCTTAAATATAACAAATCTGTTTTCAGAGCCGACATTTCCCCACAGGCAGGGTGTAACACACACCGAGACGCGGTCTGGGCGGTCAGGACCGTGTCAGTGAGGTTATTTTAACTCAGACCATAATGTTAGAATCCAGCGTCCTCCTCCACTGTGTACACCGCCTACATGGTAGCCACTTATACGTGTTCACAGTGTCACATTCAAGCTTCCTGCAGGTCATTAGAAAGGTTGCGAATGAATATGCAGGGATTGATTGATTTTTCAATAATAGTTGCGATCACAGCATCAGGACTTTATAAATAAGTTGAAGAAATTCTAGTTTTGATGCACAAAATGGATTAAATTACTTTAAAGCCCAACTTACTAAACGCATAAAATAGAAATGATGAACCTTATTTCGAGATATTAGTAGGACACATTCCTCCTTATTATATCGACCTCCTATAAACAGTTCTTCACAGATTAACATGTAGCATACATTCAGTTGTCAAACACACTTGTCAATGCCTGTAATCTGGGGCTGCAGTCATCTCTCCAGTGTACTTTATTTATTTATAAACCTTTGTCTTTGCTCTGTCAAAGACGTCTCCCCACAGAGATCATTACAAAGGCTCCGACCAGAAAAAACAGCAACACAGAGAAAAACAAAGGAATGGGAGCAAAAACAAGAAGAGTCTGTTCTGGAAGTTTTTGTTGTGGTCGCTTCAGTTCTGACCCAGGAAAGTAAAAAATATATATTATCAAGCTGTTTTAAACCCTGATAGTTTGAGCGTTTTGCTTTAAAGGTCACATATTCTCCTCCTCTTCAACCACTTTAAATAAGTCTCAGAGCTCCCCAAAACATGTGTGTGAAGTTTCTTGTTCTAAATCCACTCTGATCCTGTATTTGATCATGCCTATAAACCCCTCTATTTCAGCCCTGCTCAGAACAGGCTGTTTCTGTGTCTGTAGCTTTAAATGTAAATGAGCTGTGTCTGACCACGCCCCTCTCTGGAAGGGCTCGGGTGGCTCGGGCTTTCTCGCTCCATGCCCTATTGTTTACGGTGAGAAGGCAGACTCAGAGGGCAGAACAAACACCTAGCTGTGGGAGTGTCACCCACCTGGGGGAGGGGTTACTGCCCTTTGCGATGTCATGAAGGGAAAATCTCCAAACGGCCTGTTTGAGCACACATTTTCTGAAAAGTGGAGCAGGCAAAAGACGGAGAGGATGGACTTTTCTCATCATTGGGGGGTTTGTAGACAGACTAGAGACACATGTTAGAGTTAGAGAAACATGGTGAAGTGGATTTTACATAATATGTGACCTTTAAGAAAATGATTGTTGTTCAAAGAGGAACAAAATATTGTTTAACACTAGAGAGCTGATTCAAAATAAATGAGCCGATCAACAGTGGAAACAAGGGGAATTTTCTTTTTCACTAACACAACAGAGAGCTTGTTTACAATACGATTTAAGTTTGATTTTCCAAAAAAAGAATCGAGCAGAGGATCATCACTTTGCACTGAAGCACTCTGTACTCTCATCACATCCTGTTTTCATTTTAAAATCCCTTCACTGAGTCTCAGAAACTCTGCAGATTTGATTGGAGTTCAGTTGAGTTGTTTAGCACAAAGGTAGGCGCCCTGCTCCTGAATGCTTAATGATTGTGCCTAATGATTCTGATAATAACAGGCAGGGGGCGGTGAATTAGTACAAACAATTAGCTCTAAAATCCCACAGCTCACTGAGAACGAGGATTTAGTTTGTGTTCATACAGTAGAACACTTGTTCTTAGGGTACATTCTCAAGTTCTCATTTTACAGGCTCAAACAGAGGACTGTGCTCCGCGTTTACTTTTTATTTTATATGCAAATCATACAAAAAAACTGCCTTTACTCAAATCACAGCAGAGCCAGAGGTGTGAGTTAAAGAGTGGGATGAGTTAATCACAGTGTTACAGTTGGTGAGAACACGCCGAGGTCTGTGTTTGGGTGTCTCTCTGTTTGGTATGTTTTAATACTTTAACCCTTTGGATAGGGCTGCATAATTAATCAAATACAAATCCTGATCAGGATTTTGCCTGTCCACGATTAAAAAAAAACATGATTGGTGGCATGATGTTTGAAAAGCGTGCTTCGCCCATAGAGAAAACTCTGATGCATGGGAAAGGGAGAGAAAACTACGAGGTCTGACTCCACGTTAACCTTCGTGACGTCTGACTGGCGTAGTCAGTATCGGGTAGTGTAAGGTTTCAGGTTCAATGTCAGATAAACTCAATGGTTTGGAAAAACATTTCCCTGATTAGTGAAGACGATATCTCAGACTAAAAAGAATTTCTGAAGATTTGGCACAAAGGTTAACTTGGATGTTTAATTCTTGTGAAAACAAACCCTAACCCAGTGGGTCCCAACTAGAGCTTAGATCGGGCGCAAAAATCCAGCCCGACCCTACCCGAGCCTGTGCATGTTCTGTCCGAGCCCGGCCCGGCCCGACCCATCAACTGTAATTATGAGTCCGAGCCCGATTTAAACCAGACAATTTTTTAATACGTGGGCCGTTATAACTGACGTTTTCAACTACAGTTCTGAGTTGTTGATTCTGATCCATGAGTGTGAGTGACTGAGCTGTGCTTCTGTGACTGCCTGTGTTGTTACGCCCGCTCCCGAGCATGTCTGCACAGAGTCTGTCTTTCCGACCCTCCGTCTGGTTCCGACCAGGCTTCTGCCATTCTCTGTCGGATACTTTGCTGATACTGACTGCTCCCCTGTTGCCGAACCTGCTGCTTTGTGAATCCACGTCCCCTATCAGCTGCTACATGGTACCGTTTCCCTGTGTTGAACTTTGTGTGAGCGTGTGTGTGTTACTCCCGCTCCAAGCTCTCGTTCGGTCCGCTCAGCTTGAGTTTCTTGTGTGTTACTGTGCGCGGCCTGATTGACAGCTCAGGACTGACGAGGGAGGTGTGTCACATTGACTGGGTCAGTGCTTCAGCAAGCAGTATAAACTTAAGAGCAGCCAGAAAAGCAAAAAAACAAAAAAACCGGGAGCCCGGCCCAATGCGAGCCCGAATGATGTATTCAAAAACAAAGCCCTACCCGGCCTGAGCCCGAAGTCGGGCCTAGGGTTCCGTAGGGCTCGGGTCGGGTTGCAGACCTGTAGTTCCAACCACTGGGCCAAACTCTGGCAACCCCAGACATCAAAAACACATTCAGCTTTTTTTTTAAGACACTTTTAGGCTTTTACGTGTATTTTATTGTGGACAGAGGAAGAAAGGCTGGGATGGCGTTTCTGCACAATAGATGACAGTAAGAGACTCTGTAAGTTTCGTATTTGGCATTGGCTATTTGTTATTTTAGTTTTCTATCTGTCCTTGAAAATGACGCCATTCGTGATCGATAAGTGAAACAATCTCCCCTCTTCATTTAGTCTTTCCTACAGTTGCAGGAAGAGTAAACAGGAAACCACATGCTGTGCACAGGAACAAACTACAAGAACCATTGCAATGTTTTTATGGTTCTTTTTGAAATTTACATTACAAATATATATCCCCAGTCTTTGCCTCTGTTGCACCACCAGTCTATAGGAAACACCGATGGATGTGAACTTTGTGTTTCCTGCTTTGTGGAGGCAAATAAGCAGAGGCAGTTATTCTGGTTCTGTTTCTTCTCTCTGTTTCAAGTCCAAGGCCGCCTCCTCCTCCTCCTCCTCCTCCTCCTCCTCCTCCTTCTTCTCCTCCTTCTCTCTACTCAACATCCTCCATACACTGACAAACATCTCCTCTACCCTCTCAAAATGAAAACCTTTCAGTGCTTTTTTCTTTCATTCGTCAATTCCAAATCTGCAGATGCCCCCTTGTCGTTTTTTCATTCCTGTTTACGGCATTCATCCAAGGTCAGAGTCATAAGTGACCCTCCGTGTGTTCACAATGAGCTGTTTAGTGATCGAGAGACATTCGAAGGCTCACGCCAAGTGCTCTCTCAATGGTCAGATGATGCTTTTCAAAAGAGTTTGTTGTGTGTATGCTGTTAAAGTGCCAAGGACTTTTGATGTTTTGCTTTTAAGTGTGTGTTGATCATGTGGTATCTGAAGTGCTAACTTCTCTTTGTAAGGACAAACACATTAAATAGCACAACATGCCCCGGGATGCCAGATCGTTATTCCACTCTGCTTTTAAGAGATGTTTTAAAACTGATATAGAAATGTATCAAGGGCAAAAATAGTGTTGAAACTTGCAGGATTCGATTTCTGGTTAGACGGAGAAAAGAAGGAAGAAATGACTCGTGAATGAGGACTAGAGACTGTTTTTTAAAAGCTTTAATTATCCATCATTGTTTGACGATACAGACGTATAAAGAAAAGATATGACAAAACTTTAGAAATAAATTACAAAAAGAAAAAGAACAACAAGAAGTAAAAAGCGTTTTTCAAGGCTTTGTAAAGGCCCGTAGTCCATCTTAAGATGTCTTAAGCCATGAATTAAAGTGAACTTGATTAAATTGATGTATTTCACTGATCTTTATAAATGGCCTGTAGCTTTTACATTGGCGCTGGGTAAAACTTTACAAAAACTAAGGTGCAGAAAGGCTCTTAAGGCCATTGAGTCCGTTTTTTTTTGTCCGGATTGACAGCGTGTGTTCGTGTGTGTCTGTAGTGTCCATCCATTATCTTCCCCTTATTCGGTGTCGGGTCGTGGTGGCAGCAGGCTAAGCAAGTCGCCCCAGACGTTCCTCTCCCCAGCAACATTTTCCAGCTCCTCCTGAAGGATCTCAAGGCGTTCCCAAGCCAGAAGGGATATATAATCCCTCCAGCTAGCTCTGGGTATACCCGTCGTCTCCTCCCAGTAAGACGTGCCTAGAAGACTTCCAGAGAATGGCGACCAAGAAGCATCCTGATCAGGTGCCCGAACCCCCTCAGCTGGCTCTTTTCGATGCGAAGGAGCAGGGGCTCTACTTCGAGCTCCTGTTGGATGTCCAAGCTCCTCACCCTATCTCTAAGGCTGAGCCCAGGCACCCTTTGGAGGAAACACATTTTGGCCGCTTGTATCGGCCGATCCAATTCTTTTGATTACAACCCATAGCTCATGACCGCAGGAGAGGGTTGGAATGTAGATCAACTGGTAAATCGAGAGCTTTGCCTTCTGACTCAGCTCTCTCTTCCCCACGACGATCCGACGCCCCACCAATCCGCCTGTCAATCTCACAATCCATTCTTCCCTCACTCGTTGAAATTTCTGGTCTTCTTTTTAATGTGTGGTTCCAGTAAGGTAGCAGCGTATCAAACCAGTAACATCCTGAAATACACCTGGAAGATATTGGGATAATTATGCAGCTCCTTCATTGACAGGTGAAACTCTCCTCGCTCTTGTCTTGTTTTCAGGAGTGGACAGACTGTTCTTATTTAAATGTAGTGAAAGAACCATAAAACAACTTCACTGCTTGATCACTCTACATGATGAGTACGAGACATTTTGTCTTATATTGCGAGTTTTGCAATGAATGGAGAAATACACACAGTGGACTCAGTGTGCAAGGTGTCTGTGCGTCACGTTTTCTATCACAGATTGAAAAAAAAACGGACTTGGTGTGCAAAAGGTTTTATGCACAAGTTTATTTGGGATACCGTACTCTGGTTTGGTGTTGGATTAGAAAAGGCCAATGGATGCCTCTCTGTTCCCTCTGATAGTTTTTTTTGTTCCTGACATACAACACTGTGTGTAATTGGGTCAGATTGGGTTATGTTAAGTGACAGCTGGACAGACAATGACTCTGGGCCTATCAGTGTCAGCAGATTGGGAGTCCGGCTGAATGTATGGCAGCAATTACAGCTGTGGTGAAGTATTCTGAGGAGAACCAGCGTGCTGCATCCCATGACGTTTGCCTACAGGGATAATAACTCTCAAAGTGTTAGCATTTTCTTAATTGTATTATTTCCAACACACTGCCACTCCTCCCCCCTGCCTCCCCCCGCTCCCTCTTTTCTTCCTCCCAAATGAGATGGGGTGATGGACTCTTCCATTACATGAATGCTATCAAGGGAGTGGTTAATGAGAACGGATAAAGCGCTCCCTATCAGTTAGCTGACCCATTATCGTCCCTTATTGTGGCAAAATCTCATTTGACTGTGTTTTAATTAAACAGCGCTGGCTAAGTAAAAGGCCGCCTCACATTCAGCGCGCCTGAACCCGGGGCAGCGCAGCAGTAATCATTTGGCACAGGTAACTTTTAATCATTCTGCCAACGCAACACGGGACTCACCCTCCGCTGTGATATGGAGGCAGCTTATTAGAGGCCCCTTTTGTTTGCTGCCCCCAATTGCTCTTTTTGAAGAACACAAGAAAAAAATCCCTCCAGTTTCACGGCCCGCTGTACGGCGTGGCTTCAAGAGAAAAAGAGAGGGGGAATAAAAGGCGTGGAAGAGTAGAAAAGGAGAAAAGAAGAGAGGAGCTCGGCGAAGCAGAGAAGCAAACCTAGCTTTAATCACCACCCCACACACACCTAAAAGTTTTATAACAAACGCTACCACCTCCGCCGTGCTGGAAAACTGTCTGACTGACTGTGAGTAAAGTTTTGCAAGTGTGCTTGTCCTTGGAGGACAAAAAGTTCTCCCCATAAGAAAAAAAAAGTGAAAGAGAAAACATTGATTTCAAGATATGAAGGTTCAGCGAGAGAGGAGAGCAAGAAGAGGGGAAGAGGATAAACTCTTACAGACAGCAGCAAAGGAAGCAGAAAAAAACATGAGAGCAAACCAGATACTGTAGGATGAGAAACTTTCTTTTTTCGCTCTCCTGCGTGGCCTGGTTGTGCAGGCTGATGTCTGACTGGCTGGCATGTTTTCAGCCCAAGGGGGGGGACAGTGAATCTCCCTGAACGACACCAAAGCCAGAGAGCTACGACTGGGGATGAAGCGGCTCGCATCGCACAAACCTCCTGCTGCTCCGAATCAAGAGCTGCGAAAAAAGCGAGAAAAACAGCTTTGATCTGCTCTCTTTCTTTCTCGATGACTCTCTCCGTCCCCTTTCTCCTCTTTTATTCTCTCTTCATCATGAACCTTTTCGCTCGTTCCGTCAGCCGCTGTCTGGTTCCCTTTCTCTCAACATGATATTACCATACAAGCTCTCATTGTTCCAGTGATGTGAGTTATTCTCAACGCATAAATTTAACACCGTGAACACTCGTTTCACTCACACTTTACTTGAAGTGTGATATGATGCATAGCAAGCAGATCAAAACCCTCCAAAAGGTCCTTTTTTTAACATAATTATGATGGTAAATATCAGATCATTTAATGCTGTCTCTTACAAAAGACGAACGCTGTCAGGATATCTTCAACCAAGTTCATGATGATGAGAACTTCGTGGTTAAAATACCGAATATACAACCTCCCCGAAAAATAAACATGGTTGACATTTTGTCTGAGTAAAAAAAAAAGTATGTGCAGGTTTAATCCTAGATTTGAGTTTCAAAGCTGTTAAAAGGTGTGTGTGTGTGTGTGTGTGTGTGTGTGTGTGTGTGTGTGTGTGTGTGTGTGTGTGTGTGTGTGTGTGTGTGTGTGTGTGTGTGTGTGTGTGTGTGTGTGTGTGTGTGTGTGTGTGTGTGTGCTCATGTGTGTGTGTGTATGTGTGAGTGTGTAGGAGGGAGGGAGGTGAATTATGCATGGAGTGTTTAGGGCCTGTCAAGTGAGAGCAGCACAGTGGAGTGGATGTGAAACGGATTCATGGATGGACAGAAAAAGGGGGGAGGGGGATGGTGTGAGGGAAGGTTGTATTCATATTTAATACCCCACCAAGACTCCTCCTCCCTCACTCTCTCGACTTGTCTCACTCGTAGTATTTCTCTTCTTTCTGTGCTAAAGCAGGTCAGTGAAGTTGTCTCCCTCTCTCCCTCTCTCTCTCTCCCCTCCTTCTTTCTCCCCCTCACTCAGGATCTAGATAAGCCAAGAAGTTAGGGTCGTAACTAGGGAAGGCGGTCAACACCTGGTTTTGTGTTTTCTGAGCTTATTGATACAGCTATTGAGTCTCCTGGGTCCTTTAACATATCGTAGTATCTCTGGACGAGGTTTATCTTTTAAATACAATCACTTTTAAAATCATCAGACATTAAGGAAACATGCTATGTTGAAGTGCTGGCTTCTCTGACAACAATGCAGCAGCCAGTATGTCCTCCTTCTAACTTTAGATTCTGGTCCTGAATGGTCTGGATTTGTTTGGACCAGAGAAGGTAGGCGGTTTTAAGACACCCCCACACTGCCTTTTTGGCCTTTTGCCCCTTGGTTTGCCAGATATGAGAGCAGTTATCAGGTCAAACCAACAGGTGTTGCAGCGATGGAAGCGGGCAAGAGAACTGGTTCAGATAGAAGTGATTGTACCCGACCTAAAAAGCCTCTGCATGTTTCTAATAAGCTCCACGAGCAGAAACGTGCTCAAACTAGGATCAATATTAGAGATGCTTTTGAAAAATGGAGAGAGGTTAGAACGCAGAAAGGTTTACAGACCGATGCAGAGCTGGCTAAACACTGAAGCTTCAGTGTCCACCACATGGCAACCTGCGTGAGCATCCACTCTAGGGAGGAGGGGGCGGGGGGAGACCGGAAAAAAGGAGTTAGGACCTTACACAATTCTTTAAATCTCTTCTTATGTTAAAGCACAGATGACACTTTGGTTCAGTTTACTGCCATTTGTAAAATGTGCGATGTTGTGTTCAGACTTTAAAGTGATCTGAGTGTGTATCCAATTTAATCACGGCCCTGATGGTTGGCCGCAACACGCAGAGATCAGAGGTGTTAAATAAGTCATCTGGCTCCCCCTGTCAATGAGTTTATTAGCCCTCGCCGCTGAGATGTCTCCTTCATTAGCCTCAGTGAAATGTCAATCACAGGCTGAGAGACTGTGTATGTGCGTGTGTGCTAATCGGACATATCTGACAGGATGGGATTGATCAGTCACTGAGCATCACACATCAGATGAGCATTAAAGATGGAGGGGGAGAGGAGCAGCGCTCAGAGCATGCATTAGTTAGTTGACAGAAAAGTGTGTTTTAATTTGCAAGAGAGGGGGAGATGTAGACGGAGAGAGAGAGAGAGTTTAACTAACTTCTGTGTTTTTAATGTAAGGGACGAAGTGCAGTGAGGAGGTTGGTATAGTGAAATAAAAACCGTCACAGGGTGATGGAGGATGCAGACGCACAGCTGCGGAGACTAGAAATAAAAATAAACATCATAAAAGATTTTGACTCAGAATGATTTTGTTGAATTAAAATTGATTTTATTCCTGTGCATATAAAAAAAAATGTTCCATAGACATTATGTGTAAGGTAACCAAGTGACAACCTCCGGAAAAATGAAGCCAATGCGGAAGTGCAAAATTCTGCAGTTTGCCGAGTGTCCACTAGAGGCTGGCTCCAGGAACACCAGCATGCATGTACATGTTTACAGCGTGGTACAAAAAAACAAATAGGTCTGATTAGTTATTGTCATCACGGGCACACACGACGTGACATGATTGACAGGTGGGCGTGATGTAACGGTTCGTCAAGAGGCTTAAAACCCGCCTCAGCTCCAGCTCTCAGCCTGTCGTTGGGTTGACTGAAAGTTAGGCTGAGACAGGATTTCCAACATGGCGGCTGCTGCCGATGAGCCTCCAGAGCCCCCTGCAGGAACAGACGGATGAGGTCACTCAGGCTTCAAACATTAATATTTACAGTCTATGCATTTAACACATACATGGTGCACACACTCTCACACTGCACTTTGACTCCTCGACACTTTGATATCCTTCATGCAGTTTTGTGTATGCAGGAAAAATGCCCGGAAATATACTGGATCATTTTGAAGTATGATACGGAAGCACACTGGACTACTTAAGCAATGTGGCTCTGCAGAGCTCCACAGGCAGCCAACTAACTATTTTACATGTTGAAATTGTATTTAAATAACTTAGAAATGTACAGATGAGTATTATTATTAGTCTCCCTACAGTAGCTGAAAGCTAGGCTACCGTTATTCATGGTATACTTGCCGATGTATGCTGGCCCTGATTCAGACGGGATTATCCTGCCTGTATCAAACAGTAATGCAGGGTGAAGAAGGCTCTTCTTATAGTAGAGAGGGAAAATTGTATTTGCAGTACGTCCCCTGACCCATAGTTTGGTTTGTTGTTAACGTCACGCTTACATTCAGAGTAGTATGCAGTATATTCTGTTTGAGTATGTAGAAGTTAGTATTTTGTTTTCGGCCACAGTAGAAGAGACTGTGTTTGTGCTGTGTCAGCTGGGGAAGTTAAAAAAAGTGTCCTTTGTCTCCACTCTAACCTCACATATGAACACCTCCACACGCCTCCTCTTCCATCACCAACTCTTGTCATGGTTATTTTCACTCTCATGTTCTGTGGAGAGGAGATAACTGGACCTACAGAGGAGGAAGAGGAGGTGGAGCGACATTGTTCTTGATAAAGCTCTCTGAGTGTGACCAGAACAATGAGACTAAGTCCTACAACACCAACGTTTGGATCACAGCAGGAGTAAAACACACACTCAGCTCACTGTATGTAGGCGCGTCTCTCCTGCTTCTTTGGATGATGTGACTGTAGGATAGAGAGAAAACAATCCTACATGCTTTAAAAACTGATTGGGGATCAGTGAGGATATGCACACATAAACACACACAGACTCAGGATCCTTTACATTACTCTACACCTCTGTTCTTTCATCAGTCCAAACTCTTAACCGAGCTCCAATAGGGAGGGAGAGATTTACCCTTTCCCCAAAATCTGCACACTGTGTGTTTGCAGATCAACTCCTTGTTATTTCTTATAAGGGGTATAATCCATGTTTTTCACTCCGGTAACGTGGAGGGCAGTAAACCGTTTTCAATACCATCCCAGGTATTAAGTTCTGCCACCATACAGGTTTTTGCAGCCATTACCGTTTTAAACACACGTTTGATTTAGTTCATACATGAGGCAACACTGATGCCACCGATAGCTAAACCCAACAAGCCGCGGGGGCTCAACTGAAGTAATAACGTAGAGATTTGTAACAGACAACAGTTCAGATTTAGTCCCGGTCTTCTGCTTGTTTCACTCTGACGCTTAGTAAAGCTGTTCACGTTCACTGACTAAACGGCCCCGCGTCGTCCTCGTGTCAGAGCGCGTGTCTGTGTTTACGGCATCTCCACTGCAAGAGGTGCTTAAAGGTGTGTTTCAACTGATGACCCGCTTAAGTCCAAGATGCTTAAAAGAAGCATGCTGAGGCTCTGAGTCATGCTCAAAGCAGCGGCTGTAAATTATGCCCCACAGTGATATTAGAAATAACCACTAAGTGTAGCTCCACTAAAGCTCAGTAAATGTAATGATAAACACAAGCCTTCACAATAAAAGTCTCCCTGTTATCATGTTGAACAGGAAAATGAAATCAGGAAATGTGGTGTTTTCGGAAGCGGCTTAACACAACTCTGAAGGAGGGAAACGTAACTGAAAACCACACAGATTCAGTCACAAGCAGCGTAACTGAAGACACAGAGACTTATAAAACGTCTTTCTCTGATCTCATGCAAACAAATAGTGAATAGGGCGTCGTCTCCCACGTCTCCTCTGGTGACCTGTCGTTAAAACACAACTATTGCACAGTTAGGAATCACTAAAGTACACACTTCTTCTTACATACCTTCCTGTCTCCCTTCTTTTCAGTCTTATTTTGCTGATGTTCATTGCATTGCTTGTGTTGATAGTGTTTCAGTTTGAGATCTGTGGAGAATGCAGGACGCTAATGCTCCGTGAACGCTAGTTGCCACCCGACATTAAAGAGAAGACGAAAAAGACGACCAACAGCCAATCATGTTGCAGGGATTTGGGTAGGCAGGCTTACAGACGCTTGGAGCGGAATGAAAACACATCTGAGATTAGCGCTAGCGACACTAAAGAAAACGCTGATCCTACCGGCTCAAAGCACGAAGAAAACATCGCTGACAAGACGGCAAGAAAGGCCACTCAACTTCTGGAGTTGAGAGACATTTTGGCTATTTTCAGTCCGACAAAAGTAAAGTAAAGTGCTCTGTAAACTGTGCTGAAGACAAGTGCAGCTAAAACGGGCAACACCACAAACCTTTCCCACCGTTTGAAACAATTTCACCCGTTAGAAAGCAACGAAGGAAAGAAATGTCCAAACGTCCCAAACAAGCGTTAGTGCCGAGCGTATTGTAAATAATATAAACAGTGTATGGCGTGGACCCTCAGTGAGCAGCGGGCCAGTAAGTGTGACTCCCCAGCAGCAAACTGTCATATCAACGTTTTCCAGCTCCGTGCACACTGAGCTCATGATGCTGAAATGTTCCTGTTGAATTATAGTTTGTCGTGTTCTGACAATAAAGAAGAATTAAAGCATGATTAACCATCTGCTTTCTTCAACTTTCACTCGGGAGCAAAAATCCGCCTTTAAATTTGAAAGAAATAATGATTGACAATTATCGTGATCGACTGATGTGACATCTTTTATTGTGATAACATTTTTTGTCACATCGCCCTGGCCTATAGTTTTCACCCAAATATGCATAAATATAGAGTACAACTATCACATTGCATGTTTGACCAAGGTCATTTAATTAGACATTTTTAAGCAACTTGTATTTACTGTTTAAATGGAGAGTTTAGTGGGCTTGTGTTTGAGAACTTTTTATCAGCATTAAAGTGGGTCACCAGCACTGAGAGATGATGTGTGATGCTTAAAGCGTGGCCTGACATGTCGGTCGCTGTTAAACATTCTGATCAAGCATTAAAAAGGTTATCACATATTGATCATCCTGTGAGCTGACATTTCCTGAGTGAAGCCCTGCAGCGTGTGAGTGTGTGAGAGAGAGCAGCAGCATATTTATCTAGGACAGCTTCATATTTAAAGTGAGATGACACCATGCAGAGGGAAGGTCAGCGCTTATATTCAAGTCCACCTTTTGTTTCATAACACAACAACACTTCTGCTGTGCAGGACGGGGGCTGCTGCTTCAATGCAGTTTCATTCAGCATCCAGAAAGGAGACACACAATAGGCCAAGCTCATTTTGAAGGCCTTGTATTTGAAAGGTCTGAACAGGCAGAGGTGCTCAATGTGTGCTTGAGCTATTGCTAGGCAACAAGCCAAAGTCAGCTGCTGTCAATCACCTCTAAAGTGAAGAATAACAATGAGTGTTTTAATTGGATGACTAAAAAAAGAAGGAAGAAAGGTGGTTTCTTTTTCAGTCTCAGCCCGATGCTCTCAATCTCATTGTGATGTTTTCTGAAATACATCACACCTAAAGCTGGAGATATTCTTGACTTTTAATCTTGCAGACACAACTCGGCTGTGTCATGAACATTGTTCACATACTTGGCTGTACTTATGTGTCTTACTGGAGGATACCTCTAGAGGGCACACCAGAGAGTTCAGGCCGAATGCAACCAATGGATGTGTAGGATGTGAACAACAGACGACACTAGAGGAGGTTATGGAGATTGGTGACTGACATAATTCTGTAGCAGCCAGCTCAGGTAAGGACCTGTATCTACAGAACCTCTCGACCTGCGTTTCAAAGCGGTGTGTTTTAGATAGCTGTGTGTCTAATATTTGCTTTAATTAAAGGAAGTATAACCAAGAAAACGGTCAGCAGCTCTACACCTGGGAATTGTATCCTCGAAAAGATGAGTCAGACTAGTATCTCCTCTGCGATTGACAAAGCCGAGGTTTTAAGTCCCGCCTCGTCTTGATTCTTTTTCCAAAAGATGAACTGTTTTTAACTGAGAGCACTGTAAGTGTAGCAACAAAAACAGCTAATGTCAAGGGCATTTTCAGCACCGGAAACGCTGAACTAAATTGGTTTCGTATCTAAGAGCGCGGCCAATGCATAAAGGGCCGTCTGTGGACACAGGCCCTACCTGATGCTGGTGGACATCAGGTAGAGCAGAACTCACCATCAGCACAATCCCCACTCTGTTTCCTCCTTAGACAGACGTAAAAGACTTATTTCCATTTGGTTTTGCAGGTTTCCACATCAACTTCTCAAACTAAACGTATCTGTTGTCAGCTAGTTTGACCGGCACGTTTGTCGCTGTGCAGTAACAATGAAACATCGTACACACGTGGATCAGTGCAGACTTGGTCAGCCATCATGTTGAGCCATCAACAGAACACAATGCCAGCATCTACTTTCATCTGATTAGACAACCAAAGCAAAGAGCATTTAGCCAAGCAGGGCAGTTTTTGTAGTCCATCTGAGCATGATAACATTCAACAAGGACCGCAGGTGCTTCCTTTATAAAAACAAGGCGTCGTATGTGGATAAATGAGAGTCGCCTGGAGCGCGAAAACCAGGATTCAAAGGTCTGTAGTCACTCAAAAACGACTACAAAAGCCCCCCCCTCTGTTGCTAAAATGCATCCTGTGATTGCAGCCTAGAGGCACAACATGTCAGAACAAGCTTCATTTCACTGAAGAGGAAAGTCTGAGCAACACATTTGCATAAAAGCCACCCTTCATTTTGTGGACTTTGTATTTTGAGTACTTCGGATGTAAAGGTGATGGACAGTGATGAGAAGGGTTATATGTTCGTGGTTCAAAGACTTGGGCCTTTAAAACGGTTAATTTATTATTATTTATTACAGTATTAGTCCAGTGGCCTAGAAATCGCCTTGATAGCACCACTGCATTCATCTCCATGTTTCCTTTATGACATTTACGTATCTTCTGAATAAAACGGGTCCTTCTAATCTTCCCGCTCACGCTCTCCTGTCAGCCTGTAATACGGACAGAGAATGTGGTGCTAAAGTTTTGCAGACTCAGGACTTTAACGTTTGACAGTATGCTCGGGCAGTTTTAATAGGAACCTTACAATGTGAAACAGTCTCTGGGGTGAAGTTAGATGTGGATTTGATGTGATCTGAAAAGCTCTTAGCAGCACTTGAACTCTTACCTGAGATGGACCATCGAGCGAGAGAGAGAGAGAGAGAGAGCAAGATTGGCGTCATGATCACTCCACCACAGAAACTCAGCTTTTTCTTCTCGAGCCGTAACAAGGAGCTTTTAAGGATGAGACACTGATTAGTGAGAGGTTGAGAGGGCAGAAAGGGAGAGAGAAAGTGTGCAGCGATGAAGATGGACAGGAGGAGAGAGAGAGAGAGGAGAGGGATGGAGGCGGAGAAGGAGAGAAAAGCAGAAAAGGGGATAAGTCTGAGCAGAGAACCTGAGGATGAAGGCTTTAAAGATGAGTAGCGTGGGCGGAGGTGGAGATCTGAGGCGGCGTATCAAAGGAGGGGTGAAGTGCAGGAATGATTAAGAAAGGGACGATGAATTGAGAGCAGCAGTTAACAGCACAAGAGGGGGAGTGGAATAAGAAGAGGCAGCTGCGCGGCTTGTTTGTGTCTCTGGAAGTGCGAGGAGCTTCATTACACCTTCAAATGTATAAGCAGGTTATATAAGCTCTGATAAATCCAGAGATCGGCGACTATTAAACACACTTTTAACCCTTACAGATTTACCTGGGAGTAACTCTGAGCATTTACACCGCAACGGCTCATATTATTGCCTCTGTAGTTTTTGTTTTCATGTTCATACTGTGTTCAATAACTCGGACATTTTAAATAAACACCTGTAATTCAAATTACCTGCATACAATTTGCATTACAGAAAAAGCTTTTTTAATTGATTGGCTTATTTTACAGCCTCATGAGGATTGATTGTCTCACTTTAGGGCACCTACCAGTTGATTCCTCCGCACATGTTCTGTCTGGAGTGGCTACCCTCTATAGTCATCACTCGGTTTCCACAGGATGTGCTGCAGCGCGTCTCAGAGGCGTCCCAGATGCTCTTCTCCCCTCTGCTCCTCTAAAATAAATTCCAAACTCTAATATTGACAAAGCCTGAGTCCAGCACGCGTCAAGCTGAAGAGAGCACCTTGATGGAAGTCAGACACGGGAATAGATTGAGCATCCGGTCGAATTCAAATAGAACACCATGTACAGCTCCTGATCAGAAATCCCCTCACTATTCCAACGTTATCAACCTTGGAAAACCTTGTTTGTTGTTTTCTTTATGCATTGTTGTATTGCATGATCTCTTAGTTGTCCTGTGATCTTGTGATCTCAGGAATCAAGGTGCTCTGGGCTGAGATATGCTTCAGACACAGTTTGAGTAGGGGACTGCTCGTGCCATCGCACAGAGCAAAACCACAGCAAAGACAGATGCTGTGGAATCGACCAGTTAGAGGATATTTGTGTGTGTCTGTAATCCAGTGATAAGGAAAACAATTCCACCCGTGGGACTCACACATAAATGATCTATATAGAAAGACTTTAATGACAACTTTAGGACATATTATGGTGGTTTAATCAGTCCGGGCCTGTCAGCAGCTCGACACTTCATCCACATGTGTGGAGACCGTCTGGAGCCGTTACCATGACGATGTTGTGAGTTTGATTTTTTTTCTTTTGGAGTTGCCCTTGCTTGCTCCATTCAGGGAGAAAGCTTTGTTTTAAACGGTGAATCTCATACAGCCTGTAAAAGTTCCCCCTCCCGTCTTTATGTTGACTAGAAATCTCCATCAGCTCAAGAGCTCGTCTCCGCCAGAGTGAAGGTGCAGACAGCTTTTCTCCACATTCAGATGCAAAAAGAAGAGCAAACTGCACGGAGCAGGACACCTTTTTGGTGAGTTTGCGCCTGAATTTCATCATGCTTTGGTAATTAGACCTCCATACAGAGCAGATGGAGGGAGCACATGATGTGCAACTTTTGGATCTGTTAGCGGTCGTAATCCATATTTAGAGATTCAGGCCCTCTGACTTTTGCCATCTGTTATTTGTGTGTATTTATCTTTTTAATTCAATTAGACATCGCAAAAAATACAACTAAGAAATAGACAACAAATTATATATTGAATCGATATGTAAACTGTAGCAGAAAACTTTGAACATGTCGTAGTAGAAAAAGCCTTGGTGTTAATACACATGTACATTTAATAATTCATAACCTCCACTGGCTCCCCCTCCCCCGGCATGTCCACCTCAAACGTCTTATTATCACCTCCAAAGCCCTCCATAACTAAGCTCCCCCCAACCTGCGTACGCTCCCATCCGCACTCTCAGGTCTGCAGACTCAAACGGGGACAGGGCCTTCTCCATGGCCTCTCCCACCCTCTGGAACTCACTCCCAAAAAACATCAGACTCCCCCCTCACTCTCCTCCACATTCAAGAAAACTCCCCTCTTCTACATCACCTACAACCTCTGACAAACTCTGTTCTCATCCTCCTTCTCTCAGACTATTTCTTCTTGGGGTTCTTTTCACTGTTTTGTAATGCATTATTATTTATAACCGTAAAATCCCGAATATAAGTTGCCCAGGTTTAAAAGACGTAGTCTGTTTTGGTGGGGTTTCCCAGAAAGAAAAAAGGTTTAAACTGTCTTCCTGCGTGACGATTTCTGCTGCGTTCAGCAAAGTCTCCAACGTGCAGTTTGTGTGCAGCTGTGCCGCTCTTTTAGTTCCATCTGTTTTCCCTATGCAGGGTTTGCACTCCTACTAGCTACAGTACGGTAGTTGAGCTCTCAGCCTACTGTGAACGTTTTGAAATACTATAGCGACAGCCACGATCGGCTGCCGGACTCTGGTCACTGGTTAACTTTAAGTCCTTCAATCAAAAGAGAACTCCACAAAGTTTATTTACTGAACAATATGCCACCGTTTGCTTTAAATGCATGAGGGAGGAAAGTTAAAAAGTGACGCAGCCGCCGGCCTGGTCTGTGTCGCTCTCTTTCCCTGCCCAGCGTGCAATCAGCCTGCAAATACACAATGAAAGAGGATGAATTTTAAATCGCGTCACCTCGTGTGCAGTGTGAGATGGTGGCAGCTGCACTCGGTAATAACGGCGAGTGTGTCTGTCTTTAGAGGAAAACATAGGTATTAAAAGTGCGTCTTATACACCGGATTTACGGTAAATCTCATTAAAGCTAAAAATGTCATCACTTCAAATGATTGTTTTTAATTTTCAAATTGACAACTGACAATGTGATGATGTCAAAGTCTGCATATACTGAGGTCTTCTTTTCGTTCATCACCATGAATTCTGAAAATAAAAACCACTGTCATCCACGGTAATAATATGTCTGTATACCATGTCGACTTTGAGGCAGCGCATCGTGGCTATTTGCCTGTCAGAGCGTCCTTCCATGTCGACAAATTGATGCTGAGTCTGATGCTAATTCTCATTTAAACTAACCTTATATCCATCGCCAAGGCAACTAATCCAATACAACATACAAGTGATACCTTGACCCGCCGTCCCACTCTGCTCATCTGCCCACCTAGCTGTGTCCCGCTGTCACTCATAAACCAATCACAGGCCAACATCTCCCTCCTCTGGTCTTGTGTCACCTCTGACCCCGCCCCTGAACTCAGGTCTCCTCCAATAAGGCTTGATGTCACAGCAAAGCGCTCACCCATGGCCGCAGACAGAGCCGCCAATCATCTGGGATAATCAGAAATGGGCTGACCCTGAGCTGACCCGGCCTTGCAGCGAGCCGACAGGATGAGAGGCAGCGGAGTGAAACTTACAGCGTATTCTCATCCTGTCTCTCTGTCACCCTCCAACACACACACACACACACACACACACACACACACACACACACACACACACACACGCACACTGACTTACTGTATAGAGGCGTATATGAACTACTAGTACAAATCCAGAACTTTTGACTCAGATTTTAAATAAAACAACACAAACAGTGCTATAATAACATGTCACGCTGAATGATGTCGTTTAGCTCCGGTTGTCACGTGATCACTTTGTCCTTGACAATCGGTCGCCATAGCAATGATTTGATTGTTTTTTAGTGGATACATTTCCTCGTCTATGTTAACCTTTAACACGGGAAGGTTTGCATCATTCACTCGTGTCCTTACTTGTCATTGACGTAGAGAGAGGAATCCAGTTTCACGCTGGGTGGTCATAAACGTTGGAGAAACGGTTATTATGGACATGTTTTTTTTTACATACGACAGGATAAACAAAGTAGTGTTGTAGTCAAGATCACGCTAACCGAGACCAGAGTACTCTGAGACTAATACATGACCAAGACCATATATATCCATATCAATGAAAAATCCTCACGAGATTGAACAAAATAAAGGAGTTCTCTTTTTAAAAATGGCTTGGCAGTCTTGGTCTTGACCGGTCTTGATTTAAGTGAAGTTATCCATGTGAGATGGAGTCATCCTCTATGGCTGCGATCTTCTCTCTCACCGCAACCGCAAAACAACATAAACCTTTCTGCGTTCTAACCTCTCTCCATTTATCAAAAGCTTCTCCAATATTGATCCTAGTTTGAGCACGTTTCTGCTCGTGGAGCTTATTAGAAACATGCAGAGGCTTTTTAGGTCGGGTACAATCACTTCTATCTGAACCAGTTCTCCTGCCCGCTTCCATCGCTGCAGCACCTGTTGGTTTGACCTGATAACTGCTCTCATATCTGGCAAACCGAGGGGCGTCCAAAACGGTCGTGGGGGGGTGCCTTAAAACCGCCTTCCTTCTCTGGTCCAAACAAATCCAGACCATTCAGGACCAGAATCTAAAGTTAGAAGGAGGACATACTGGCTGCTGCATTGTTGTCAGAGAAGCCAGCACTTCAACATAGCATGTTTCCTGAATGTCTGATCATAGAGTAAGGTCACTTTATCATTTCTGATTGCTCCTTTAAGATTGTTTAACTAAATTTCTACTATCGACTGTTAGAGGAAGATTCATCAGCAAACATATTAGTTGCACTACTTTGAGTGAATCACAATATTTTGTTCCACTTTCTTTTTTCTATCGTCCTCCTGTGCAATCTGAGTTTCCAAAATTCAATTCCTCAACAATTAAAACACTTAAATAAAGAGTTTGGGAAGAGAAAGATCTCTAACTGTCATCAGTATTCTCTCCGTTAATGATCAGCACATTTATTTCACGTCACGTCCCCTGCAGACGATTATTTCTCACCGTGCAGTACAGCCACTTTTGTATATTGCGAGACAAAGCTGCACATCCCTGACAATATCTGGCGGCTGTAAGAAGAGGACTCAGTGTCTCTATAGAGGCTTTATTGATACATCACTGGTTTCATAGCAACCACAGCGAACACATCATCAAAGGCCAGTGGAGGATTGGCTCTACACAAACACAGACTAAATACACAAGAGCTGGAGAAGAAAGGGGTTTGAAAACTTCTTTCTGAGGACTTTGTGTAAATAAGAGGGCTACACAAAGGTTTACTGAGTGATCTTTACAGCAATACTTTTGAGGTTTATATAAAAAAATCCAGCATGACTGAACCACTGAGGTGTCAAAGCTGGTTTCGAGGGATTCAAGGCTCCTCTCTGTTTTACCTGAGAGAAAGATTGGAGCGTGAACCTTTATTATCAGCGTTATTAACCACAGTCAGAAAAGCTCTTAGCCGCATCGACCCGTCCACATAGATCTCTCGTTACGAATTGGAAATATATCATGTTCATCAGACGTTCACCACGTCCGCTGTGGCAGCAGCATTTACAACCATTTCATATTTATAAATAACACAATTAGGCGGATAACCTTGAGAGGGCTCTTGGCATTGTTTTTTATGATAGCCATCAGAGGTAATTACACATTGATTGAGTCTCTTGACAAATAGACGGGTCGAATGAGGCCTATCTCTTTGTCTCCCTCCCCGCAACGGGTGATAAGTGAAAGTCCTGATGTTCCTGGTTTCTGGTTTAAGATAACCCAAGCGAAAACAAAGAGAAGGAGGTGTTGAAGCGGGCGCCCAAAAAAGATATTTCATTATCACTTCAAGTCGTTACTTACAGATACACGGTGACAAGACAACGGTTGCAGATAAATCAGATACGGAGGTGAGGACAGAAGCTAATAGGGGTTTGATGGTTAACTAACAGCCTGGATTTATTAAAGGCTGAGATAACGACCTGCCTGCTCACATCATCAGCTCATAAACTTCAGTGAAACATTAAAAGTAGAGGAAGAAGCACTAACGCAGGGAAGACAGTCGGAGCCAGTTCTCGGTACAGGGTCCGTCAAAATGAGAATCAGACAGCACAGTTATCTCGTACTGTGTACTTTAGGTTTCATAGATTCTAAATGCAGTCTGTGACATAAAATCTAAAAGAACAAAATGAAAATAGGCACAAGTATCGATGTGTAAACTGTTTTTAATGCAACGTTTTAAAGGTCTAAGAAATGAAATTCCTGTAATAGGCTCAAAGACAATCATAGAGCCTGAGTGATGTCACCCATCTGTTCCTGCAGGGGGCTCCGGAGGCTCATCGGCAGCAGCCTCCATGTTGGAAATGCTGTCTCAGCCTAACGCTCAGTCAACCTAACGACAGGCTGAGAGCTGGAGCTGAGGCGGGTTTTAAGCCCCCTGACAAACCGTTACATCGCGCCCACCTGTCAATCAGGTCAGCTACGCGCCTAACTTTGGATAACGGCAAAAAAGCAGTTTTTACAGCATAAATTAACATGTTTACAGCCTGGTACAAAAAACTAAATAGGTCTGATTAGTTATTGTCATCATGGGAACACACTGTACGGGGGGTGAATTTCTTTAGAACAGCTCCGTTTTGATTTTGAAAACAATACGTGTTATTCATAGTTAGGCGCGTAGCTGACATATTAATACATATATAAGACATGATTGACAGGTGGGCGCGATGTAACGGTTTGTCAGGAGGCTTAAAACCCGCCTCAGCTCCAGCTCTCAGACTGTCGTTAGGTTGACTGAAAGTTAGGGTGAGACAGGATTTCCAGCATGGCGGCTGCTGCCGATGAGCCTCCGGAGCCCCCTGCAGGAACAGATGGGTGACGTCACTCAGGCTTCAAACATTAATATTTACAGTCTATGGTTGGGGCTAATTGCAATCCCAATGGATTGTGGGATGCGTAGTTCATCCGCTCCTGGACACAAATATGTACACGTCTTGTACCTTTGCCTTTTTCTAAGTTTTCCAATCATTTTTTTCCCCCAATCAAATGTTTAATAGTCACAAGTGTTTGGATAGCTGGTTGTCCTGGTTCCAGGATTAAGAATATTGAAATAAGGATTTTGTGAAATGTCAATGGAGGATTTGCTTGGGAAAATGTACTTCCAGAATCAGAGGCGCCGAGAAAGTGGACAATCACTGTTGAGCTATATAGTTAGATAATTCTCTGCTTCTCAGTGATAAGTGCTTTATAAATATGACTACATCTAGTATTAAGATGATTGAGTCTGCAGAGCTCTCAAAGCCTAACAGCCTTCATACTGCTTTATGGCTGTATGTGGGAATAAAAATGCATCAGTTATTTCTGCTATTGTTCAAAGAGGCTTTTGGTCTATTGCTTCCAGCCACCTGCTGAAGAATCAATACAGAAGCTCTTTGATCAATACTGGAGTTTTAATAAAAGGTTGGACTTGTTATGACCTCTGCAGCATCATTACAGCAGCAGATGAAAAGCTTCTGTTGTCAAAGTTTGATCAAATAAAACCCTTCAAATTAAAGTTTTTTTAAACATCCAAATTAACTTGCAAAGATTCAAAACATGCAAACTCTAAAAGTCACCGCTTTAAGGGAAGACATCCATCTATCACAATTACATATAAAAGTCCAAAGACACAAAGCATCATCTGATCCAAAACTAAATGACATTTCAGCCCAAAGGTCGAGGACATTTCCGGAAAGCGCCGTCCTTATCTGATCTCAGACCAGTGACTCTAATGCAGATTGTCAGTGCGGGGTTGGAGGCTGCGACGCTGTTTGTGTACATGTCATCGTTTATTCACACCAACACACAAACACATGCACACACTCACACATGCATGCATGCCCAAACTCTATTTGCAGGCCTAATGAACATGCATGCACATAACATCTACATGTGCTATATTAATGTAAATGCATGCACGAAGCATACCCACGAATAAACACTTTCTATTATCTGCAGGACATTTGTGCTTGTGCTAAAATGACCCTGTTGTCACTCATCTTTACATCTCTTCCCTTGAGGTTGAACTCAAGAGAGAGGAAGAGAAAGATGGAGAGAGTAAAAGAGTGAGAGAGAGAGAGAGCATGAGGAGAGAGAAGAAAAGCGCCTGAGACTGCAAATCCGTTACAAAGGCGAGTCATTGATTCTTGGATGGGGAATTAATGAAGCCTCGGCCGGATATGACAGTACAGTGTCAGACGGAGAAGAGTTATGCAGGTCGTTGGGCTCTGGCAGCCATTAGCTTACAGATAGTGTGTGTGTGAGGATGACAAAAGAAGAAGCAGGACAAGTTAAAAAGACATTCATAAAAAGAGGGGGGAAAAAAGCCAATTCTGCAGAGGAATGCAGGCGAATCTTTAGGCATCGGCGTCGCTCCTAATGGCAGTTTTCACTCAGAGTCCGCTCTTATCTCAAACAAATGCTCCGTAGTGTCGTTTTATTTCTGATGAGTCATGGTTGTAATAAATCATGTGTAATGTGTCTGTTTTTGTGCTTGATTTTCCCCGATTAGAGAGTGTGTTCAGGCTACGTCAAATGTCTTTTTATCTTGATGATTAAAAAGAGATGAAATGTTACCACTACTGCTGCCCCGACACGATTCTCTCTATTTGTGTTCTGTAATATCTCTACATTTTGAAAAAAGCTGAAAACGGGAAACTACATAATGTCAGCTTTTTCCCAGTATCGTGCAGCCTTAGAACATATTTAGAGGAGAGGGGGATATGCAATGTTAGGTCAAAACTGGTTGACACAATAAATGTCAATCATAGAACCCATCGGCAATTAGGTCTGTGCTTAAAATATCCATATGGCAATACATCATCATGTGCTCCTTGCCAATACATGTATGGATGCAGATGTTACAGAATGGATTTGGCTGCAAAGCTGTGATGACAGTTTTGAAAGACAATTGACCTATAGTGCCGTTCACAATAACACCATCGCCGTAGCTCTAGGATTAAAATATTTTAATGTATTTCTAGGATCTCTGAGGATCTGAATTTAAGTGTTTGAAGTTGTAGGATCCTTAGGAGCCTCTGCTGTTATTCTCAACAATAAAGAAAAGCTGTTGTAGTGAATTCTGTGTTAGACATGGTCATTATCCAAAATCAAAGTTTCTCATGATATGCATCGTGGCCTCTGTATTGTGGGAAATACCCAGCCCTATCAGCATTCATCATCTCTTTCGTGAAGCGTTTGCAACGTAAAAACCTGACTTTCTTGGTCTATAAAGGCCCTGACACACCACGCAGACGGCAAAGAACTAGTGGCGACGAAGGCCGCATGTGGCGTCGCCTCACATCGCCTCACGACACCCAAACCTGTGTCGAGAGCTGGAGATAAATGAAACATCTGAACAGCCAATCAGAGAGATTCCTCTCACCAACCGTGCCGACGTCGACCAACACCGAAACAATATGTCGAATTGGCCGAAAAAAGGCCGACAGGGGCCGACGGGTAGAGACACATTGCAAAAACTAGGGCAACGATCGCTCACCTTCTGTTTTTCTAGAACCGACGGCCGACGATCTCCTTGGTGTGTCGGGACCTTAACATCTTGGAGAAGTACCCGCTATGAGCAATCAACGCAAATTCATTTTGCCGAAATAACACCATCATGATGCAGATTTGAGACTTTGTCCATACAGATACAGTCTCTGTTTGCAACCACAGCAACCTGTCAACCACAACAAGACGATGCATATTTACCCTCGCATCCAAATAGGACCACTTGTGGCTCAAAAGAACAAAGACTGCCGTTTACAAACTAACCAGTGACATCACATCGCACTTCCTATTTAAAGTGATGACATAGGGAGGGTAAGAAAATCCTGTCCGAGGTAACAAATCTACGCACAAGTAGAGTCCTTTTACTTTACAATGTTCCAGTCTCCCTCTGCTGGTCAGAAGTAAGATTGCGGGTTTAAGACACTTCCACACAGGCTTCACTTTTTAAACCTCAAGGCTTCTTCTACTTGTAATACACACGTTTCGTCTCTTTGGTTTCTTTGACTAGGCGTTTTCAATCTTCTGCAAGTGTGTGTCTGAAGTGTGAACTTTCGTGTGATCTTGCCTGCTGTGTGTCTGCACGTCTGAATCTGGTTGCGCCTTTATCTCTGCGTGTCATACTCGGTTACTGGCCAGAGATAAATAATAGCACAAAGCCTGGCAGCATTGGTGCCGCACACATTAACCGATTGATCTGAAGTGACAAGTGTTGAGAGCAAACACGCTCGTGTGACAGAAGATTCACTAACAGACTTAAAAGAGAACAAAGCGCCCAGATGACTTTGATTGTGTTCTGATATTAATGCCAATATTTCATTAATGGCCTCTTTTAAAAAGTCACAACGTCAGAGCTTTGATTCAAGTGCTGCAGAGTCGGTTCAGAGCCTCTTACATCTGTGGGAAGGCTTCAGACACAAGCCGTCATTTGGACAAGTTGTTTTGAAAGCCTCCACTTTGGAGTTTAACACTCTGCTGCAGTTCACTGAAAAGAAGTGTCACTTACATAAGTGTTTATCAACGGCATCCAGACAAACAGCTCTATCTCAAAGAAGGAGAAACAAATTCAACATTACAAGTTCTTTTCTTTTTAACAAACACAAGCTCGTCTTGAATTTGACCCTACAGTTTCAGCATTTTGAGCTTTTTACTCAGAAGTTTGAGCCAAAACATTTTTAAAAGCATCAGACTAAAAAAAACAACCCTCTATGACCACCATGAATAACCTTTTTCTTAAAAGCAACCACAACAGATAAATAACTGCCATGATGCCATAACTCTCAAAGAATTAAAGGTCACATATTCTCCTCCTCATCAACCAGTTTCAATAAGTCTCAGAGCTCTTCAAAACATGTCTGTGAAGTGTCTTGTTCTAAATCCACTCTGATCCTGTATTTGATCATGCCTATAAACCCCTCTATTTCAGCCCTGCTCAGAACAGGCTGTTTCTGTGTCTGTAGCTTTAAATGTAAATGAGCTGTGTCTGACCACGCCCCTCTCTGGAAGGGCTTGGGTGGCTCGGGCTTTCTCGCTCCATGTCCTATTGTTTACGGTGAGAAGGCAGACTCAGAGGGCAGAACAAACACCTAGCTGTGGGAGTGTCACCCACCTGGGGGAGGGGTTACTGCCCTTTGTGATGTCATGAAGGGAAAATCTCCAAACAGCCTGTTTGAGCACACATTTACTTAAAGTGGAGCAGGCAGAAGACGGAGAGGATGGACTTTTCTCATCATTGGGGGGTTTGTAGAAAGACCAGAGACACATGTTAGTGTTAGAGGAACATGGTGAAGTGGATTCTGCATAATATGTGACCTTTATATCAATTTGATTGGTTGGAAAATATCAGAAATTTGGGTCATGATTGTTCATGAAGGAGTTGGTGGTGGGTCCTCAGGCTCGACCAGTTGACAACCACTGGTTTAGACGGTTACAATAAAATGTCAGAAATGGAGTGAAGATCTTTACTTGTTTTTATTCTCCAGGGCTGACTTTTGGAGGAAATGATGAACTCTCCATCTTCTCTCCTACATGAAGGCCGCGGCGATCCAACCAGTCAATCATCATTTTCAGGTAATCTCTCCGCCACTTTATCTCTGGATGAGTATCTGCTATGATTTAAACTGCAGGACCAATTTAAAGGAAGTTTGCTAACAGTCTAATCTCAGTCGAGATGAAAAATGTCAATATTCATTCGTGTCAAGGAAATATATGACACCTGAGATTCTCCCTGGAGAGCAGCGAGGGCGACTCGACACGCGAGCATTTTCAGCAAACACACACACATAACACAGAGCCTTTTCAAACCGCGACGACCGCTCATTGAGAAAAGGTGGCAGTGCTGATTATCTGAAGGTATTCTAGTCTGACCTGGATTTAAGGGTTATTAGAGTGAAGTCTTCCCCTCCAAGCCCCCACCCCCATCCCTTCCTCCCTCCCCTCTCTCCTTCATCGAGAGCCATTAATGCAGAGGCATGGCTGCACCCGCATCTAAATGTTTCATTATGGCAAGAGTGGAGATACCAATTTCTTTGCCCATCTCTCCTCACTCCTTCCAACGCCTCTCCTCTCCAACCCCACCCTCCACTCCTCCACCCTGCATCGAGGGGCGGATAGCAAAGCATGACAAATTGAAATAAATGAGAGAGGAGGAAAGGTGGTGTGGGGACAATGCTGGCGTGCGGCTCCTCTGCTGGTTTTCGTAGAGGGGGAAAACAGGAGAGAGAGGAGCAGGATGACGGAGAGAGGAGGGAAAGGACGCGCAAGGATTCAAGTGAGAGAAGACGGGAGGAGGAGGGGGGGTTGGGGATGCGATGTGGTGAGAAAGACAGATTATTTATCCAACTATTATTATCATTTCACCACCAGCTGTCCTCTCTCAGCCACCGTCTCATCCTCCGCTCCCTCTCTCCGCTCTGAGTAATGAGTGGCAGTAATTGGTGGATCTTATTGACCTTTCCAGCTCTTCATTTCTGTGTGTGTGTGTGTGTGTTGTAAAATGTGTGCGTGTGTGTGTCTGCACCACAGGTCTCCCGCTCAGGTTATGTACATTACAATATTCCTTCTCATTCGATGGAGCTCACAAAGCGCTCTTAACAATGTTTTGGTACGTAATGTGACAAATTGGGCCGACCCTGTCAGAGCGAAGGATATATGCAATAATGGCGCCTCGTCAGAGAGGGCCACTTGTGTCAAAACAATTCCTCTCTGGTCAGCTTTACCTCCTGCTCATTAAGAAAACTTTGGCTGATATTAAATATATAATTTTTTAACTCCTTGTTTGAAGGGTAATTCGTCTATTTTATTTTTTTCACAATGTGATTCTTATTGAAAGTAATTGCCCTGCGTGTCTCTGAAAATCTCGCCAAAGTCAGATGAAGGAAAGCAGGTCCATTCATCTCGTTTTTGAACTTAAAGAAGCTGTAAAAAAAATCAGACAATTTCTTTAGTGTTCCTGCAGAAAGTCGACCTCTGTCGGAGCCGCTCTTGGCACTGATGCGCTTGCCTGTTGTGAGCGTATCTCGAGCTTTACGCAGCGTGCACATCTGAGGTGTTTTGGAGGAAAAAGTTTTCATTTGTCTTTTAAACGAGAGGAATCCACAGGCCAGTATTTCAGCCTTGGGAAACATGGAGCATCATCAAACTGACTGTGCAAAGCAAAAAGTTAGACTTTGATATTTAAATCATGTGAGTGCTATAGGGAAAGTGTCTGAATCAGATTTGTTTTCTATCGTTATAGTCAGAAGCAGACGGTATTACACAAAGCTTCCCAGCCATCAAAGCATTATTGGATCTGAAGCAGCATTGCTTCTTCTGGATATTGTAAGAAAATGATGTAAAGGATGAGCTCGAGATGTGTGGAGATAGACGGTGTGAAGACAACCCTGACGTCTCTTTTTGACGATAAGAAAAACTCAAATGTATGAACACGATATTGTTTGGGTTCTTTGGCCTGATGTCTCTCCAGATTTTCAGTATTTATTGTCTGTGAAGTCTCCTTTCAATCAGGTAGCTTTGAAATGAACACGGTTGCTCAGATTCGTGATATTTGGATGATTAAACCTGGAGCATAACAGCAGCAAGACACGATAACAACTCCTGAGCTTCATCCCATGAGCGTGATGTCACGGCAACACGGCAGCTGTGGGAATATTGTCTATTAAAGGGTATTTTTGTTCATGTTGAGAGGTGAGAGGCGGATTCACCCTGGACTGGTTTCCAGTCAATCACAGGGCTGAAATGTAGAGTCAGAGACATTTTTACACTCACAGTAAAATCAACTGACAAAATCCGAGTCACCATTAACCTATGAGCATGTCATTGGACTGTGGGAGGAAGCCAGAGTAACCACAGAGAAGCCACAAGGAGAACATGCAAACTTCACACAGAAGAAGTCGAGTAAGGTCACCCAGCTGTTCCTGCAGGGGGCTTTGAAGTCCCATCGATGGTGGTCTCCATACTGTAAATGCTGTCTCATCCTAACTTTCAGTCAACCTAACGACAGGCTGAGAGCTGAAGCTGAGGCGGGTTTTAAGACTCTTTACAAACCGTTACACCGCGCCCACCTGTCAATCATGTCAGCTACGCACGTTATTGTGAATAACTCTTATCCTTTATAAAATCAAAACGGATGAATTGTCCCGTACCGTGTGCCGATGAAGACATGAGCTGATCAGCCCTATTTGTTTTTTTTGTACCAGACTGCAAAAATGTTAATTTCTGCTGTAAAAACAGACTTTTTTTGAATGGGTGTGTATGTGACTTCCTGTGATTCTGCAGCCAGCCTCTAGTGGACACTCGAGGAACTGCAGGACTTTCCACTTCCACATCAGCTTCATTTTTCAACACCAGAGGTTGCTGCATGGAGGCAACATCACTCTAACCACTGCACCACCCTGCAGCCTGAGAAGACACATACGTAGTAAAATATTTGGTATAAATTCTTAGACATTTCAATATCAAATCAAATCCATCAGAGTTTTAAACAATAGACGTTTTCTGTAGCACGATCTACTCAAAGTAAACATCTGCAGAACACCGTACATGTGAAGTCTCTCAATATAACACCTTTTCTGTAAACAGAATAATTACAAGTACTGTCTCCAAGAAACACGGATACAGCGAGGTGCAAAGTGATGGTGTTATTGTCGTTGTATGCTTTGTCTGCTTTAAAACAATCACAGCTCGGATGAACAGGTTAATGTATTCACTGTGTGACAGGTGAGACAGGGAAGAAACAGGAGGGTATTTTTGGACCCATAAAGAAGGTGATATTATCTTGTCTCTGTGCAAAAAGCTTCAGCACATTTTCACAACACATATACCTTTACAGGACATTTGAGTTCCCAGCAGTGACAGCTGGAGCACTGGGAGGACTGGTATGTGGGGTGTTTGTGTGTGTGTGTGTGTGTGTGTGTGTGTGTGTGTGTGTGTGTGTGTGATGCCTTCTCCTGCAGAAACTGTACTTTCTCCTGCAAGAAAGAAGGTGAAGTGAATACAAGTGTTATTTTTATCTATTTAAACATCTTAAGAGGATCTGGATTATAATTGGTGTATTTGTTTGACGTGGGTTCCTGGTCACAGAGTTGATCTATCTTTAGCTGGTTTCACATTTGGTGCTCACTGGATGGTTAAGATTCTGTGAATGATGTTTGCTTTAAAAAAAAGACACCTTATCCTACTGACATAAAGACCCCAGAGGTTTACTTAATGTCTTATCTATCCTGTGTAAATGTCTCTCTGAGTCATGACTGTCTACAATGAGTGAGAAGCTTGAGTCCCGCTGGCTGTGTTGTTGTTAGAGCCGTGTTTACATCATGTTTACATGGACGGGAAGGCCTTGTTTATAAAGCTGTTTTAGTCAAGGACTAGAGAAAAGAAGAAGAACATACTCACTGCTTATTTCGGATGTCACGTAAGTGTTTTTAGTTCACGGTCATTCTGTGTCAGTTTATATGAAGCTACGAGTTAACTAAAGAGCGCTAACATTAGCCTGCTAACACAACAATGCAGGCATCAGGTGATTGCAGCTCGAGCAAAGGACAATTTTGTCCACGGCTTCCTACAGTTAAAGGCAGGGTTGGTAATTTTCGAAAACTAGTATGATTTTGAAAGTAGCATTCCCTCCGTGCTCCGTCTTCACCCACCCCCTCCCCTCTGTGCTCCCTCAAAAGCTGCGCCCCTCACTTACATGCACTAGCGCCATTGGACCAGAAGCGGATTTCAGCTCATGCTTTGAGTGCGGGCTCGTACATGCATGGGGTAGAGAACGAGCAGGGAGACAGGGAGGCATGATTGGTTTATAAAACTCGAACCGAGTGCAGACATTGGTCGAAGTTTTTACGTGCTTACAACTGCTACAGATGACGGATTTTCTTTGTTTCTTTTTCAGAGCACATGAGTCATTAATTTCTGTCAGGACCTAAAGACAGTTTCAACCAAAATCTTAAAAAGTTTTTCCGGCAGAAAATGACCAACTCTACCTTTAATGGTTCTTAATTATGGTGCGTTCTAATTCATAACTGCTTCGAGCGAACTTGAGTGGAGAGGGGTTGGAGGTGTGTCTCTGGAGGAGAGCGGAGGCTTCAGAATAGAGGAGGTGTTGCCAAACAGCAGTTTGTTTTGGTTTAACTCTGGTGCTCAAGGGTGACATCTACTGAATCAAAATGTCGCACATTCGTCCTTTAAAATGTCCAACTTAATCATGTTGTTCCCAATCTTTGCATTGTTAAATATTTCTCTTTAAATTAATAAAAGTATTGTTTTTTAATCATGAAAGTTTACTGGGATCCTAAGGGACGCAGAAGCACCCAAATCTGTTTATGGCAGTTGAAGCGAGAGAGGACATGTGGGGGATTAGTGTAAACCTGAGAACTGAGCCTGAAGGCAGAGCTCTCGATTTACCGGTCGATCTTCGTTCCAACCCTCACCTCTGGTCATGAGCTACGGGTAGAGACGGAAACAATAAGATCGAGGACACGAGCGGCCGAAATGAGTTTTCTTCTGGAGGGTGTCTGGGCTCAGCCTTAGAGATAGGGTGATGAGCTCAGACAATCAGGGGGAGGTAGAGTCCTTCACATGGAAGGAAGCCTGTTAGGAGGGTTTTGGGCATCTGATTACGATGCCTCCTGGTCGCCTTTGGAGGTTTTCCGGGCACACTCAACTGGGAGGAGACTCTGGGGTAGACCCAGAGTTCACTTGAGGGAGTGTATATCCTGTCTGCCCCCAGGAGGAGCTGGAAAAGGAATCACTGTTTGTCAAATTGCAAATCAGGCAAACTGACATTGCATATAAGCACTCTAGTATAAAGGTATGAATTAACTCTATAACAGATATTCATTTGGCTTTGGTTTAGTTTACTCGTTGTGCTCCCCTTCACTACTGGTATTTTTCTTTCTACTTCCCACCTTCATGCCTCCATATTTACCCACTGCCCTCTCTCCGTCTCTGCACTGTCCCATCTGTCTCTCCCTGTTGCCCTCATTACTTCACCCCAGGCTCCACTTCTCTTACTCTTTCTTCACAACTTTCTCTTGCAGACTCAACACATCTATCTTTCCCCCACGCGCCTCGAGCTGTTCCCACCTCAGTGCCTAACATTTCCATCATGCAGCCACACCTCAGTCTCACCCATTCATCTCCACAAGAGCTTTTCCTCAAAACCTCCGTCCACTTCTTCCCGCGTCCCACTTCCTCTTTTGTGTAACGCCCTGATTTCTTTGCAGCTACTTTTCCTCACCCACCCAAATATCTTCCATTCCTCTCTACTTATTCATCGTCCTCCCTTTTCTTTTCAGGATCTGCTTCATCCGCCTCAACACTTTTTCTCTTTGTACGACAGAAAGGAAGTGAGGCCAACGAGCCGCACTCGCCTCTTCAAATGTGAGTTAAAGTCCACTTTAAAACACTTCCTTTCAGCGTGCAGTAAAAGCTCAGGGCCGTTACAGCAATGCACCAAATCCACATAATCATTCCTTTCTTACAGAGGTAACAGCGGAGCAAACATAAGTGTGGGATTTAAGACCTTGAAATATATAAAAGCCCGAAACATTGTGTAGAAACTCTTCAGTAGAATTCAACAAATCTCCTGAGATTAACGAGCACACATTTCAAAGAATTCTTCTGGCTTTCACAACCGCTCGTAAATATGCGGACCAGAATGGTCTCTACTTTGTAGACCACCTCTGATCTACAGGCCACGAGATAAACAGGAAATAAACAAGTTAAATAATTAGAACTTGTGCCCTAAAAAGGGAACAAAACCTGAAACCAAAGATACCAAGATGAGACACTTCATGAACAGTTATGTGTCACATAAAGTAAGATTAAGAAGGGATGTAACGATACACTTGACTCACGATAGGATACCATTTGTGATCTTGGGCTCATCCCCCTTAAAATAAGGGTATCGTTACATCCCTAGATATTCGGAGTAGGACGTGTTCGCATGTGCTGCAAACAAGCGGTAACAGCAGGAGCTGTAGAATACAATGTTGAACATGATTTTACTTTCACATATTTCTTGTATTACGATTGTCTAAGTTAGAGCTGCACCAAGGCCAATTACGAAAAAGTAAATGCTCCAGTGGAGATGTTTTCCTACATCTTAACATCCTCCCCTCAAAAGATATCAAAGGTTTAAATAAGGAAACTACAGCGATATTAACCACTTCATTAAGAACTTGCACAGCACAATAAAAACGTGATTTCATCAAGCTCAAGAGCAAAGTCACGACTGCATTGTTGAAAAGTCTATTTGAAAAAGTCGACCATGAAAGTGAAGTGACATTTGATGCAACTGTGTGCATGTGTGCGTCTCTAGTAAGGCTCCCAAACTGCTGTAAGCTCCTGATATTTGCAGGAGGAGCTGCATGTGTGAACGAAACAGCCAGATTTTTCACTCGGACTTGATCCAGAGTTTTTCCTGCCAGCACCTCTAGTAATTTTTCTGCAAAAAGTCCAAGTGAGCCGATGTGAAAACGCAGCAGGATATAATCAGGAGAATTTACCTCGAGTGAGTGGGAGGAGTTAGTCACGTTTTTATCCTATCATCAGTGCACCGTCCTTAGACTGTATACACGCCATCGCTCCGTGCTTTTGATTAAACTGCTGCATTTTGTTTTATGTTCTGCAGTATCTTGTGATTCTTTTGAACTACACACAACATTGATGTAAAGGCATATACTCCCATTATAGCGTCGTATTGTTTCTCTCTCTGTTGCTTCGTATGCTACTTCCTTGTTTCTGTGTTTTTAAGTCATGTGTTGCCTCAGGAGACCCCCCCTCCTGTCCGACAGGGATAGTCTCCCGCTGTGAGGTGCATATGTGGACAACCAGTGAGGAGGACTTTCATGAGGAGTCCTCCTGAAATTATCTATACATTTCAGGAGTGTGTTTGTGAACGCGTGTGTGTCTTTAAATAACTGAGAAAGAAAATAAATTAGGACCCTCACTTTAAATGTTAGCAAACACTTTGTGGTGACTTTTTACTTAAATTAGTTTTCACTTTCTGAATGTCCCCGGTGAATGCCCCCGCACTCAGTACTTTTTTTTTTCCTGCAGCAAAAACTTTCAATGTTCAATTCAATCGAAACAAATATGTTTCTCAAGGACACCTGAAACCACAGAATATCTTTTAGTGTAGACCGTCGACACAGCACTGCTCGGCACAGAAGAGCTGAGAGCACGGAGGTTCAGTGAGGGGGCGAGTGAGAGAGATCAATACAGTGACAGACAGCTAGCCTGATGTTGTCCATCAATTCAAAGGAGTCCTTTTTAAAAAGACAAACTGTATTCAACAGTGCTCAAGGTTTTTAAAACAACCTCGAAGGTTGGCTCTGAAACTTGGACAAGTTGTATAAAAAAGACAGAAAAATTAACGGAAGAAATGTTTGACTTTGCTCTGCTCAAGGAGAACTGCAACAAGGGACTGAGAGCGTCTGAAAGCTGCTGGTTTAATAACTCTACACTTTAAGTCGTTAAGTTGAAGTACAAACTGGGAAAATGTTGCTGTCGTTAGGGGAGCCAGTAGCCTAGTGTTGAGTGAGCCTGCCCCATGTACAGGGGCAAAGTCCTACAAGCGGATGGCACGGGTTTAATTCCGACCTGTGGCTCCCCCCTCTCTCTCTCTCTCCCTGCTTTCTGACTCTATCCAATGTCCTGTCTCTCTTTAAATGCCCAGTATGTAAAGTCCACCACCAGGGGGCTCGCAATCAAAACAATAACAAAAGATGACGTTGAGGCTGGCGGGGAATCATGGGAGTGATTCTCTCTGCTACTCCACCCCACCAATGAAAACAGATTCTAAGTTGACCGTAGTCAAGACGACAAACTGGTGAAACCGACCTGAGTTTACAAACGAGCTAATGTATCCAAGCAGGTCACACCTACACTTCACTGATGGTAGAGGCTGCTGTGTAAAGAGTCCATCAGAAGTAACTCATCCCATTCATACACATTCACACGCTGCCGGGAGCAATTTGGGGTTAAGTGTCTTGCCCAAAGGACACATCGGATATTTTGATGCAGAAGCTTGAACCCTTGACCTTCTGGTTGAGAGACAACAGACTCTATCAACTGAGCCCCTGCCGCCCCAGTGGACCAGCTTACCTCCGTGTAGTAGAGGAGTGGTCTCTGAAGCGGTTACAGGCAACACTTGTGTGGGAGAGGTTAAAGTAGAAAGGAAAGAAAAAGAGTAGGAAATGCCGACATAGGGGAAAAACAGTCAAACCTGATATAATAAGTTTCCATTCAGCTTGTTTGTTCGAGCTCAATTATATAAATCCAGAGGGAAATATGTAAATGTTGTGCAGACGTGAAGCGTATACGTTCATGAAAAGTTATCGAGAACACTTTGTAAAGAAAATAATTAAATTTAAAAACCTGTGTCAGAAGAAACGCCTCTTACCCCGAGTTAAAGCTTTGCAGCCCTCTGCTTACCATTCTGGATGCGTCTGTTGCCATGCCAACAACTGATACTAAAGTGACTCTGTTTGTCCCGTCATTGAAAAAGATTGACAGCAAATTCTGAAGGCCGTGTTACTTAAGAAAGGCTCTTAGTGCAAATCAGTCGAGAATTTCTGCTCGGAGACACAAACAAACAAAGTCTCAGAGATTAAAGAAAAATAAATCAAAGATTCCCTCCATACTTCTGTGCTGCACATTCATGTTGTTTGTATTTTGAATAATGACGGAATAATTACAGAAATAAATGAACTAAAACTTTTTCTAAATGTAGATCAAAACAAACATTGAGTATTTAGACGCCCTACACCTTTCACACGTTGTTTAACTTTGAACAAAAACTGAAGCAGTTGGTCGTCAAAGTCTGAACAATGGTTGTCGGAGAAGGTCTCTGAGGATGTGACAGGAACAGAAGGCATAAACTACGATTGGAAATACTGTAAATCCTGAATATAAGTCGCACAGGTATACAAGACGCAGTCTGTGTCTGGAGATCTCCCAGAGAGAAAAGGGTTTAGGGACTTAGACCTGGGCCTGGATCTGAGTACGCTTGACCCCAAAGTCCGGTTCATTTGATCAGTGTGAACACAAACGTATCATACTAGTACCGTACTCGGGTACCAGGCCTGAGTCCGCTTGAAAAGGTGGTCTGTGGCACGATTCGTGTGTACTCGAGTACGGTCAGAGGGAGATGTGAACGCAACCGTGCTCAAACAAGGAAGTGTTGCGTCATATGACGTAATTCTTGTGGCTCCTGTGGCTTCAAAACCGTCTTATCCACGCAGTACGGACCTGTTTCATCCTCTGAGCTGCACGGTAGATGTGGACGTAGGAAAGAGTCGTTGTTGGCGTCTCTCAAATAACACCCAGAGTTATCAGGATGGACTCAGTCCCCGAGTGGTTGCCATAGTTGTTTCTTCTTCTTTCTGCTTTTTGGCGGATTCACAAACAAACCACGTGCATACTTCCACCTGTTGAATCGGACTGTGTACATACCCAACTGTGCTCGGATACCGATGTTCCTAATGTGAACGCAGACCAGCGGAGGAGTGAAGAGGGGGGAGCTGTCGTGCTCGGGCACGGTACGAAGCAATCGTGCCTAATGTGAAAACGCCCTTAAAATGAAAAAACTCACGTTTGTATGTCTTCCATATTCAAAGATTTTTTAAAGCTTTCAAGAGTATTAAATATTAGATCAGAGTCAGTCATCAATCCAGAAACATATCGGCCCTCGCAGCCAACCCAGCGGTCCCTGTCAGGTTTTTTTGTCCTTAGTGCGGTTCTCTTTGTGTGGCTCGCTATCTTGTATTTCATGTCTTTTGTTATCTCACCACATGCAGCGGTGCACGGAGGCAGCTCCCTGCTACCAACAGGCACTCTCAGAGGGGTACTTCAGGGTGAACGCCAGAGAATTAGCCTTTGCGAATATGCATAAAAATCACTTCAATAGACAGAAAGGGAGAGAGAGATGGAGAGACAAAGACGTTATCCGCGTAGCTGGCGTCGATCTCCTCCGTCTGTAGACTTTTGTTTGAAGGTTTAGACTGTGTGTTTGGGGAAGTAATCATACCAATTACTGTGTGTGTGTGTGTGTGTGTGTGTGTGTGCGAGTGCATGTGCGTGTGTGTGTGTGTGTGTGTGTGTGTGTGTGTGTGTGTGCTAATGAACCCGTTTGTCTTAAATCTTTTGCTTGTTCATGAAATATAGATGCAACAGATTCCCGTTAGAATTGTGATGATTATTTATTTTTTCTGTGGGATGAATTATTAATTTTGGTTTGTGTGTGTGTGTGTGTGTGTGTGTGTGTGTGTGTGTGTGTGTGTGTGTGTGTGCTAATGCAGCACTCAAAAAGATGAGAAGATAATAGGCGTCATTAACAGCCACTTTCTCTTTCTTTCTAAATCTCACTCTTGTTGCTGATGTGACACTAAATACTTTGTATTCCTGTTGTCATCGCTATCACTGGCCAGAGCCCAGCTTTGTAGCACCGAATAAAAAAATGGGTCATTTGCAACAGAGCTTAATTACATCCACTTGGAACATGTTGCGAGAATTGTACTTGTTTGGCGCTTTGCAAGAATTTTCCACCGTAATATTCAAGTAGCAGAGTTTAACCCCAAAACATAGAAACCAATAAAAACCTTTTTCAACACTGATCCAGTCCCTGTTTCTGAGGGGCCGGATCCTTACTCAGAGGCCGTTTTCATATATGCACTCCTGCTGATCTAGTCGTTCACACATGCACCTCACCGTTGGCGGGATGGGGGGTCTAATGAGGCAAGATATGACGTACAGTAAAAAGAACAATGCGAAGTAGCGGACGGCGCAAATGAGTCCACTATAAGATACTATAACGAGAAAATGTGCCTTCATATCAATAATACATGTGTTAACAGCGGAGAAGAACATAGCCGAATCGCGTCGGTCTAATTTGTTATTAAAGTTGATCTTCATGCTACAAGCGCTGCTGGAGCTTCTTAACCTCTTCAAGCCTTTCACTCTTCATGCACCTTGGTAGTTGGTGAAGTTGTGCCAGAGAATCCCGCTCTGCTTCTTAAGAGCATACTAAACATTATGCAGCAGTTTTATTAAGTGCACGGAGATCGTAGCGGTCACATGTATAAAGTGTTTGGTTATTCACCGATCACAGGATAGTGTGACATGTCACCACTCCCTCCCACTTACTCGAGGTGAATTCTCCTGATAATATCCTGCTGCATTTAGGAGAAACTCTGGATAAAGTTAGAGTGGAAAAAACATCTGCTGTTTGTGTTCACACATGCAGCTTCTTCTGCAAATATCAGTTTTTTCAGGAGTTTTGTGCAAGTCTGAAAGTCCTACTGTATATACATTATAATTACAGTTTTGGTTTTCAAATCACTCGCAAGTCTTTGGTCAGGAAAGGAGAACAAGAGATGAGTCAGCTACTGAGCGAGGATGAAATTCTTGTTTTTTCCCTCCAGCTTAGAGAATATTTTCAAAGTTCGGTTTGAGATGAGAATATTGATGTCTATCTATAATTGAGCGCACGCAGAGCTGGAGTCGGGACATGATTAGCATCGCTCAGTTAAAGCCTGGAAGCAGCGAGAAACAGCTCAGCTGGCTCCGTCCAAAGTTCAAACATACACCTCCAAGCTCCGCCTCTACAAGCTGTCCAATTTACACGCTCAATCTCGACTTTTTAACCCTTAAATGAACCAAGAAAAAGTGGTCATAAATGTTGGGAGTATTTCTTGCTGAACAATAGTTTATCCATCTGTCCAGTACTCGGGCAGATGGATGAACACAGGTTGTGCTGTTGGTTTCTGTATAGACACAATGGCGGCATGAACGCAGGAACAATGAGTGCAGTCTCTGCGCCAAGCTGTCGTCCAATTAGAAATTAAGAAAGTTGAACTCAAACTTCTGGGCAAGAAAGAACGCCTTTTTTGTATCTTCTGTGCTGTTCCTCATGGTAAGAAAGGCGATAAGTTTATTAACCAAAATGTTACAACTCTGTGTTGAAGGATGAAAGTATTCAACAGGCTTTCATTCCCCGCGTTGTAAGTTATGGCCTTCCTAAGTGCGTGTGTGTGTGTGGGCTTTTGTTATCCATCGTATGTCATGATTCTTTCTCTCTGCATCACCTTTCTTTTCTTTTCACAATCTTATCAATGACAAACAGACGTTCAAAATGCCTCTAAAGTGTCAGATGAAAGGCTACTCCACGTTTTAACTGTGACGCAGCGACAGACGCCTCGTTCTCACTTCTAACAAGGAGTGCCAACAAAGACAGATCAGAGATTGTAACACGGCATTAGTCACTTTCTGAGTGTGATTTCCCTTTTTATTCCTCTTCTGTCTATCTTAATATTCCTCCACTCGAGGTGTTTTTTGATACCCTCTCTCATTTTTATTCTCTATTGTACTTCCCGTCCTCTCCTTGCATCGGTATACGACAGGTGAGAGGGGAAATGGAAATTGAACGTCTCAAAGAAGCCAGCTCTGACACTCGAGGTTGAATACTAACAACTCAACTCGTGTCCAGAACTCTGCCACTTTCATCCTCAAATTTCTAGTTTGTTACTTTTCACACTTTGACTTACAATGTAGTGCAGAAGCTCAGGCTGTATCACAAAACCACAGGTAGAACTTGACAGGTATGTAGATCACAACATCAATTGGGCTGATATTGATCACAATGTTATGCCCCGTCTAGGAGAGGCCAAGACACTACATGACTAAAGGCAAAAAGGTACTAAAGGTACATGGCACGTGCACACTAACCACTAGGCTACTGGTGCCCCATGAATATAACATATATAACATTTAAAGACTTCTAGTTGTTGAGACAGGATTGAATATAAATCAAAGAACTTTGCAAAAGGGAAAAACACCAATGCATTAAAGGAAACGCAAACGTCACTACACAAATGCAAATGCTGCAACAAGACTGCAAATGCCATAAAAAAACTGCAAGCACCACAACGCAATCGCGAATGTTGAAATGAGCCAACTCTCATCAGTGTTTCCGACTGTTATTCCCAAAGGACACGTGGAAGACTTTCTGTCAGTAAGTGAACGCTCGGTGCTCATTCGATGGAGTAAATGTTGTCTGCAATAAAAATGATGTACCCGAAAAACTCAATTCTGCCAAATCATAAGCATGCAGCTCAACTCCGTCCTTAACCCCACCGTGCTGCGAGAGAGGCAGCTGAATTACAACTCAAGTGTAGTCAGAGAAGAAAAAATATTCCTGTACCTATCATCCATTTTAATCCATTTCTCTTTCCCCCTTTTGACTACCGACCTCGTCATTGATACAGACTCTTATTCCCAGGTATTTATCAGACATCTCCTCAGAGGCATCAGTCTCAGTGAGTCAGCCTCTGCGTGCTATCATACATCCCTACTCCTCCTCTTCGCTCCCAGCCCACCCTGTTGCTTCATCACCTCCTCCTCTTACCCCCCCACCAGCACTGACATCTACACCCGACGCCCCTGAGGGAAACCATGTCAATCTCAAGCCTATAAAAGGGGGCTTGACAGGACCCTCTGAGGACAGCCAGGTCCCCTTTGCTCCCCTGCTCAGTGGAGGATGAAATTGGCCTGTGGTGGACTGTCCATAGCGTTGGGTCAGTCCAGACAACCATGCTACGGTGCTTGACCACTGCTTTCCCCTCTACACACCCACCAAGCACCCGCAAACTGCCCCCTCCTTCCCTTCCACATCCCCGGGCTCCTTGCCAATAATCCCCCTGACTCCCCTCACGTTTATCCTGCCTTTCTGCCCCTCGAGTTAAAGCCATTTAACCCCCAGCATGGGGCAGAAAAGCAGGGGCACAGAGGTCGGAGATTGGCCGTTTCACGTTGACTTAGAGAAACTTGGTGTTTAAATCAAAGCCTGTTTGGTATTCCAGGCAGCATGCACCTGCTTCTGTCACGTAGAAGGACCAGGACCGCTGTATATGAGCTCTGAACACTCTGGATGCTTCTTTCATTGCTTTCAGGAATGTTTGCATCCTCATATTTCCTTGCAGATTCATTTCATTTCAGTCTTTGCTAAAGCCACAGACGATCTGCTTCATCTGAATTCACCCTAAAAAACCCCTCTGAAGTCTTTATCTGTTTCTTAAAGAACGCAGGTATGTGACAGCACTTTGATGAAACAGGAAACTGTCAGGTAATGTATGCAACACCAAGCTTTCCTCCTCTGCATATCACTAATACAGCAGTTGAAGCCCCAAAATAGCCACATGGTGCAATCTCATCCAATCCCCAAAACACAGGCACCGTTCCTTCACGAAAATCTGTGCCAGAAGTCCCCAAAGTTAACGGCGCAATTACCGTGAGTGTCTATTAAAGGGGGCATAAAAGATGGCTGAGTGTGATTCACCACTACATCAGACACATAAAAAAGGACCAAGATGTGGAGGAAGAGGTGTGAACTCCCATCTTAGAGCAGAGGAGGACAATTACAGCGAGGCTTTAAAGGATGAGATAAGAGCTCGTCTTTAGAGTCTATTTGCTGCAGAACGAGCCGAAGAACAGTGAGGAGAGCGAGGAGGTTGTTGTGTGATGAGGGGAGGCGGAAGGTAAATTACTGTCATTTGCTCTTCTTTGGAGTATTAGCTCCCCTGTGTGGCTTTTTTTTTAGCTGACATTTTTGATTGTCTTAAGGGAGGATTCTCTATAATTATTTTGGGAAAGCTCAATCGCAGATCCCATTAGCTTTCATTTGACAACACTTCAAATTCTGGGAGCGTGGGTCGCTATTTCAGGGCTGCCAGTGTCACAAGCATCCAGATGACTTAGGTCATATATATAAGCTAAGACCTCCTCTCCCTACCAATTTTAAGACATGAGAATGTAGTTGGAGTTGACTGACAACATCCACAGCCACATTTTAAACCACTCCCACATTCAATATGTGATTAATGAGATTTACAAGAAGCCCAATTGTCATACGCAGATTAATCAAAGATGTGATTTTGAATTATTGTCAGAGAATCATTCCGGGCTTAAGCTCCAAAGGGGAGATAGGGTGATCCAAGATGTCTGCCCTGAGCGTCAGGAGTAACCAACCCCCCCCGTGGAGTCCAGACAGTGGTGCTGGAGGCGTTAGCGGATGATGTCATCTGAGGCTGATGGGATGAAGAAGCTGGTCAAACTGTGAAGACTGGGGTCAACGGGAAGACGGTTGATGATGTCATCTGAGGCTGACAGATGGTGATGAAACCGTAAAGACTTACAGTAGCAGTGATGGGGAGGTGGAGGGTCACACGTAAAGATGGCATGAATGAACTGCTGGAAGTGAAAGCCATATTTAAAAAAGATGGCAGCAATATGATTGGCTGACAACCAGGGAGTTGAGCAGTGCTGTTGGCTAGATGTGACAAGGTGATGTCAACAGCTGATGACTACAGTGAAACGAGTGAGCATGTGTGGAGGAGTGCATGCGAGATGAGAGTGAACAATAAAACCAGCATGCAGAATAAAGTCTTTCTCAGTGAACCTTGGCAAGAGCTACGTTTTGTTGGGCTTCAGGATTTAGCCAATATGTTCCACATCTTAAAGAGGACATGTTATATAGCCCTTCTCCACCTTTTCAAACAGTCCCCTGTGGTCTAAATAAAACATCTGTGCTGTGGTCAAAATATAACATGAATCAAGCACCAGAGGAGGTTTGTGACCCTGTATAAACCAGCTCTCTCAGAACGCTCCGTTTTGGTGTGTGTGTCTCTTTAAATGCAATAAGTCCCCCCTGAGTTTTCCCGGTAGACATCACTCCTTCGCTAGTGAGAATAAAAATGGCGGACCTGCGCAAAAGTTTTGCTCTAGGCTGGGGGTGGAGTCCATGGGTGGAGATACCAGGGGAGGGGAGGGGAATTTTTTTTACCAGAATCCCACTGTGACATCACAAGGAGAGCAAATTTGAAACAGAGCATTTTCTCTTTGTTGTAAGACTTATGCAGACCACAAACAAAGGACTGGATGGGTTTATTTCACATTTTGTGGGTCAGTAGACACTCAGGTTATATTACTTGGTGTTGCCAAATTGCATGATGCATGAAAAACTCTGATTATTGCTGCTTTAGTGAGATGCATATGCAGCTATTTAACTTAAATTGCTATGTATACTATTTTCTCTTGGGTAAGCAGAAATGCCTCATAAATCATTTAGATGCATTTGTTCAGTATTTTCCGTTTGTTCAAAAGCTTGAAATAAATGTTCTCCTCTCCCTCAAGTTATTTCCACCGAATTGTCATTCTCCCCAGGTGAGGTTATGTTCATAAATTGCTTAAGATCAGAGGTGGAAATAAAAAATAAGGCAGGTCAAAGAAGACCACTTCCATTTCCACAAAAAGTTGGATAGTGAGGGGAGGCCGATAAATGGGAGCTGTTGTTGTCACTTTCAATAGACATCACAATAAAGACGGCACCTTTCAGAGAATGTTCCCTTGAAATGTCAGGGCCATCCTGAGGAGCCTCGGAGGACGGCGTCTCTTTAAAAGCAATATTGGCAGTAAACATACAAGGCAGCGGCTGTCTATCTGCTTCTGCCATCAGAGTGTGGTGGAGGATGATAATCGCCTCGGAGGAACGGCACCTGCATGAGTTGAACTTTACCTTTTTCACATTTATTGGATCTTCACCAGCTGGGAGGAAGCGTCGTGCCGTGGTCAAAAGGAGCTCTTTTTACCTGCAAGAATCCTTACGTTTCCCACTCATCTTATGTGAATGCATTTATGAATACATTAACATAAATATGCATTGATCTAAATCTCTCAAGTCTCTTCTGAATGTCAGGAAATAGATGCCGCCGCGTCTCGTCAAAGAGCGCCTACTTATCTTCTTTGGAAACCTTTACAAGGCCCCTAAGTCTTGTGCATTTTAGGGCATCTAAGCTTGTTTTTTTTGTTATTGTCTTCTTTCTGTGTCATCAGCCATAAAATGATTCATCCAATTTATTACTGGGAACTGTGCTGCTGCAGAGTTGTTAACTAGATGTGGCATCGCAGCGAGCAGTTATCTCTGAGCACTTCTCGGTTCCCTAACATCCATCCTGAATTTAATTTGGCTGCTGTTCTGTTTTGAGCAAAGAAAACAACATCTGAAGTGTTCACACATGCAAGACGGGCTAATTGTTGATGACAAATGATGTTCTACCTAACAAAATAAAAAAACATGTGGAGCTGCTGAGTAGGAGCAGCGCCCCTTCTTGGCACGTCGAACTTGTTTGGTGCTTGGTGCTGCTGTGTTGCCACAGAAACAAGATTGATTAGTATTGAATCATTGTTTTTTGGTATTTTTTTGGTATTGGTGTAATGACAGAAAATATTTAAACTATCACTCAGAGAAACAGGCTCCTTAGAAATCCCATCCCATCATTTACACACACAGTAGGTAAATTGTGCCACCAGGGGGCTCTCAATCAAAACAATAGCAAAAGATGATGTGGAGGCTGGAGGGGACTCATGGGCAGAGGCGCTGCTAGTGAACAGGCAGGGCATGCAACTGCTTGGGACCCCAGACCAGTAGGGCGCCCCTTGAGGGCTGACAAACTTAAACCAAAGCGGTGGCCCTAAATGTGCAAATTTTGCAACAACAGTAGGAAACCTCCCTAAGGGGGCCCCATCTCACAGTTTAGTTTATTAGTTTATTTGAATCAGGGACAGTGCACAAACAAACCTTAGTCTCAGAAGAGAAGAGATGCTTTGTACCAGATTTAGCTAACTAGCTAATTTCCATCTGTTGTCCCTGGGCAGGTGATGGCAAGAGTAAAATACAAATCGCACGCACGCACACATTTCATAAGAGAGAAGAAAGACATTGAAAAATATACTGCACTCACTCCTGTCGCCCTGCTAAGCACTGCAGCATTATTCCTGTGAAATTTTGTAAATGAAAGTCAACCAAGAGAAATGAAAAGAAATAATCCGTCTATAGGAGAGAAAACAGAAACAGGAAGAAAGAGGAGTAAGTAATATTTGAGTTAATGTAAATACTCAACAACAACAACAAAGAGGTTTAGTCCATTTTTATTAGTTTAGATATTTGACTGTCAACATTTAAATACAATTCTACATTGTACCTTTAACATCTCTACCTCCGAGGTGAGAAGGAAAAGGTTTTGTTGGTTTGGAAATCAGGTGAAAACTCGGATTGGTTTCTCATTGACTTCTATAAAACTCTTTAACCCTCTGATGGCCAATCGACAGAATCAAGGTGTAAGGCACTTCTGCATTTGCTTTACTTCTCCGATCGACTTCTTATAACCTTTATCTTGGGTCGTGATAGATGGGCTGGGAAGTGCTGTTGGCAGCTTGATTAGGCCAAAGGGAGGATTATCAAAGAGTGATAAGGAACAGAGCTGTGGGAGGAAAATAAATAAAAAAAGGAGAAAATAATAGGAAGAGAAGGAAAGAGGAAAATGTCTCACTATTATGTATTTCACGCGACAGTGAGCATTTGACATATCCAATTTCTAACCTGAGACACTTACTGTGTCTTTGTGTAGCTGGGAGGGGTTAGAGGAGAGGTGATGGCATAACACATCTGTGTGTGTGTGTGTTTGTCTCTGCTTAAAGCTGTGGAGCTATACCAGCTGTATTGAATATGTTGTTTAAATAAGCTTTCACAATTTGACTCTGGCCGTCTCACAGAGGGGCTTTTTGTTTTCTCAGGAGCGTTTTTTAAGGCTTTGTATTTGAGTGTGAAGTAAAGAAATTATCATTTTACATTTGTTACCCTCTGGGGAAGACTTTGAAAGCCTCAGGCCCCCCCGCCCCCCCCCAGCTACTCCCAAGGTGCTTCAGCTCCTCCATCACTTACATCATTTACGAGCTCTTAAAACTCGACTAATGCGTCTACCTCAGCTGTCACTCAAAGGGAAGTGAGAACATAGAAGACACAGGCTGTTTTTGAAACCACCTACAACATGCCACCATCACACGTAGTATGCCGTATTTACTGCATTCTGAATACTTTGTTCAGCAGTGGTACGGCTGCCAGTCGGTGGTTATTTTGCAGTAAGCTGGTCTGTGAAGAGTCCCAGCAGCGCCACTACGCTCTTTGCTCCATTTCAGATACGCTGCGAGTCTATTTTCAACGGAGCACGCTGCAAGCTCTAGTCAAGCTGGACAGAATAGTTCGACCTTGACAGGAAGTCAGACAAGGAAACGCACAGTGCGTCCCATCAATTTCAAAATAAAATACATTATACGGACTCAGGATCATGGATTCAGATTGTAACACTTGGTGCTTTTCTAACACTGCGTGAATAAGGAGATTAATGACATTTATTTATCCCACTTTAGTCTTTGTTTTGAACAACGTGTATTTGGTTTGCACATATTTTTCTGTCTAATTGCTCGGCTTTGTTTTTCTGCAGCCTGAAGTCTGTCACTACAGTGTGAAATGCATGCAGCTCCTCCTCATCAAAGAGAATGTGTTCGTTAACGTGAACAGCATACGCTCTCTTTAAACACTAAAACGATGTTTGGAGTTTCTTCCTAATTGCTTTCCATTCTAATTACACAAGTTATTTCTAAAGTGGGAGGAGGTTGTTGTTTTTTTCCGTCCTGCTTCCAATCTATAACTACGTATCCTTTCCCTGAAGCTGACCTGGTGGCTCACCAATCTCATTGTCATAATTACCGTCATCACAATCGCTATTATCTTAATTGGCCTTATCTCCTCGTTAGCTGCTCGTTAGCTAATTGACTCAGAAAATATCCCTCCAATCGCTTTGCGCAGCTAGACAAAAGGCAACAGACGGAGATCAAGAGGAGACATCTGCCTGTCGAGAGAAGAGGAAACTACGACGAGCTCCAGCTCATCTATCGCTGTAATGACTGTCTCAACAACTGTACACAATTATGTGGAGGAAAAAGTACTGCTGCCATCGACGCCACATAACTCACACAGTACTGCACACACTTTCATACACACACACTCAGACACACTCACACTTTCTCTTCCTTTTACATACTGCATAAAAATACCCAATCATACCGAGATACAAGCTTAATGACACGTTCACACAAACCTTAAAAAAACACAGCTACAGACCTGGATGCAATTATACACCTGGTAACACACACACACACGCGCACACACACGCGCACACATTCCATTGAGCTTTTGTGTGTCAAAAAGTCAATTGTAGGACATAGTTGGGGAAGAAATGATGTAATTACAGCCACAGATCTGTGTGGATAAAAAAGATCGTTTTAACACTAACAAATTGGATGGTTTAAAACGATTAAGCTTCGTTGTTTTTTCTCTAATGGCATTGTCCGTCGATGATGTCATCATATTTTCTTACACGGTATGTTTAAAGGATGAATGTGCGACTTTTTGATCCAGTAGATGTCGCCCTTGAGCAACAGCATGAAACCAAAACAAACTTCTGTTTGGTGACACCTCCGCTATTCTGAATGTTAGCCGTTTCTATTACGGCGTCTTAAAGCAGAATCAAGTTATTTCCTAAACTGAAGCTCTGAAATCATTCCCAACCAACAGAAACTGATTTGTTGTTCTTCTTGTTGCTCAGAACGATTTCTTCTCGTGTAAGCTGCATGTTTTCTTTCTGGCCTCCTTCCATTGCTCTCTCTGTCTCTCTTCTCTAATCCCTGTTGTTCTTCATTTGGTCACTTCACGAGTCCTCCACCAGCCTCTTTATTCATTTCCAATTTTCAGCTTCTTCTCTCTTTTGTTACACCACTCTCTTTTTCCTGCATATTCCTCCTCTCTCTCTCTCTCTCTCTCTCTCTCTCTCTCTCTCTCTCTCTCTCTCTCTCTCTCTCTCCCTCTCTGTCACTTGGTGTTGCTGTGGGGTTAAGAAGTCTGGTGGTGTCACTGGTAATAGGGTCCCTTGGGTGCTCTGTGCACCATTGCTGGGGTCTGGGAACTGCCTGCATAATACGAAAAGGAGGGCCTCGTGCTCTCTTGTCCTACTTTAAAAGGTCTGATGCAGTGTGTGTGTGTGTGTGTGTGTGTGTGTGTGTGTGTGTGTGTGTGTGTGTGTGTGTGTGTGTGTGTGTGTGTGTGTGTGTGTGTGTGTGTGTGTGTGTGTGTGTGTGTGTGTGTGTGTGTGTGTGTGTGTGTGTGTGTGTGTGTGTGTGTGTGTGCCATGCATCAAACTTTGCAGTTACCAGAAAAGCTGACCTAAGTCGGGGAGTTTAAGTTTCACAATTGAAAAAGGATTGTGAGATCGAGCGTCTGTAGCTGCATCAGCTGCAGTGATTCAGCCGTGTTGAACTCTCGTAGTGAACAGGGAGCAGAGCTACAAAGAAGATCTCGAAGACTTTGGAATCAACTTCAAGTCCTCAATCATTTTATTTGTAAACACCTGATTACCTTATCCTGAAAGTTCAGTTAACCTTCAATCCTTGTGAATGTGGATATGAACCTTTTCCAATCTGTGAATTTCTACTTTTACAAGTGGAGATAGAGTTTTCAGTTGTCCAAAGATTCCAGGCCCTTGTCTTTATTTTATTGGTATCACTAACATAATGTAACTTGATAGGAGAGAGGCCATGCTGATTATTCATTTAATTTGATATCAAATTGCTCACAATGTAATTTACGCTGCTTCCTTCCTGCTCATTCAAACATGGCTTCAGAAATCCACAGGTAGCATTTCATTTCCGTTCTCTCCCGTCACTTTGAGACTTTTTTATGCTTCTGTGTTTTTATTACGTTATATTTTTAACGAGATATTTTCTCCAATACATTTTTATATTTCCTCCTCCTACACGTATGTCTGTGGCTCTGCTCCTCTCTGTCCTAATATACTGGTAGATCATACATATCAGCGTTTCTGAGGCAATGCACCAGTAACTCATTGTGTTTGCACAGCGCAGCTTCACTTGCACTTGGCTGTCTTCTCTGGTGGGTTCTTTTCCAATAATAAAGACAAAGATAGAGGAAACACACAAAGACAGAAAGGAGCCAGAAGGAAGAAGGAGGTGAAAACATCTTCACTGCAGGATGTACTGACAACCCGCCAGAGTAGATCTCCCAAAATGTGCAATCCTGATCCCTGAAACACCTGAACATGGCGTTTGGCAGGAGAAATGTTCTGGCTAGATGCAGGAGAAATTTAAACATGATGTAGAAAGTGGTGCCAAGGATAAAACGTGATCTCATTCTTAAGAATAATGTGATCAAGACTGAAACAGCGATCCCTGAACGAGCTTGATGACTGATGTGAGAGTCAAAGAGAGCTTTGTCGAGTCACTCACTGGGAGGTCCTTACAGCTCAGACATCTCATCCATCCATTATCTACACCGCTTTTCTCGTTCGGGGTCGCGGGGGACTGGAGCCGATCCCATCTGATATTGGGCAAGAGGCGGGGTTACACCCTGGACCGTTTGCCAGTCAATCACAAAGCTGACATATAGAGACCGCCACACTCACATTTACATCTACCGGTCACCAATTAACCTAACGAGCATGTCTTTGGACTGTGGGAGGATGCCAGAGTACCCGGAGAGAACCCACGCATGCACAGGGTGAAACATGTAAACTCCACACAGAGAGGCTCCTGTCTGACGGGGATTCAAACCAGGAACCTCCTCTCTGTGAGGCAACAGCGCTAACCCCTCAAACATCTCGTCAGAGTATTTGTAAGGATGTTAGGATTATGGGTATTAATGAAGAATCAATGGAAGAGGCTTCCCTGCTGTGAACCCTCTGAGTCAAAAATTGAAATCCTCCCCTTTTCTGCCAAACTGAATTTCAAAGCAGGAAATATCTAATGACTTTCTGGACAACCTCCTGCACTGCTAACATTCATACCCCTGATCTCAATAATCAGTGCCCACATTCGTGAACTTATCTTTTAGCTCTTTGACGAAGCTCTCTGTGAGGCCATCAGTCTCTGGATAATAACAGCTGATTGATCTTTTCTGCAGTTACACGCTCTGTCTGGTCTCTGAGAGAGAGGAATCTCAAGTATTCAACTAATATCATATGGTGTATCTCGAACCCTGGCGATACTTTAACATCTTTACCAAACAATTTACTTTATTGTCTCCTTTGGGAAATTTGACACATTTGCACCATTTTTTTTCCATTAGCTGATCAGACACATCTGACTATACCTGTCTTTGCCCTACATCCCTCTAGACCAGCAGCTGGTGGTTAAGTATCTAGAGTCATTAGTCAGCAAAGATTGTCTCGCTAGCTGGCTAGTCAAATGGCAAAATTTGTTGAAGGGGTTGATGCAGTGAATGGTTTGTCGACTAGCCAGAGATTTTTAGGGAATTTTGACCAAACTAATCTTTGTAAGATGAGTAGATGAGAGCAGAGGTTTGAAACATCCTGTCTTCCCGTCCTGTCTTTTTGATATCCAATCACCTGGTGGCTTCCTGCTGTTTTACGAGGCAATGAGATTGCATTTGAGGAATTTGCTTTCCTATTGATGTGTTGATACTGTCGGAGGGTGTCTGTATTTAAAAGACAGTATGAGCCTGACTGTCTGGAGAGAACTACAGTAATGTCTTCTCTTCATGCTGCACGTACTAAAAAGGTTTTTGACTCATAACACCAAGTTTGTATTTCTTCAGAGAACTCAATTCTCATATTTTTTGGGAGAAAATTCTCTCAAAACAGACAGACGGAGACTCTGCAAGTTTCTTGTTTTGGCGTTGGCTGTATCCCACAGCAGCCTGTGTTCAATATATTTGAACATACATTTTCTATTGATCAATAAATACACATTTCAGAAGACCCTATCTGAATCCTATGCGGGACCCTAGGGTTGGGAAAGCCTGCCCTGATGAACAGTAAATGTGTTGGAATATATGTTTAGTCAATGGCAGACGCAGTGATCATCAATATATGTTTCAAAATGAATATGATCCTAAATAACCTGCGGTCAGATCAGGATGTGGCCTGATCCCTGTGGGGGGAGTTTCGTTGGCTCCTTGTTAAAACGAGGCGTCCAATAAATCCAGCTGTGATGGAGCTGAAACACGCTGTACTCGTTTACTTGATCTGTATCTTTTGGTCCTAATGTTCACCAGAGGCACAGTTATACGGACCATCCAAAAGATCCTCGTGCACTCTGGTTAAAGCATTTTTTTAATGAAACATTGGAGAACCTTCATGCAGATGAAATACGTCTACAAGAAGACCTAATTGAATCTGGATCTCATTAAGATATCAGATGGTCCTCAGCCTGGATTTTATACACAACCTGTCTCTTTTTTATTTCATTCCATTACTTTTTACATCCCTCAAAAGTATTATTTAGTGACTCAGGCTGCATTAATAATGAGAGGAATAGAAAACCTTCTTTCATAACTGAATTTCAGTCTTGGGTTTCTAAGTTATTCTGTCATGTCTTTATTTATTTAATCATTTGAAGTCAGAGTCTGTCAATTAAGATTTCATTTTTTCCCTCGGCTCATCAGAAGCTTTATCTTTTTCAAAATTGCTCCAGTGAACCGCACCTTTAACCTCTCTTTTAGTCATAAAAAGTTATTAGCCGGCGGCCCCAGACACTGATTGCGTAACTATCGTCTGCCTCCGTGAATCACATGTCAATTTCACGCAGATTTCGAGTGTAAACTGCATGAAGGATTGGATCGAATCTGCATGGGCACGTATCCGGCACATATCAAGGACACCTCAACAGGTTGGACGTTTTCCATTTGAGGTGTTCATCTGTCATCTCAAATATAAAAAACACAGAGATAGAAAGAGGACCAAAAAATGAAAAAGCTTTATTTTTATTGAATTAATTCAACTGAGAAAGAAATCCCATTTCCCCTTTGGGCTTAGCCGCCTATCAGAGGAGACAATGTAACAAGAGTCTTAGTGCAACCGAGTCTGAGACGGGTCAAAAGTCCCGGGGGTCAGGTGGGTTTTATCACTGCAAAAGTCTTATCTGACATTTGTCACAAGGACAGGCCTCGAGAGATAATTGGAATCCTCTCTCCCGCCCTGATTTTTCCCTCTCTCTTTACTCTCTTCACAAACACACATCTCCCGCACATTTATCTCAACGCACTTAGTGTGTAGTGAAGTTGGTCTGCAAGCCCTGCCTTCAAATCTCTCAATATCTTATCTTCAAGTAAGACGCCCACGGTTGGCATTTTAAGACGACACATACCGACCGCGGCACACGCTCAGATAACTGCCGCTACTACTCACTGTCACTCACAATGGCCCACACACAAGCTGTGTGTATAAGTGAGAGGAGGCGAGGAAGCGGCTCTTATTTGTATGAAGAGGCAGGTATTTGTGCTCGTTTGTGTTTGAGAGAGCTGAAGACGGTGTGTTCCTGCATGCTTCCTACACGACTCACTATTTTATGCATGAGTTAATGCATCTTCTGTTTGTATCTGCCAGAGTGTTTATGTGCATGTGTGTTGTTTTTGTGTATCTGCTGGTGCAAGCGATGGTAAGCACTGATTATGCAGTAATGCTGGTGTTGTCAGGAAGCCAGCAGGCGGCCTGGTTTTAGCCGCAGCGGGAGGTGGCTCCACCATCACTATTATAACAGCCTCCGTTCCAAACAGAGAAGTATGCCGGTCTGGACAAAAGATTGTCTCTTCGTACATTTTATGTCGCTCTGAGTGGACTTCAATCTGTCTGTAAAAAGAACGCCACTTCTTTTTAATTGCCAGGGCGAGCTGTGTGAAAACACTTCACCTTGAGGTGCTGCTCATTGTGTACAGACTTATTCGAACACAAACCGTGAGATATCAGAGATCAAATAAAAACACACTTTGTGTCTTTCCAACCAAGCAGATAGTTTGTTTTTTATTTTATTCTTTCCACTTACAGCGGCCCTGACTACTTAATGCACTGCCACAGAAGAAAACACAAGCTCATAAAGAACGCATCTTTGCTAAGTTTGCAGCACACAAACATCATTTAGAGAAAATCACTGCAAACACAAAACTCAAGGTCATATTAAGAAACACTTTCACATGACAACAACACAGAAACACACCAGGGCTGTGATTGCATGATTCAACTTTTCTCTTTTTATAGCACCTTTGAAAACAAGAGTTAAAGTTCTTTGGCAAACATCAAATCTGGAAACAAAGAAAATAAACACGTGCAACATTTCCAGCAGTGTTGGGGTGAGACGTTTGGGCCGGCTGTGGCTCAGTTGGTAGAGTCGTCGTCTCTCAACCGGAAGGGTTCGATTCCCAGCTCCTGCAGCAACATGTCCGATGTGTCCTTGGGCGAGACACTTAACCCCGAATTGCTCCCGCTGCTTCGTCTGCGGTGTATAAATATGTATGAATGGGATTAGAAGACAAAAAAGAAATAAAAGCAATTGAAAGAATAATGAATGAAAGATAAAAAGTTTAAAACGTGATCAAAAAGCAGCATCATAAAGAAAAAGTCTAGAAAAGTGCAGTTTAAAACAAAATATGTAACTTTTCCATCCTTAAAGTAGTAGTTCTTAAAGTGGTTCTTGTACGCTGTCGTTCAACAGGGAGGATATCGTCTCTCCCATGTCCACAGATCGCCCCGGTCGCCTGCTTATAGCACTATGTAAGTTTGGCAGAAGACTATTGTTTTCATGCAAGAAGTGCGTACGCTTATACATCACCAGCCCGTTAGCCCGTCTCTGTTCTGTGTGATACCATGGCTGAGGCTACGGTGACAGGTGAAGCCACGAAGAGGAAACGAGAGAGAGACGGTGCAAGAAGCAGAGTGTACATCCCTGCAGATATTATTCAGAACAGATTGAGACGTAACGTTAGGCTTTATCGTTATCGGTGTCATCGTTGTCTCATGTTTAGCAGCTTTACCGGGTTGCAGAAATTCCTCAAACCCAAGTCACGTCTCAGGCTTGCATACAACTTAAAAAAATAAAGCCATCTTGCATGAAAAGTTGTCTCAACATCGGGCTGAAGACGCTACAGAGACATTTGTGGAGACTCTGCTGATATTACTGTCCCTTGTCAGTCAACATGGGTCTGTGGCTTCTCCCAACACCGTTCATCTGTATGTCACCAAATGTGCGTTGCCTGTGAGGGGGGGTATCGGGGCAGGCACAACAACACTGTGTTTAAAAACGGTGCAGATGCACTCAGAGACCTTTAGTCGACGCCAGAGCGCACCATACAAAATTCCTACATATTGTTGCCTTGAGGAGAGATGTAAGAGTTTGGATTCTCTATCTGAGCGACGTTTGTGAGCTTGATCAGGCAGACAACTCGAGCTCCTCTATCAAACCTACTTTCTCACTTTGGCAGCCTATTTAAGTTTCAAGATCTCCAGTCCAACCCTCTGCTCTGTCATTGCCGTTACTGTCAAGTACCAGTGCTGCATCCAAACTTTCAGCCCCTGCTCTACCCAAGCATCCACCTGTAGGCTCTGATCGAGGGGGTTTAAGACATGATCTCATCACTCCTCAATTGTTGCATGTAAGATAAATCAGTGAGGAGAATAAATAATGTTCTGCTGCTGCATTAACATTTTAAACAATAACAAACTTGAGTTGTCTGAAATCAATTTCCTGCATAGCTAGTTCATATAGTGAACAGTCGAACATTACCTACATCAGGTTAAGACATGGAAATACCTATTTGAGATGTAACCGAGGCAACGACTTGTGTTTCTAAGAAAGTTCAAGAGTGCAAAGAGTCGGTATGTTTGAGGAAGCTGTGTTCATTTCACAGGAGTCCGTGCTGCTTTGTTTGATGTGTTCTCGCTGCCAGAGAGGACATTAATTCCTGATGACTGAAAGCATCTCCTGACGTCTTAAAAACAGCAACAGACAGCCAATTGAATTATCCGTCAAACAGCCTAGCATTACCAGTACCGCAAATGTCATTATAAAGAGCCAAAAAATAGAGCGAATACTGCTGACTGAAAAAAGAATGGAGCCTGACAGGAAGGTGTGTGAGTCAGAGGCTGATAAAGAATAAGCTGCACTGGAAGACAGAATAATGATGCCTACAAACACGTGTTATAGATTGTTGCTTTCATTGAAGAATTGCACGTATTTGTTTAGTTAGTCTGTAAGAATAAGTCATATGCTATATTTAGTCAGACACTTGAGTTAATGGACACATGACAGCAGATGAGTTTCTACGTTATATATGAGCAGACGCTTTTATCCAAAGCGACGTGCATCAGAGAGTAAGTACAACACGAGGGAGGATCAAGAGAGGAGGAAACAACGTCAGGAAGTGCAAACGAGCAGCTTCAAGTCTGAGCGGACACACAGGTGCTGACAGGAAGTGACCAGAGGCAGAGCACAACATCGACAGCTGGTCTTGAGAGTTCTAATCAGCATCAAAACCATCGTAAATATCATCATCGTCATCATCATCATGAAGGTTGTAGGTGTTCATAAAGAGCTGGGTCTTTAGCTTTTTCTTAAAGGTGCAAAGGGACTCTGCAGATCGAATGGAGTTTGGTCGTTCGTTCCACCACCGGGGGGCGACAGAGGAGAAGAGTCTAGTTAGCGTCTTAGGGCTCTGTTGAGAAGGTTGGATCAGACGCCTTTCACTGGCAGAGCGTAGTGGGCGGGAGGGAGTCAGTGGCTGATATCACAAGAGCCTGTACCAGGAGCTGTGTAGCCCAGCATAAAGGGAACAATATGATCATTTATCCGAGCTGTGCTTATTGGACACTTGATAAAGTCCAATATGACCTTTGACTCCTCTCTGCTAAATGCTAATAAATAGCACTTTAGATGCTTTACAGTTTTAGCATGTTGCTATCAGTGTCAACCTGCCATTTGGAACCGGGCAGGGAATGATATTAACACCTTACTAATGCAGGGTAAGTGTTGGCTGTGGCAGGTAGTAAAATTCAGTTCATTTTCAGCTATATGGCACACAAGGTTTTCCTCTATTAACCACAAGAGGCGGGGTACACTGTGGACTGGTCGCCAGTCAATCACAGAGCTGACATATAGAGACAGACACACTCACATTCACACCTACAGGCAATATTGGAGTAACCAATTAACCTAACGAGCATGTCTTTGGACTGTGGAACGAGCTGGAGTACTCGGAGAGAACCCCCACATGCACAGGGGGAACATGCAGACTCCACACAGAGAGGCTCCTGTCCGATGGGGATTCGAACCTCCTCGCTGTGAGGCAACAGCACTAACCTCTGCACCACCGTGCAGCCCACAGCACAGCTGTGAACTACACAAAAAATAAGCACAAATGATGTTAAACTAATCTTAAAGTAAAAGACTGAAATTGAAAAACTAAAAGTAAAGCAGTCAGGCATTGAATGTATTCTGAAATTAACCGTTGTTGAAGGCCTGTGTTTGTGGCGGAGCACGAGGACATCGACCATAATGAACTCTGCGCTATGTAGCAACTTTGTTCTGCCGCTTCTATTTCACCCTGGCTGATTCTTCATTAGCGTCGTCCGCACAATAGAATGCAGAGTGAGAGGAGATCAAACTGCGTCCCGTTTCCACTGTTTATCATTATCTGCTCCAGCGCCTCAGCCTTACCTTCTCATCAAGACCTCACCATCTGAAAAGAGATACGGAGGGGGTCGGCTGTGCAGAGGCAATTAAGACCCGAGCTGCAGAACGTGAAAAAAGGAAGTTCAACTTTTTGTCTTGAAAAGTTTGCTTCTAAAGTTTTTTCTTTTTTTCAGTTAAAGAGAACTGAATTTGAAAGACCAAAGGGCATCGAGCAGCACGGACGGAGACAGGCAGACACTGAGGAACTTCTCTGCTCAGGGTTTTAAATAACAGAGCGCAGAGGGGGAGAAACGAGAGCAGAACAGAGAGAGAAGTCGCAGATCTGGGCAGAACAGAGGAGGCTGCTGTAGCTGGTCATTAATAGTCAACCAGGATATACCGCAGGGAGATTGCAGAGCGTGGAGGCAGCTTGATAATTCAATCTGTCAAGCGCGCGCTACAAGCTAGGCCAATTAACTGGAGAGGAGGCAGGCCTGACCTCAACATCCCACCCTCCCTGCCTTCCTCAGCCCTTCTGCGTCTGCAACATCCCTGGCGTGTGTTAAACCAACATCTATGCCAGTTAAAGTGTCACTCCTGCTGAGGTCGGAGGAACGGAAAAGTGTGTGTGTGGCTCAGTGCATGTAGAAATACTTCACTGTGTTGTTACAGTGTCTGCTCTAATAATGGGGGGAGGTGCTGCGTTTATGGACAGATGGCCAAACAACAAGCGCTGCTAATTGACGGCTAATTACAAACGCTCGGCAGGTGTACAAGCATCCCGACAAACCAAAACAGAGTGGTTTATAGTAAGATGCTTCTTCTCTACTTTGTACTTTTGTTTTTGTTTGAGCTGTTGATCCAAAAGAAAAGAACACAACATGATGGAACTCTCTCCGCCTCGTCCAACACACCTTTGACCTCTTTCTGCAGCATCGCAGCGCTATTAACAAATTATACAAAAGCCACTAATTAAAAGACTCAAAGAAGCTAAAACAAAGTGCAGTGCGGAGGTGTATGTGAAAGGCACGAGAACACGAGTTTGGAAAGAATATCTTTTAATACTCACAAAAACAGCAGGAAAGAAAAAAAGAGAGAAGAGACCTTTTAGCATTCAGGGTCACACTGTAGCGTCACGCTGAGCCACATATTTAGCTGTGTTTAGTACCAGACTGTGGACATTTCACTGAGGGAAAAAATTAAATCACAGGAACCCAACGCTACGCATTGCATTAACCGAACCTTCAGAAATGCTCAAATGTTTCTCATCTGCTGCCGGGCACGTTGACTCAGCTCGGGACTCGCAGCTCGTCATGTCTCCTCTGTGATTTTCACGCAGTAATTTCCGTCAAATGACAATCATTTCTTCAAAAGACAAAAAAGAGATAGTTGGTGTTTTGAAAGCCAGCTTGGGTAACACCTACAGAGAGACACTTTGAATATCAATTGCATGTTAAAAGGCTTTGGGGATCATTATAATTCCGAATGCAGGCTTTCCAATTAGAAACATTCCTGCACTGTGGAGCTCCACTGTTGCTGCTCTGCACCATGCTGTTTGACTCAGTGTGTGTGTTTGTCTGTGTTACAGCCTTTGAGTGTTTCATGTCACTATGTGTCACTGTCTGCAGTTTCACGGTGATGTGTCATGCTTCCTGCAGCGTTGAATAAGGGAGTGTTTGGATATTCTGTTCACATAATGCAACAGGTTCACACTCATATTTGTCAAATAAAGCAGCTTCTTCAGCAGCTTAATACTTTATATATGTCGATCTTAGTGCTTCAGTCATGCACGTGCAGGGCATCAAGTTAGCAGCAGTGTTCGCCAACTATTTGCAATAACTAGTAACATATCCAGTTTCTTTCCCGATTCAATGAAGCTGTTACTTACTGACATTTGAAAGCTTGCCTTACTCATTATTTGAGGCTATGTGAAACAGCCGAAGAAACACTGTTGACATTTATTTCAGCGGGCGAGTTTAGGCTAACGTCAGCACAGTGGCATCCTGGGAGAAAGAACATTGCTCGCTGTAAACAAACACGGGCAGGTGACCATTCAGCCGTGAGCTTTCTGTCCCGGAAATACTGACATTAATTTCCTCTGCTCGAGTTTAACGTCAAGAATAATGAGTAATGATAATTGGAGTCTGTGTGCAGGAAGGAAAACTACAAGAAAGAAGCACTGAGCTAAACAACAACACGCTTCTACTAAACTAGCTGTCAGAGAGCGCCGTGCTGTAGACACTGGAGACCCAGGTGGAGCTCACATGAAGGAGGAGACACTCCATCCAAACAGCCGGCTTGATTTAAAACACTGCCTGCTCCTTGATGTGTGAGACGGACTATAGACTGATAGACAGGTATGTTGTCAGTGACGTGCTTCATATCGACGGTTCTGTCTGTCGCCTTCAGAGATCTAATCGGTAAAATACCTACAAACTGAAAATGACTAAAGTGTTATTTGAAATGTGCGAGTTGTCACAGCAACTCTAAATAATGTGAACATTAATACAAGGATTGAAAAAAAGTAACGCTGAAGTAACTTTCCCAAGTAGTCACTTTTATAAAGCAGTAACTCCGTTAGTAACTCAGCTACTTTTTGATAGCAGTAACTAGTTACTCATTTTCAGTAACGTGCCCAACACCAGTGAGCAATAATGAATATGCAACAGAAGACATTCAAAAAAAGTTGTGAGTTTTGGGTCAGCAGCAAAGTGAAACGGTCACAGCTTGATTTTAATGATTATATTTTAGGTTTGGAAAAAAAAAAGGTCTTAGTTTGGGTTCAAAAAAGAACCAACAAATACATTTTATTTAGGAGAGACTTCATCATGAGTGAACTTTGGTTTATTTTACAAGATATGTGTGCAACGTCTTCGAGCCGTCATTGTGGTTTTTTTTAGGGGAAGTGAGGCTAAGACCAGGATAGTATTCCCCGATGGAGTGTAGACTCTGGTGGTAGTGAAGGTGGGTTGCAGGTTGTTTTGGGGAGTGGATTTCAGATGTGCTGGAGGAGAATGTGGTTGAGGAGTGTCTCATCGAATCTACCTTCAGACGACACTCGAGGAACTACAGCTCGATGCACTCCTGCACTGGCTTCATTTTCCAACACTTTGGAGGTCGCTTCTTGTGTTGGACCCTTCTCTCTTTTCACAACTGATTCCTTTAACAAAAACAATACACACAGATATCAAATGCTTCTGTCTTACAGAGCATCATATAAACAGCGCTTACATGAAGGAAAGCGCTGCACGCCCCTCCTGTCTCTATGACAACAGTCTGTTGACAACGGCCGCTGTATGGCCAACACTGCTCCGTAGCTTTTCACTGTATGGTTTTTATTTAAGAATGAGAGGATGTGGGTACCGGGCACGACCTGTAGGAGGCAAAAACACTGGGAATATGGTATATAATGAAAAGAGCGCTTGAGACGTCAACAGTGCCTTTCTGAAAAGTTGAAAGATTTTCAACTCGAAGCGCTCGTAGCGTCTGCACAAAAAGGCGGAGCGCTCGGAAAATAGGCGCTGGGCTCTGCCTTTTTTTTTTTCTCCAACCGTCCGCCTACTGCTGCAAACGCTCTCTTCTCATTGCAAAAAATTGAAAAAAGACGCTGGTGCAAAAAAAGGCTACGGGGCCTAAGTCACTTGAGGTCTGTTTTATCCTTCAGAGATTTGCAAACCTGTGATGTGAGAATGATCTTTGAGTGAGACCAGTGGAACTGTGCTTAGAGTTGAGCAGTTTGGAGTCATGTTGCTGATACAAGAGCTTCAAGTTTTCAGAGTTGTGTGAATAGTTACATTTTTATGTATAAGACGGAGGAAAACTGCAATAGAACATGAGCTAGCCCAAGAAGCTGCCATATTAATGAGTTGGGTGAGAGCGAGCTGTAAATTACATTCTGTTTTTGAAGACTCTTGCTTTGCTCGTCCTTCACCACAAAATTGAGTCTCCAAAGAATTATTTGCACAGCTCCAGACAGCTTCCGGGGAAAGTGTTCTCTAACTGTCTGTGAAGGGAGAAGATGTAAAGTTTTGCATCAAAGAGCCTCACAAGAGTTTCCCCTTCTTTTCCCGACCGCAAAATAGAAGGGTCTAGTTTTGCGTGAACTCTCAGATGAGCTTCTTTAGACGAGTGCAAAGAGGTTTGAGAGAGACGGGGCTGGAACAGGTGGGGAGGGAGAAGGAGAGAAGAGCCAGAGGTAGAGAAACAAGTAAGAGAGCGGGTAAGATGAAGAGGGAGAGAAGCAGGAGACCGGTGGCGTGGAACAAACTCTGGCTCCCCTTCATCAGGAGGAGCTGCTTCAGTGAAGATGACTTTTTGGGGTTAGTGCAGAAGGGAGCCCTCCCTCCTCCTTGTACACACACACACACACACACACACACATATATATATACACACACCTGAATAGACCTGAACACACATTTCTTTAACTGAGTTTTGGCTGAGGGAGAACCATCTTTAAGGCACAAGATTACAGAGGATTACCTCTACATGCACACACACGCACACGCACACACACACACACACACACACACACACACACACACACACAGATCGTATAAACATCCTACTTAACTCCTGTACAGCCTCATAGGCAAAACAGTGAACACTAATTATAACTGCAAAGTTTGGAGCCGGAGCCTCACAGCGACGATGCGGTTTCGTCACAGTAAACTGTCAGACAGCAAAGCCAACATTGTTTGATCATGAAAGTTTTATGACATGTTTGCCTTCGCTTCGACTTACAAATCTTGTGAGTGTCAATTAGCGGCAGCAGATCAGGAAGCGCTGCCAACGGAAAACAAACCTTTGTCTTTCCCGCTCCGCCTTCAGAAGTACGAGGATTAAAGGGAGCGAGGTGGAAGACAAAAGGGGGGATGCATGTTAGATATACATGGCATGGATCCCTGACACTTGTGATTTGCTTGTTGTGCGGTGACAATGTCAACCATTGCTTTTCTATGCCGTTAGTTCTGCATTTAGACGTCATTTCTCCTCATTCGGATGTTCCTAAAAGGTCAAATCTGTGCGACAACAAAGTACAAAAGTAGATATAAGATGCTGTGTTTAGACAAGGATCTAATGTGAGCCAACAAAGACAACAAGCAATCATATCCAACTTTAACTCCCATAATGCATCGCATGACAACAGATGCCAAACTATGTACTTAAGCCTGCAGCAAATTAAAGACAACTGCAACTGAAGACTCGGGAGATGCTCTGTTGTTCATTTCTCTGCTTTTGTCCAATGGGTTTTTCTTTCTGCTGTAGTCTCAATCAGCTGTAAAAACATGGAGCATTGTTGATTTGGAGGCCGGCACTGTTTGTGTCTTCGACTTACTCCAGTTAGAAACAGGAAGTCGGATCAAGTGGTCGTAGAAGAGAGCAGTTTCCTGAGTTTATCTTTAGAGATTACAAACACTGTGGAATTAGTGTTGATGTTATTAGAGAATTGGATGAGACACTTTTCTTCAGTCTGAAGTCATGAGGATCAATCCACACGTAACCAAGCGGCAACATCCGGTCTTGAAAAATGAAGCCAATATGGAAGTGCAAAATCCTGCAGTTCCACGAGTGTCCACTAGAGGCTGGCTGCAGAAGCACAGGAAGTCACATACACACCCATTCAAAAAAGCCTGTTTTACCAGCAGACAGTAACATGTTTACAGCCTGGTTCAAAGAACAGAATAGGTCTGATTAGCTCATGTCTTGATCGGCACACACTGAATTTTTTGATAACTCATCCGTTTTCATTTTATTCAGGATAAGAGTTATTCACAACAAGGCGCGTAGCTGACCTGATTGACAGGTGGGCGCGCTGTAACGGTTTGTCAAGAGGCTTAAAACCCGCCTCAGCTCCAGCTCTCAGCCTGTCGTTAGGTTGACTGAAAGTTAGGTGAGACAGCATTTCCAGCATGGAGACCGCCATCGATGGGACTCCAGCGCCCCCTGCAGGAACAGACGGGAGATGTCACTCAGGCTTCATCCATTAATATTTACAGTCTTTAAGGTTTGATATTTTATGTTTGATAATGAAGCTTTTTTGGGGGAAACTATTACAGAGGAGCAAATCCTTAGTTTTTTAATAAGTCACTGAAACAAAACATCATTTTAGTGCAAGATATTTTTCTAAAAATGTCTCAAAGAAACAAAACTAAACTTAAACTACCATGTACATTTTTTTTGTTTTAGACATGTATTTGTTTTCATGCTTTTCTTTCCTGTGATCCAGCATTAAACTAGCCTTTTACTGGTCAACCAGAAGGAGGCCAGTGAGCCAAAATCCCAGAGGGGAAATTCTGATTTACACTCTGTTATTGAGCGACATGCTTCTCACACACGTGCAGAATCAGGACCTGTGGACATGCATCATGGACAGATGTCAGAGTAGGGCTGCTAGGTTTGGTGCCTTTCTCTAGGGTTCTCTGCAGAACTCGGGAAGTAACCTGGCACCTCTCCAGCTAACAGAACCACTTCCATACTTTGGTCCACACTGGGACTAGAACTGGTGACACCTCCAGTTTCCAACCCGAGTCCCTACAGACTGAGCTGTTGCCTTTTAAAGTGGTGCTTGTGTCTTTACAAAAGAATTTAAAATGATTGTCTTTATTTAGTGTCATGTTGGAAATGTGAATAATATATTGAGTAAATAAATTACTACTTAGGTTACTGGAATAAAAAAAGACAACCTTTTTTGTGACCTGTAAGAAACTCAAATGCATGTCAGTGATTAACATAAATATATATATTGTATCAGACTTTAAACAAGATGCCTAATGAGCTCTTAAACTAGAACAGACTCTGCAGGTGTCTCCTTCATTCAGATTCCACGTACGCAATAAGTGCCGGTAATGATTGGAGCCCTGAGGGGACAAAAACTTTAAACACACAAAGAGGTGACAACTTATCAAACAATGTTTTTAATCAAACAAAACACGTTAATGGACCTAAATAACATATCTGCAACCAACCAGCATCATTTCTTTAACAGTAGTTAAACTTCTTACAGATTACTATAGACTGACTGTTCAGGGAAAATGTCTTAGACAACATTTTCAGTGATTTCAAAGTCACAGACGAATTCCCAAACTCTGAATATGATCATGAGAGTTTTGCTTGAGTTGGAGAGCCTTCCCATGATGTCTGCTGTTTGATGTAAGGTGTTCATAGAACTCAGATCGAGCTGATTTAAGGCCCTCTGTCCACCTAGCATTTATTTACGGGCAGAAAAGCGCTGGCAGTTCGCTCTGTGGTGCATTAAGCGTCTGGCGTTGAGAACAGGGCGCACAGGGAGGAGCACAGGGTTCGAAATATGATCAAAATATGGAAAAATATCTAATATTTTGAAGAGTGCCGGTGAAGTCAAGAGAGCCTTTCTAATATGTTGAAAGATTTGCAACTCGGAGCCACCGCACAAAACGGAGTAGCGCTCGGGAAAAAGACGCTGGGTGCTGCGTTTTGCTGCCTTCTGATCCGCATTGAAACCAATTGAAAAAAGGTGTTTAGAAAAAAGCCAGGTGGACACAGGGCATTAGGCAGTCTTTTTCTCGTCTTAACGTTTTAATGAAATCAAACATTTTTAATATTATCCTCATGCTAAATAAATCTTGCAATGTGTCCATCATAGTGAGCATGTGAACGTGTCTTGATGTTTGAGAGAAATAATGATTCCTTAATCTTTGAGCTACTTCCATCTACATTTAAAACCCTCCACTTCCCTAAAATCTCCATGTGAGCTTCCTTCCAAAAACGTCTTGACACAGAGCTGACACATCATCTCCGTGATGGCTAACATCTCTATCATTCTTTTTTTTATTCCTCAGCTGTTAGACAGCTAGTCTTTTGTTCAGTTCAATGAGATATCACTTTAATTTAGAAGAAGGGGAGGACGGAGGACTGTGCAGGCTCTGATGTTTTCTCTTGGCGTCCATTGTGTCTTGGGATCTCATAAAAATGAGACTGCTGTGCACTGGCAGCTTCAGCAGAAGAATCCCCCCTCCTCCAACACCACCACCACCACCTCCGCCTACACTCACACTCTCACACTCTCACAGCATTGTGTGCTTCTTTATTGGCTTAATAATAGAGGACTAAGGGCATGGTGGAAACAGTTTTGTCTCAGTGAGTGCTGGAGCCAAAAATCAAACATGAACGCGTTGGCTGGAGCTCCTCTGGAGGACTTGGTGGAACAAAACAGCACAGTGATATAATTAACAACTTCCTCCTGAGAGACAAGTCTGTCTGTGCTTTTGTGTGTTTTCTATTGTGGATGTGATCTACAGTTCATCTGTGCATCTTTGCAGAATTGCATCATTGTGGGAATGATCGGTTGCCACCCCTTGTGCTCATACATGTGCAGCACGGCCAGCGTATGAGAAGTGGATGAAGCTCTCTCGACGTCAGTCTCAGAGTTTGGCATTTGGTACGCCGTGTTTGACATGTACTTGCGTGTTCAGTAAAGTTTTTAAAAAGTCTTACTCTTTGTATTTTTAAAGCAGCTCACTCACTGCAAAAAACACAAAAAACAAATATATCTTTGCCAATTTGAGAAGATTTCAGCTACAACCAAACAAAACCCAGCCAATTTAGACGAGGCGATATTTAACATGTAGCCGGAAGGGTCCCTGACAATGAGTAAATACACCGAATTGTGGCACATCTAGTCATGGGAAACTATCATCCAACTGTCAAAGAGCAACTTCAGCTAGAACAAAGCATCTTGGGCTGGTATGAACACACAAACATGTCTGATACTTTTCAGTGTGGTTAAGGTTAAGGTTTCTTTATTAGTATCTAGAAAGGTACATTTGTTGTGCAGAGAGGTGGTTCAGCGCTCCAATAACACATACACCACGTCCGCAATACAGGTTAAAAAGACCAGACAGAAAACAGTAGAACAAACAATCGTCCATTACAGCAGGTTATGGTAGGGTCCTTGCACAGACACCCAGTCAAAAGTGTAACATATCCTGATGTGGTTAAAGTGCATCATCTTGTGCTAGCTTTGCAAACAGTGATAGAGCTGCAGGTACAAGGTGTGTTAATAAATACTTCAACAACAACAAAAGGAACAGTACCCCTGGCTTTAAGCTGCAGATGCATGATATTGTTTGGTGAGTTGGTTTCAATCTGACAATACAACATATCCACGACCATAACACCCATAATGTGCTGTAACACTACTCGAAGTCACGGCAGGGAAAACTCCTTTACTGCATCAGGGGCAGCAGGACTTTGGTGAGGAACTAGAAGGTCGCCTGGTCAAGTCACTTAATGCACTTTAATGCAAATTGGGACTTGTTGCTGGAGAGACACCAGGTAACGTTCCAAGCACGGCCAAGGTGCCCATGGGCAAGGCACAAACCCCCAACGTCTCAGGCGCTTAATTTTTGTGTGCAGCCCCTCAATCTGACCTCTCTCTATTGTGCATGTCCATAGATCCTCTCTGTGCATGTTTATGTGTCTATTACTGGTCTATGAGTCTGCAGCATGTCCAATAACAGAGTGAGTTTGTCTTCTTCTTCTGTCTCCTGAATTTAAGCATCCCCTAAGACTATTTTACTTTAAATGGCGCCATAACCTGCAGAATAAACATCATGATCTATTGAAGAAGACTTATTGAGACCAAAGACCTTTGAGGAAAATGTTTAGAGGATATAAATCCAGTGAGAAGAAGGGTCAGGCCTTGTAGAGTCTAATTATTTAATTATTTCCCTGTTGCAACCTGTGGAGTCGCCCCCTGCTGTCGAAAAGAAAGAATGCATTATCCAATGCTTGTCCACTACGCCTATCATGTGCACATGTGGAGCTCCCTGTTAGTCTTTATTTCTGCTTTTTGAGTTTAGAGGGCAAACAAGTTTTGACAACAGGATTCTTTGTACTCTTGTAATGAGCTCTGCCAATGACATGCACTCATCTGAGTCCCACCACGCAGACGTGTCCACAATCTGACCTCGAACTAACATCTGAAGGACGGCACAAACACGGAGGGCCAAGAACTCACATTAAGGAGAAACTCTGGCTATCTCCCTCCCGACAGCTCGCAGGGAAGCTGAAGGTAACAAATCAAACAAGGAAGTCGAAGCCCCAAAACATTTAAATGGAAGTGAGGCTCGGTCTCACAATGGCTCTCGCCTTATCTCCCCTCAAACACCTGCCATGTCGGCTGCTACTTATCCTCTGATTACAGCTGTAGCCATTTTGCTGTAATTCGGCAAAAAATTATTCCTGAAATAAATAAGTATTATAACGCGAGAGAAGAGAGGGGGGGAGGGAGGGTATGTAGTGAAATATTCAAGGGAAATATTCTCTGGGAACATGGTGTTCTGAGATTGGAATAAATAAGTAGACAAGGAGCAGAGGGGAAAAAAAAGGGAGAAGTCAAAAGGAGGTTTGACGTGATGCCTCGTCTGGAGTCTCGCTGCTTCTGTTGCTCTGTTGATCTCCGCTGCTCGTACAACTCTCAAACAAGGTCATATTATATCCCGCAATGTGCAACGAATGACAACTTTTTATGCATTCACATTACACACCACAGAGCTACATCTTCAGTGACCCTCAGATCAGAAGCAGGACTGTGTAAGGCAGGGAGAGAAAAGTAGAGAAAATGCATTTTATGCCACATGAGAAAGGAAAGAAAGTCGACTTTTTCTGCTTTTCCATGTCAGCTTCAGAGAGAGTGATAACACAGCTCTTCTTTTTTGGTGCGAACCAAAAGGCATCGCATCTTCATTTGGATCATTTGGATCAATAGCACAATAAAATTAAGGAATGTCAACTGACTGAATAACTGTGTTATGAGTTAGAAGTTCAGTCTTCTGTTACTCCTTTGAGGGATTTCTTTTTGCCTCTTTGTCAGAGCTCGATGGACGCCTCTACTGTTGTTAGAATTATCAGCCTTTGAAAGCATGACATCTGTCTCCTCATACCCACACAGTCAGGGTCTTTGTAGCTCCACTCTGTTCCATGTAACAGAAACTAAACCTTGGACCCTTTCAGTCTGAATCCACTCTTCTTTCAGCCCTATTGAGAGGGATTTTGTTTGAAAGGTGTCCATTCAGTCGCTGTATGTTTCGGATCTTTTAGTGAAATTCTACAAATGTATTTTCCAGAGAGCTCTCTATCTGCTCTGACTAAGTCATCATCGTGTAAGAGTTTTCATGTTAAACTTAAAAGTGCAGGAAGAATTGAATGCAAGGATAATCGTGAGATGGGGTTAAATTCCTTTTTAACACAAACAATTTTTCAACCTGCGACACGAAGCGTTCCCTGAGCTGAACCTAAGCGACAACCTTCAGGGTTTAAAAGTGCACAGTGATTCAGGAGTGGCTCAGTTGGTAGATTCGGTCGTCTCTCAAGTAGAAGGTCGGGGGTTCGGTCCCCAGCTCCTGCAGATACATGTCCGATGTGTCCTTGGGCAAGACACTTAACCCCAAGTTGCTCCCGCTGCTTCGTCTGCGGTGTACGAATGTGTATGAATGGGATTAGTAATGCTACTTGACTCATTACACAGCAGCCTCTACCATCAGTGTGTGAATGTGTAGGTGTGACCTGCGGTGTAAAAGGGCTTTGAGTAGTCAGAAGACTAGAAAAGAAATCTACAAGCTCAAGTCCATTTACCACGGTCCATTCATTGGTTGCACATTCTGTCCTTGAAGTTGTTGCTTGTTTCTCTCTTTGTTTGGGTCAAACACATTGATTTCTACCAATTCAGTTCCAACGTTTGCTTTTATGCTGCATGGATCAGCTTATCAACTAAAGCATTGCTGTATTATGCACACAACACATAACCACGGTGCTTATAATGTGCGGTTATGTTGCTCTGAAACACCACAGGGGGATTTTTTCTACTGTTGCAGCTCTGATCATTAGGTAGCCACGCCTGTAAGCACACCGTCTTTTCAAGTTAACTCAAATGAACATCATGGAGTTTTGAAGAAGACTATAAACTAGCAAATGAGGGCCAAAACTTGCCAGGAAAAAGTAAATGAATTCAGTGAGAAGAAGTGTCATAGGATTATCGATGAAACAAACAACATATTATTCTGCATGGGAATATGCAACAGCACAAGTCTCTCAAACCAAAACAAACTGCACTGCTTCCCTCCTCACCCGCATCTCTTCAGTGGTATAACAGAGTGCAGCCGTTTGTAGGTCTCTCTATTCAGATAAGCAGCCCAAAGACGACTCTGTTCTTATTTCTTTAAAGTTTAGACCAAACAAAGTTCTTTGGTTTGGGAAGTCTGCTGGTTCTCCTTGAATTGTAGTACTGTGATAAACTCTTGTCATTGTGCTTCTACTGCACATACAGTATTCCTGAGCGGGCTGGGTGGTCTCCTTTTCCCCTTGTGGTGGGGAATTAAACCAAATGGTGACAAGGCTAACGGTAAGACGGGGAGGGGTTCACGTGAAAACATCATGTACGAAACATGCTTGAGCCTCTGAGAGAAACAGAAACAAGCTGAAGGAATCCCCGTCCCATCAGTGTGAACACAGAGCTGAGAACAACAAGCCCAGAGGGAGTTTGACTTCACTCTCTTCTCAACAATACATTTAGAGTTAGGGTATATTTGTTTAAAATGTTGCGTATTATACCTGCAATTAACAAAAATTGCAAGCAAACGACTGCAGACTATCTTAATTGCACAAATGCATTGACAACGTCTGGGTATCAGTGTATTTATGCATGAAGCCAGTGCTCTCTTCATCCATATTATAGAAGTACTGATGTCTATTACGACATCTCACAGGCCTGTTAATAGCATTTTCAGCAACCCACCACGTCTGAAAGTAAAGTACAGCGGGACTCAGTTCAAGAGAGGACACGGGGAAATGGTGCACTGAGAGTCCTAATTCAGGCAATGCGTAATCGTCTCATGTTTTTCCCATTGATGTACAGTACTCAGGCACACGGCCAACTGGCTGAACACACTGACTGTGCAAGTTATTAGAGCCACTTTTTATGGAATGAAAGACGGAGTCGAATCCAGACAGAAGCTTTCATCCTTTTGAATGTATAGACTCGTGAAAACGACGGCGATACAGACGTTAAAGAAGAACACTGTGGGGCTAATTTAGCGCTCGGTGTTAAGGTCATGGTTTTGATGTTTTAAACTCTTCTTTCAGAGAAACAGAGAAAAATGTGTAGCTAAGTAAACGTTAACATTCAAATAAGTTCATTATCTTTTGGTGTTGATGAATGACTCATTTTTTTATCACCATTAAAGACTGAAGTAAAAGAGGGGAAGGATGTGCTGACATGTGAGGAAGGTGACAACGGTGGTAGCTTCCATACCGGCAGATATGACACAGTGCTAATGAAACACAGTACAAAGTGAGAGTGAATGTAACACAAATTAAATCAAGCAGTTCAGCTTCAATCTTCTGACTCCCATCAGATCTGAGTGAATTACAGTCGTTTAAATTTCCCCCTCTTGTCTGTCTGTCACTCATTGTCGCTGTATTTTCTTTCCTCCCGTCATCCTCCCTCCTGTCACTCTTTTTTCTTCTCATTCAGAAACCCTTCCACCTCCACCCATTAACACCAGCAGCACTCAGTATCAGGTAGCAGACAGGCGGTCAAACAGAAAGCAATGCTGCCCTCTTATGGTCGTATAAATGAACATCTGGAGCTGGAGGGTACACTTCTTCTTCTATGGACTTTTTGGAAGTGAACCTCCAATCCTCATCATTAAAATAACAATAAATAATTTATTTAATAAGGTTCATGCATAAGCCTCCCAGTGTGCAGTAGCTTTTGGCTTTATAATTGCACATCGGGTGTGTTCACTGCCGGCTTCTGCAGTGCCTGAGCTTGATCTACACATCCTGGTTTCCTCAGCCTCGGGCTAAACGTCGTATCAAGTTCGACAGCTCATCAACATGAGTGACAAGTGCCCAGGCAGGAAGTTGACCAGCTGAGGGGTTAAAACGGACGGAGGGGGGAGGTAACGGATATTACTCTGAGCCCCCTCAAGGCAAAAAAACACGTCACAGATATGAGCTTAAGATGTCCTTTTCTCTGGTCCAAGCTTGATCTTCTATGATTGTTTTTTATTCTCAAAGAATGTTAAATTAGTGTGTTATAGACATGATTATTTTTTATTGATTTGATATTAGAATTGTGTCATGCATGACCAATATGGCCAGCCCAAAACAGGCGTACAAGACACCATTATTAAATACACAGAGACCAAAGACCACAAGTAAACACTTTATAACCGTAATACTGACGAGATAAACCATCCTGACGTTTCTTCCAGGCTCGACCGATGCGGGATTTTCCGGGCCGATACTGATTTCGATAGATCGGCCGATATCTTTCTAAAGTCTGTGTTAGATCTGTACAGATAGATAGATATAAATGTACACATTTATTGTGTTGATCCATCAAACGCAGTAATCAAACACTCGTGGAAAAGATATATAACGTAGACAAGATGTTCACTCAACTGGAAAGTAACTGAGCATGTACGTGTGTCACCACTGGACTCTCTGGAGAGTGATGGCGCTTGTTATAATCCATATAGCACACTGTTAGTGTATTACAACGTTACTCAAATGAAATGCTATTTGACTTGTAAATAAATCTGTTTTATCGTCGCATATTTGCACACAAAAAAATTGCTGATACCGATAGTCACTGGATATGCTAATATCAGCCGACATTACCGACTGGCCGATTAATCGGTCGGGCTCTAATTGAAATTAAACAACATACAAAGAATTGTAACTTCCATGGTGTTTAAGGTTTTTGTAATAGTCTGAGCAATTCCTGTAACCATGCAACTGGGGCGCCATTGGCTGAGTGGTTAGTCTGTTCCTTAAAGCGGGCAGCCCGGGCCTGAATACTTCCTGTGGCTACTTTGCCGCATGTCATTCTCCCCCCCCCCCCCCCCCCCCCCCTCTCTCTCTCTCTCTCTCTCTCTCTCTCTCTCTCTCTTCCTCTCTCTCTCTCTCTCTCTCTCTCTCTCTCTCTCTCTCTCTCTCTCTCTCTTCCTCTCTCTCTCTCTCTCTCTCTCTCTCTCTTCCTCTCTCTCTCTCTCTCTCTCTCTCTTCCTCTCTCTCTCTCTCTCTCTCTCTCTCTCTCTTCCTCTCTCTCTCTCTCTTCCTCTCTCTCTCTCTCTCTCTCTTCCTCTCTCTCTCTCTCTTCCTCTCTCTCTCTCTCTCTCTCTCTCTCTTCCTCTTTCTCTCTCTCTTCCTCTCTCTCTCTCTCTCTCTCTCTCTATCTCTCTCTTCCTCTCTCTCTCTCTCTCTTCCTCTCTCTCTCTCTCTCTCTCTCTCTCTTCCTCTCTCTCTCTCTCTCTCTCTCTCTCTCTCTCTCTTCCTCTCTCTCTCTCTCTCTCTCTCTCTCTCTCTCTCTCTCTCTCTCTCTCTCTCTCTCTCAGGTTTACGACTCTATCCACTGTCCTGTCTCTTTAATAAAGCCAAAAAAAGCCAGAAAATAAATGTTAAGAAAAAAAGAAAATGATAAATCTTTATTTCTTTTATATAATAATTATATATTCATCTCATGGAGACATCGTGTGGGAGAGATTTGCTGCAGACTCTCAGATGAATGACGCGTTGTACAAAAGTGTCAAATATTTCCTCCAATAAAAAGATTCTGATTTTGACCTTCAGCTGCTCAATCAGTGCTTTATATCCACAGTTAACCCTTACCTTCAGTGTTTGTAATAATCTAGTACATTTCCCTCTCTCTGTCAGGAAATCTTTACCTCAATGACACTTGTGTGTGTGTGAGTGTTAATCTTTGAAAAGACGATATAAGTCCAGATATTTTGTGTTGAAAGTGTGTACGCTTCAGATTCCTGTGTGGGCAGTGTTTGACTGACAATCAAAGACCCAGTGTTGCTAGGAGACACGTCGTCAACGTCCATGATGCAATGTCGAGCATGTCATAGTCTGGTACAGCCTTCAAACGCTGAAGAAGTTTTCCCTCTTTTCTGACACCTGTAGCGATCTCAGCAGTCTTTGATACACTCGGAAGGACTTATTTTGCATTTCAGGATGTTTTTCACTTTTCAAATGGTGGGGCGCTAAGCCTCGTATGTAACGATAACACAGATTCCAGTTAATAATATTTTATAGATCATATTATTCAAACAAATGATGAATCACCTGCAGCTCGGTGTTAATTTGAGTCCGTCTGTACTCACAGTTTGTCAGTGCAAACACGAATGTGCTCTGTAAATAAATGGATGTTGTGCACATCACATATAACGCTGGACACTTGGTGTACATCTTGGCTTTATAGAAGAAAGAAGTGGTGGACATGTCGACAGCGTGTTGAGGATGGTAGCTTTATATCCACAGTGTGAATCAGAGGAGATGTTGGACAAAAAGTCATCACAGTGCAGCACCAAGGTGAAGAAGCAGGAGTGTTATGCACTATCACTGAGGATGATTTGAAACACTGTGGGAATAGAAGACACATTATTGGCTCCTTTTTGCATGCAAGAGAGCACGGCACAGCAGGAGCTCCACATACACACAATGTCTGACATGCACACACACAGCGCTGCGCTCCCTTGCTGGCTCCTGTCTCGCTTCTGTTACTACCTCTGAGGACGGCACAGAGGGAGGATCACTTTGTCTCCTCACTACGCCTCTGTGACATTCATATTGAAGGCGAAACGTCACGGTGACGTAAATATCGTGCCTTGAAACAATTGTCTGCATTGGGCTTTAGTCATGACTCTGTCTTTTTCAGTGGCGTTTTTCCGGATCTATTTTTTGGCTATGAAAGCTGTGTAGAAATAAAGATATATTTATGGTTTTTAACTAAGAAGAGATAATAATAATTTCAGTTTGACTTTAATAGTAGCTCATGCATGTTTGTGCTGCAATGAGCGCTACACTATGAGCTTCTTTTATCCCATGTTGTTTGGCAGCCTCTGATTCTTGGCTAATAAGCACAAGCTACCACACTGATGCTTTGTGGCAGAGAAAGGCGTCCTGCTATTGGAGAGACCTGGTGAGACAGATGGGAGATTTACAAATGCTGGAAGAAGCCGGGAGAGGAGCTGGCAGCGACATACCTCAGAGAGATTTCCATTTACTACAGACTTCCTGTCTTCATCAAGGTTGGCGTGATGGTGTCACTTTTTCTGCTGCCAAAGTGAGCTGAGCAAGACAATGTCACAACATCTGCTTTGACTTTGAGCCGCGTAGCAGAGACATCAATTTTATCTGCATCTATCGCAATCAACCGCCAGATATTTCAACTGGTAATTTAGCAAAATATCCACAAATTCAACCATAGCTTTTATTTATCAAACTGTTTGGGGACACTGAAAAGAAATTAATGAATATTTATTTCCTGCCATCATTTCTCTCTTCAGTCATTTCCTCAAACTGTTTCAGAAGTGAGCCAGTCGCAGCGAGTTTCATTGCATTGGTGCGAGTGTTTGTAAAGAGGTAGAAGGCAGTAATTCTGCCACTGAATAGCTTCCTAATCACACTTTTATAATCTGGCCTCGCTCTTGTGTCCTTGCGAAGAGACGCTCCACACACTAACCCTGCTTTCCTTTTTGTTTGCTAACCCGTCTAGCAGCCTTGTGGATAATGACGCGGTCCACCGCTCTGCACTAAGAGGAAATAGATCCCAACTCAAATCTCATAACCTGAATGTGGTCACTCAACATCGGTTCCTTTCATAAACCATGTTCCCGTCTTTTTCCTGCTCCCGCTCTTTCTCTCAGCGCCACGACCCCGCCGCGCTCCCATCACCCACAAACTGCACCCGCCCCACGCACACCCCTAAAGAGTAATTACTCCCTCTTTTATTTTCTCCTGCGTGGCTCCGTATCGAGCTACTCATCTCTGACAGCGGTGCAGCTCAAATTAAATCCCCCCCATCTGATAATGAAAGTCATTAGGTCCTGCTGGAGCCTGGTGGAAGGCCAAACAAAGCCTGGTGGAGGCCCGCGTAATAACCCCACAAGAGGACAACACGCAGCAGAACGGGGAGGGAAAAAGAAAAGAGATGGACACGGATTTTCTGCATGCACAGATGATCCCTTTTACTCAGTATTCATAAACATTACACAGAAAAAAATCAGTCAACCCTGTTTTATACAGCACATTTTAAAAATGATACAATGCAATACAATTCTGCTCTGTTTTTCTGAATGGTTCCTCAACAGAAGTTCTCATTTAGACAACATTCAAAGACTGTCTTGACCCAGTTTTATTTTAGTTTGAGTTTGATACATGGGGAAATACCATAGACTGTAAATATTACTGGACGAAGCCTGAGTGACATCACCCGTCTGTTCCTGCAGGGGGCGCTGGAGTCCCCTCGATGGCGGTCTCCATGCTGGAAATGCTGTCTCAGCCTAACTTTCAGTCAACCTAACGACAGGCTGAGAGCTGGAGCTGAGGCGGGTTTTAAGCCTCAATCAGGGCAGCTACATGCCTTATTGTGAAGAACTCTTATCCTTATTAAACAAAAACAGATGAGATTTCAAACAATTCACCCTCCATACAGTGTGTACTGATCGAGACATGAGCTAATTAGACCTATTCCGTGTTTTGAACCAGGCTGTAAACATGTTAATTCCTGCAGTAAAAACATGCTTTTTTTTAATGTGTGACTTCCAGTGCTTCTGCAGCCAGCCTCTAGTGGACGCTTGACAAAATGCAGGATTGTGCACTTCAGCATCAGCTTCATTTGTCATGATTTTTCAACGGAGGCCGTCGCTTGGGAGATACTCGTGTCTTTAGGTAACAAAGTGGAATTGGTTTTAGTTTGTCGACTTTGTGCAGGCGGCTTGGAGCTTTGCAGTTCATGCGAGCTCTGATCAGCCAGGATGAGCTCAGCCTATTAGCCTTACTGCTAACGTGATGCATCTGAAATGCATTCAGGCTGGCTGCACTGGGACTCAACAAACAATCGGCCAATTGCTGAAAATACTGGATCCACAGAGTGCAGCTGAGGCACCGGTGCAGTACCGAGACACTCCATGTTCCGATGTGATTATCTCGTTAATTCAGAAAAGCAGAGAAGATTTTTATTTTCTCATGTGAATGCAATACGCTTCTGTTTAAATGCAATTAAAATATTAGTCTCAATAAAATCGTTTAATATTCAAATAAAATACATTGCAGTAACGGTGGTTCTTTAAATAACACGTTGTGCACATGCTCTTACTGCCGCCAAATGATTCTTAAAATGATGCTTATAATAAATGATGATGAGGGTAATAGATAAAGTCAGTATAAATGACAAAGCAACATCATCATATCCTGCAGGCTCAACATTAGTAACACTGTTTTTCTACAGGTCACACAAGGGTTCTTCATCGTCATCGTTGAGCACATTCGTTCTGCACCTGGCAACATGATCGATCACTACACCGGTGTTTAAGCTAATTTGGACGTTCTCTTAAATTAGGTGACATTTAAGATCCACCACGGGAGTGAGTTGAACCACCTTACAACTCTATGAACAACATTTGCAGGTTTTGACCTTTGGGATTCCTGTGAGCTCTGGTGAGAGGGTTGTATGTTAACTTGCTGCAGACCCTCTGCTGAGGTTATTAAGTGATTCGCTTATTAGTTCATTCAACAACACAAACCTGCAGTTTGAGTCCTGCAGTCCTACAGTTATTAGCTAGAGACAGGAACCAGCATTTGGATGTTCATGCCTAAATACACTTTTGGACTTATTATTTAAAATGTGACAACTACATCGTTGTCACTTTAAAGTACACAAGCTGGCTGAGAATATAAATCTTGACAACCCGTGCGTAGGTGTAGAAACAGTAGAAGAAGAAAGGCTCAGCTTATGGTCAATCGAGAAAGAAGCAGCGATATTTACCTGGTGTACTTCAGAAATGTTAGACATCGGTGTGACTTTTCTGCAAGCTGGAAAAACAAGTCTAATGAATAATTATGGCAGAAAGGTCTGTTGTGTGTGTGTGTGTGTGTGTGTGTATGTGAGGAGGCCCAGGTGGGGGGTCCCTCTATTACAACACTCAAACCATCAGGTTCATTAGCCCGACAATTACACATTCATGAATTTGCTGTTAAAATGGCATTTGCTGGGCTGAGTGTCCCAGCTCCTGTCAACCTTAAGTGCTGGGTAAAACACTTTTAATTGGTCTCAGTCTTTCGCCTGGTCGATTATGGGGGCCCGGCTTTCTGGGAGCGCGGTTCAAACACGGGGGCTAAAAGCCTCCACGATGGTGGGCTGGTGGAGGCAGAGTGGAGGAGATGCTCTGGAGGGAAAGGTCACCGTCATCACCATAAAGGGCAGCATGCAACAATAATTAAAGTGAGAGTAATTGGCTGCCAGTTGTTTATGTGCATCCGTGTGTGTAAAGGTGGCAGTGAGAGTGTGTGCACTGCGTCTGCACACCAACATAATGAAGATATATGTCGGTGTGAGCTGATGGTGATCACTGTGTACAGGTGTAGATGAATTACAGCTGCGTATACGATCTAAAAATCCCACAACTCATATTCCTATCATTCTCCACGTGCAGGCAGGAAGATATTGTTACCTTTTGACAAACTAGACTTGGTCATGTCTTTATGCTAAGCTATGCTAACTGGCAGTAGGTTCATATTTCATATACAGACATGATATCAATGGTATAACCTGCAAAAATGAAAGCATTAAAAATCGTATTCCCAAAATTCCTTCAAACGAATGATTCTGTGTATATATGGAACTACCTTAGAAGAATAATCTTTATGCGTTACAATAACACAGAACAGACTTCACTGCCCCCTTTCGTTACTCTTAAGATTGTTCCCCCTCCCCATTCCCCCGCTGGCCTGCACTCACACTGCTGCAGGACTAACCGGGCCTGAGCACAGTTACCGCTTGTACATAACGTCGTAATACAACACATGCATGGCTTAACGTGATCAAGAAGCGTGCTGAGTTTACAAGACAGGGGGACTCGAAAAAATATATATAAAAGAGACGCGCGGTCGAGTCTACGTCAGCACATCAGAGAGCAACGACAGATACTTTACTGACCTTGTGGCTTATTTTGAGTAATTTAAGTCTGATACAGACAGAACACTCCGGGATTTCTCCATAATGGAGGCTGTCCACGTTGTGTACCCGCGCTGGAGCACTCACACTAGTCAAACAAACTGGACTTTTGTGGTGAACTGTGCTTAGGCACGGTATGGATGCCCTAGTGTGAGTGCGCCCTCAAACACTGCCAGTGCCTTGTAGAGCCCCATCCATTCTTCGTCCATATTTATGCGAGCAACAGAAAGGAAAATAGAATTGTGGCGTTGGGGTAAAAGTGGCGTACAGGCTGCTTTGCTCGCGGGCTGTTAGGACACTGAGATAGGAAACAATTGAATCAAGCTGATTTTGTCACATGCTTTTAGGACACAGTGTTAGGCTTTTGTCACTTTGTGTAAAACAATCTGAGCTGAATATTGCTGTAATATTTGTTGTCTGATATAATTGTAATATTTATTAAATTGTGGCCCATCATAGAGTTGCATATTATTAAAGTAGTATTGTCATATAGTCAGTCTGACTTAACAGACCAAGCAGGTAGGAAATTAACTTGTCAAAACAGCTCAAACAATTTGTCTCAAGTGGTTTTAGTTTTCTACAAAATCAGCGCACTGACTTCTCTGTCAGCTCGGAGTTTATGTGACAGTCGATTCATTTAACACCAATAAACAGAGGTGGCATCAGGGGGGGGGTCTACTGCTTAATATTCCTGCAGAGCTAACACATCATCATTTCATCTGCCCTGACAAACCTGCAGGAGATCTGACTGGAAACACGATATGAGGCGCATTATGAGATGAGAATAAGAGGCATGCTAATGGTCCAAAGGAGATCGATGCCCATGTGGCATTTAGTCAATACCTAACAATGGAACATGTTGAAAACTAAATGCCATTGGAGCTCAGTGCTGGAGTTAATTGTCAGATACTTTTTTTCCTGCTGTACTTTGAGGAGCCTAATTAGTTTAAGGTTTCTGGACAGGGATAGGAGGCTGAATCAATGTGCTCCGACTGAAAGGATGGAGATGCACACTATGATGTCTGTGGGGGTTTCCTTTTAGGGATTTCATTGGTTTTGAAAGTGGGAATGAATTGTATTCTGTCTGCATTATTTTCAAGGGCTTGAATACCTGCTTGTGTGTTGTTTTTTGCTGTTATTTCCCAGCTGTTATTGAAATGCATGTTCCTGTTGTCACATTTACAGACTTACAATTGCAGAACAAAAAGGGCCGCCGAAACCGCTTCACACCACCGTCGCTAGATTGTTTTACATCTGTTGTCACAATGGGTGGCACTTACTGATAATGTCTATAATCAGCCTATTTAATGCTTTCAACAAGAGTGCAGATCTGGAACAGATGGCGAATCTGCATGCCGTGCTTTAAACACAACACGCTCCATATTATTTAGATCAGCTGTTGGCTGAAGACCGCTACATCTAAACATCAACCGGATAAAAAGCCATGAAAGCAAAAAGGTTAGTGAGAAGTCGAGCTCTACACACTTCAATCAAGCATTTTTAGAACAACTCTGGAGCAAACAAACCATGTAAAGATGAGATTTACAAATACTGGACAGTGTCTGTGCTCTTTAACCTCCCCTCACAAGCAGAAGAGAGACATGTGTTGGCTTTGTAGTTCTTCTGTGGCCTGTGTAAAGAAACCCCCTCCCTCCTCCCTGCCATGCTGCAGCAAAGATTTGATCAGACCCCTGCGGTGAATCATGTTTACAGTCCTGGACACGCAGTAAACACACACACTGACACACACTCAGGCACACGGTCCACCCTCCTCTGGAAAGCCGAGGTTTGGTGAAATGTCTTTAAAGATGAAAGCCATGAGAGGAGAAAAACACGTTGTCTGATGACGATCATGTTTGGGGAAAATGCTGCTGTGAGCAGTTTGTCAGATGGGGCGCTCATGTAGGAGCTGACAAACACAGAAGAAGCATTCTCCTCGGATGCTCATTGAGAGGTTATAGCTGCAATCAGAGCCTCTGATAGAAATTGAAATAAAGCATCCATTTAGGGCCACACACATAATTTGGTGCAAAGCAATCATTCATAAGGCACAAAGGCTTTATCAATGACCAACACCACCATCTGCAGCCCTGATAGATTTGTTTGCTCGTCTTCTTTGGCTGTAGCAGCTTAAAACGCTGCAGAATGCACTGCAGAGGCTTTAATAGAGCATTCATAGATGTGAGTGCACCATAGTGCTATTAAAGCATAATTTCTGCAAATCCAATCAGTGTAAACACCAGTTAATGTGGAGTGTTCTGCTATCATTTCTCCTCGCTGCCATCAGGTCGGAGGATATGATCTTCAGAGGAACAGGCGACCTGTCATTGAAAATGTCCTTAAACTTGTCGAGCTGTCATTTACAATGCATCAGAGACGGCCTCGCAAAAAGCAATCCCATTCAGCTCTGAGCCCAGCGCCATTCATGCTTGGGAGAAAGACGTGGAAAAAAAACAAAAAACGAGATTCTAATTAACATCCCCAGTGACCCGAGAATAAACATTTATTTTCCCATCTTCTGCACACACTGAAAGATTTTCTGACATTGTCCTTTGATAGCTTCTGATTTCCATTTTCATCTGGCTTTTTGCTTCCCTGTGTGTCAACTCGTAATTTATGCATCAAATTCATGCATAATTAATTTTGAATTTACCACTGTATAAGTATTAAAACACCAAAACAAATTCTGTGATAATGGAGGTGTGTGAGGTCTCCCTCACTTCAAATTAATACCCCTCCCTCCTCCCTTTCTCTCTCTCTCTCTCTTTGAGCGGCGGGTGAAACAGGTGGAAAATATCACATGAGGACACATTCACGGTGAGATTCTGTGTGAGTGTTTTTGATCATTTAAGATCCAAACATGTCAGGGTAAGAGGAACCATTCTTATTCATAACCATTCATACATTTGTGTGCTTCTACTTAGTCATGAGCAAAACTCCTTTCTCACTTTCAAGGATTAAATCGTCCATTTTCCAGTCCATCCTTTCTCTGCTTCAGTTCCCCTTCCCGTTCTTTTCATGACAGAAATGGGTCTAACGGGTGAAACTGACGTGCAATTTGACTGCTACTTTTACCAAAAGTGCCAGGCAGCATCAAAAGAGCATACTGTATATTTCTGACACAGGTGGTTCAAGTGCAGACCAAACCTATCATTTTGATTTTGTCAGAATGGTTCTGTGTGGTACTCGTTTATTTGGGTCTATCTTTGAGATTATAACTTTGCTCTGGGATCTGTATCATTCTGCATTTTAATGACTGAGATATTTGTACATCTCATACACACAAACCTTTTTAAAATAGGAGAGCAGCTCCGGGAGGCGATTTCACCTCACTATTTCATCATAAAGGTTGGATGCAGGTCTGATATCAGACAGCTGTGGGAGAAGGATGTTCAGATTCTTTTCGCCTGCCAAACAAGCACTTCAGAGAGATGTCATCGCTGCTAAAAACATCCCACACTTCTCACTATAGAAGAGGAAACTCTTCCTGTGTGTCTTATTTTTGGGCTAATCATGAATTTGTTGTAAAGACAGGACACTGGATAGAGAGAGAGAGAGAAATGACATGCAGGAAAGGAGCCACAGGCCGGATTTGAACCCGAGTTTCCTGCTTCAAGGACAAAACAGCCTCTACGGCGCCCCCTGTGTGTATGTACTGTATGTCTTTATGTGTGTAATGACTCTCAATAGAAGCATTCGTCTGAACGGCCTCACACCGGAGCGCCTTTTTTAGTGTGACGTTGAGGAATGAGAGATGTTGTGATACTCTTGAAATAAAACAGTCTGCCATCCAGGGATTGTGGCGCACGATGGCCTTGCAGTTGTATCGCGAGCCCCCTGTATGGAGGCTATGGACCTCATCACAGCGGCTGTGGGTTCAAGTCCAACCTCGGCCCTTCCTCATTAAATTTGCCAAAGTAATATCCTAATATTATAACAATGTGCTCTGCCTTTTTGCAGCCTGATGAGCCCTTAAATGTTTAACGTCATCAACCAGCCTGGATCAAATATCATCACACCACCTTGCATCAGCTGCACACCAGTCCAGCCTGCCTCCTTTGTCTCCCTGTACCACCTTCATTCACTCACGCTGCTCGTTTGTTGTGTTTAAACTACGTGGGTGGACTGTCTACTGTACATACACCCTCGCTGACACAGATGATGAGATTCATGTCACATGGGACCCTCGTGGCCGTTCAGATATGAAAGTGTAATTTGAGCTTGAGGGGACATGCTGACGAAACACTGTTGGGGAGTTTTTCTGGTGACAAATGAATTCAGTTCAGTCAGCGACACTCAGCGTCAAAGAACTGACACCTTCTTGCAAATCAATGTCAAATCAGTTCACATTTGATATTTCATGACTGCAACTGGCTCCATCGCAACTTGTGAATGACACAAATAATTAGAACGTATCAGTTTGATTTCTAGAGATAGAGATAACCCCTCAGAATAACTAGCTTCTCTATTCCACATATAATCATATTAATAACATGCAGTAATGCTTAAAGGGCAAAGTTTGATGATGGTTAATATTCTAAGCAGGGCAGGGAAATCACGCCTGATGAGGAAAATATGAAGGAACATGGACTGAAATTAGAGCAGTCATGTGTCAACACAGCAATTAACAAGGCGCTCGCCACCTATAGCTGTAATGGCACGGGAGCTTTATCAGGCGTATTAACAGCTTAAGTTTTCCACACCGGGGCTAAGGCTGAGTGTCAATCAACGCTCCCCATGTGCTTCCTTTCAGCTTCGGTCATTTGGCCGTCTCTGTGAAAACGTTTTTTTTTTCCATCTTGCATCAAACCTTAAATGTCATATCGTTAGATTTTATTAGAGATACCCAGACGTGAGGATTCTCTGCCTAATCAATACTGCTGTTCCCACCTGACCTCATGTTGGAGGATGTGTTGATGCTGTGTGCAGTCATCTGGTAACCAGGAACAAATGGATGGATGGAGTGGAGAGATAAAGATACGTAACTTTACTCAGAATTTAGTTTCCAAACAGCAGGTTATAAATCATGTGCATAAAGAGGACAGAGTTTTACAATATGACAACATATGACTGACTATGTACCAGTCTAGTATTATTCTAGCAAAGGCTGGAGATAGGGGGCTGCAAACAGACACAACGGACGTTAGGGCGGCCAGCATGCACACACGAACACAGAGGTAAAAATAAACGTATCTCTGACCTTACTCAACTTACTTACTTACTGACTTACCTCAAGCAATGCCCATTATTTGTTTTACAGTCCAGATTCAGAACTAAAAGTGTGGACGCCTTTTCTTTGTTCTCCAGAATGACCTGCTAGCAAACATTACACTCCCGAAATCAGTTTAATTTCTTTAATATCTTTTATTGTTGTATGATCAGAAGCAATTTGTAAAAATGGTTGTAAACGATGCTAAACAAATAGCTATTTTATCACTAATGTTGTGCCTTTGCTAGTACTATACACTTTGTATACATTGTTTGTTCAGATGTGTCAAAGGTTTGAAGGTTAAACAGGAAAGTGAGGACCATAGAGGAAGTTTGGCAGAGAGAGACGCAGCAGTTTTAGCTCCAGCCGGGCAGACTGAAGTTTGGAGTCATAATCACTTGTACTACAATGGCACTTTTTGTGGCCTTTCACTAACACCACAATGAAGTGACGGGGGTCAATTTATGTAAGACCAGACTGAACATTTTAACAGAATTTCTCCCCCAACAATATCTCAGGGAAAATGCTGACAGCACAGAGCCTGCAGAATGAAATATGGGGTCTTTTTCACGGACCTTTATTATTGCAATGAGTCAGAATGGACAAGAAGGTGAGCTTTGCAGGACGGTGTGATAATGTGCATGTTCACAGCAGGTACTGAAAGATAGAGGAGCGGGCAGGGAGGATGAGAAGGCTGAGTTGTAGTTCCTTCTGCATTTCATTACCTTCTATTTCCCATTAATAAAGCATCTCCAGAGTCAGCAAACAGCAGCAAGGAAATGGAAATGAAAGCAGAGAGTCTCGCCATGCTTTGGATGCCATCAGCGTGGTGCATTTAGTCGTGCTCGCAAGCTGCTATCACAGACTGCGGGAGCCGTTCGCGGACAGTGTTTCGCTAAAGCAGCGGGTGTTCGTCATTTGTTTGCCGAGATTACATGGTGGGTGATCTCGTTTGGGAGGTTTTTATTCTTTGTTTCACGCTGGATGGGTGGGCAATGTTTGGAGGGAAATGAAGGAAGAAGAACCACTGTGAGAAATAAATACAAAAAGTAAACAGAGAGAGTGTCTGGAAAACACAAGAATAACTGCCTACACAGTCAGACTGAGGCGAATTTTACATATTGAAATTGAAGCTGAGGGGGAAAAGCAAAACGAGGCGTGTATCATGTGTGTCTTTATGAATAATAATGTTTAGATAAGGATCTCTCCGAATGCACAAGAAGTTCAGTTAGGAGAAACTTGTCATTTAAAAGGGATACGTCTTCATCAGCACACAGGAAAATAATAATAAATGAAAAAAAATCAAACATTGAAGCTTATTTTCCACATGACAAATCCTTTCCAAGTGAAAGAAATGAGCTTTGAAAGAGTTTCGAGGGAAAGAGAGGCGACTTTAAAACATGCACAGAAGGATCATAATTAGGGAGAAAAAAGCTTCAAATGTCGGTTCCGCTAGCTTAGACTTCTCCCTCCACCACGTCATGCAATCTGCCTTTCTAATTCCCCTAAGCCCCCCGGGCCAATTTTCTGCTATGCTAGCACTATCCTTCCAAAGAAATGCTTATGTTAATATGCCGAATAAAATACTCTCAGCAATTAAGCAATTAATGTGTCTGAAATGTACTGTTGTTGTTTACCGCCTTTAACTATCCTCATTTTCATGGCTCCATGACCAAGTCAGAGACGGGGTAAACAAAGTAAATAATATTTTATAATTTGTTATTTGGTCGGTAATTGGTCTCTCGGTCCAGAGGAAATGCAAGATTACACAAACAAGAAGGACGCGCTGTGCAGGAATGTTGTCATACCACTTTGTAATACAGCAACCATTATTGAAGTTTTATGACCAGTAAATAATTGAATTTAAGTTTTAAAGTAGAAAGGGAAGAATCCAAATACTGACATTTTTCCTTTTTATATCGTGTGTCTGTTTGTCTGCACACCTTTGCATACAGTCCATGTTGGTACCGGTCTTTAAAAGAGCAATATGTAACTCTGACAGCTAGTGTTTAAAATGGGTACTGCAGTCCAAATTCTAAACGTCAGAGAGAGCTGTCTCCCCCCCCGCCCCTCCTCTCTAGAGTGGATGCTCACGCAGGTTGCCATGTGGTGGACACTGAAGCTTCAGTGTTTAGCCAGCTCTGCATCGGTCTGTAAACCTTTCTGTGTTCTAACCTCTCTCCATTTTTCAAAAGCATCTCCAATATTGATCCTAGTTTGAGCACGTTTCTGCTCGTGGAGCTTATTAGAAACGTGCAGAGGCTTTTTAGGTCGGGTACAATCACTTCTATCTGAACCAGTTCTCTTGCCCGCTTCCATCGCTGCAACACCTGTTGGTTTGACCTGATAACTGCTCTCATATCTGGCAAACCGAGGGGCGTCCAAAACGGCCGTGTGGGGGTGCCTTGAAACCGCCTACCTTCTCTGGTCCAAAGTTTGTTGGACTCCCTAGCCACCGCTCCCTGTGTTAAGTCATAGTGGGTGGAAAATATACTTTAGACTAGGGGTTCCTAAGCTTTTCAGCTTGCGACCCTAATATAAGGATGTCAGATACCAGGGACCCCCCACTGTCCCTGGTACACTGGTAACACAAAAGAATATAACACAACCCCAACTTTGGCAACCACTGCTTTAGACTGATCAAGATTTGATTTCTAGGTTATGCTTTTGCTAGTTAAGCTAGCTAGCTAAAATCCCAGTTGCACCACTTTGCAATTTTGACTTTTCACTGCAACTTCTCCTCAATTTTGACCATTCGCCCGAGTTTCCCGGCATTCACACTCTTGGATCTCACCAACTCTGCCATGTTTTCAAAAGATTAAACCCTTTCCATCATCAGAGGCTTTGTTACTGAGTTTAGTGTCAGGGCTGATTTCAAAGGGTCCTTCTTCGGTGGACAAAAAGAGAGCTGAGGATGAAAGACGGGCAGCGAGAGAGAGAGCCTATTGCTCGTCATAATACAACCCAACCTGCATGAGCTCAGGAAAGGGATGGGAAATTACAGAGGCTCCAAAGTGCACTTTTTTGATGCTGAAAGAGCATGTACGACTCTTTGAAACCAGACCATCAGTGCTGTTTTCATGCCATATTGCCCGACCATACAGGCCTGGGTAAATAACACCTGCAGCACTCAGCCAGCTTGACCCGACACACAAACACTCCTCAACATCAGACAGGTAGTACAGTGTGTGTGTGTCTACTTGTTGAAATGTGAACCACTTTCTTTCTTTCTTTCTTTCACTCCTGAAGTAAACTCACACAGTATGTTTATCTCTGCTGTCTTTTATTCTGTTTCAGCTCCAGTTTATCTTTCCATTCAGACGCATCATTTTCTCTCCTCAAAACATCTCAGGTCAGGTTGTTTCCCACGTCTACAAACTATTTTTGACGCCACCTTTTCTCATGGAACCTTTTATAAATATATCCCCTGTGCTCCTGTTTGCTCAGAACAGTAGTGTAGTAGTACTCGAAATCGGCCTGAGTCTCAAGACCACTTTTTGAAGGTCTCCGTCTCGTCTCGGAATCAAAAGCATTTTGACTCTGTCTTGTCTCGGACTGGGCGGACTCCAGATTTTAAATCAAGACTGGTCAAGACCACCGCAGATCGGCTATTTTTCCACGTCATTGCTGTGATTAGAATTAAAACACCTCTTTCTAAAACAACCAATAACACAAATTAATATGTAGTTTGATTTCCTTCCCCCGGTAACGTCCGCAACCTTCCCGGTGTTACGGTCTAAGTGAGTGACTCGCCTGCTGCACACTGCATGATGATTTTTTCAGGGATATTAATGGTCTTGGTCTTTACTCGGTCTCGATCCCTAAATGTCTTGGTCTTCTCTCGGTCTCTGAGCACTCTGGTCTCGGTTAGTAAGGTCTTGACCACAACACTGCTTTACCCCGCCTCATTTTCACTCCTGTGTTCAACCATCCATCACTTTTTACCTATTTTATTTTCTTACCCCTCTTCTTTCCTCCTGACTGACGGGCATCAGTAACTTGCCTCTGCACCCCCCACCCCTCCCTCCTGATGTTCAGACAGATGCACAGCTGTGTGGATGGATGGTAGGGACAGAGGAAAGGTGGATTTGCTGCTCCACCTCAATGCTGTTATGATATTGAACGCCGGCCCACTCCTGTCATCATCGTGGTGCCTAATAGATTGCCATAACACTCAGCCGCTTCACACGACTGATTGACTCTCTCTCTTTTCTTCTTCTCATCTTTTTCTTTATTGTGTCCCTTAAGCTCCTCTCTCTCTTCATCTCTCCCGAGTTTTCATTTTTCTTTCCACCTCTGGCATATAAGCAACACCGGCGTGACGCTAACGATCAATTGAACAATATATATTGAGCACAGTTCCCAGGAGAAATTTGTAATCAAGAAGTGTATCGATCCAGTGTATTATTCTGTAGTTTGCTGTGAATGTTGGAACCAAGACACATAATAACGCTTGATTATGGACCTATGTGTACCAGTTTTAGCGCACAGAAGTGTCAAAGTAACACCCACAATCGACTTTCTCTGCAGCAATAAACTCTGACTTCAGAAAGTTACTCAGTGGGTTATTTTTGACCTTTACAAATAGTCTCAATCCCCAAAAAAAGAAATTAAAGCTCCTGCAGCTGTACGCAGGTACAGGAAGTACCTGAAGACTTACTTGAGTAAAAGTACAGATTTCAACTTTTAACGACTCTGGTAGACGTGAGAGTCAGCTATACCTCAAGTAAATGTCTCAAAGTATCTCATATATCTTGTACTCAGGTATCAAAAGTGTTTTTCTGATATCTGTTGGGCCTACTGAAAGTTAAAGTAAAAGTACATCACGTTCATAACAAAGAAAGTGGTGAGCATTATTTTTAACTGCGCCGTTAGCACAGAGGTCATGTTTTTTTACACTTTTACTTATACCACCGTTTTATGTAAATGCACCAGTATGACCTAATGAGGAAGAAAAGCTGTTTAAAAGTGGCACCTCATGGGGCACTGGATGGGCCCCATGAACAGAGGCCATATTTCTCGTTGCAGCAGCTGTAGGTTCAAGTGTCTGTTTTGCGTTGAGTTGAAATGTTGAACTGTGGCTGAAACACTTCGCTCATTAATGTCCCTTTTTAACCAGCCGTCCAATCACAGTGGAGCAGGAAAAAATACCACAAAGACCCCCAGTCATGTCCAAGTGATCCATGTACAAATACTAAACATCATTAATAATTATGGGAGAGAATTAATGTGAGTATTCAACATGAACTGCAAGGACGATCCCTTTACCGACATGGATTTGTCTTCTCTCCTTACAGAAAAAGAACGCTACCTTTGTGCCGTCATTTTGACTTTAACAGATATTACATCGTAGCTTCAGTACCAGATGCAACCAAAGCGTCTGAAGCTGAAAAAAACTGCTCCTTTAAAGCACTCTCAAGCACCCCCAGCTGGGTGTTTTCAGAGAGGCGCCTGGCATTTTCAGCTGTGCAAAATACACTTTGGTGTAAACAGGGCTTTTTAGAAGGATGCATAGTGCTTTCTCAGCCTCCAGGATCATAGACTGCCTCTGATTTGTGTTTTTTTGTGTTACATTTTGTACCCTCTCTCCTGCTCTGCCTCCTTGTGCAACAATACTCATTATACAGCTTGCCAATTTGAAGTCCTCTGGAGAGAGAGAGAGCACAAAGTTTGCACTGTGTAAAGTGACAGAGCAGACATAGATTCAAACCTGAACTACAGTCAACACATCTTTATGAATATGTTACTCCCCTCTTCTGCTCTGTAGCAACTTCTTGCATGTATAATTTTATGCATTTAGCACGTAACTTCTGGCAGAATCTTGTTGAGAGTTGCTGGTATTATTGCTAAAGAATTCACAGTGCCTGTCTCCAGACTGTTTGGTCTTCTCTGACTGCATAATACATATGCATCAATTCTCACCAACTTTCAAACGCCTGCGTGGCAAAGGCAGCACCTCTGCAACCTCAGGAGAGCAGGTATACCACGACACCTTTCTGCACTGTTCTCCTTCCTTGGAGAGGAAGTTGGAGCGCGGAGCGGGCCAGCTGTGCAGGATGCGTTCAACAGCTGGTACCAGTGACAGCCACCTTATGACAGCATGTTGGAGCACCTCTTGATGATCCATTTCAAAGAAGCGAGGGAGGCTTCTGACATTGTTGGCAGACGATGAAAATTCCACTTTGACTTTCACAACACAAGGCTTTCATTTCTTTGTTAATGCAGATGTCTGTCGTCTGCCTCTTGCCTCCACGCTGTGCCAGCCCGCTGTTTGCATGCTTTAGATTCTCAAACGAGCAACACAATTAAGATGCAGAAGTCACTGAAGTATCAGTCACACCCAAACAACAACTTTACTAAATATCAGGGATCAGCAGTCACATCACTGATTTTAGAGGCAGTAAAAGTCAAACGTGTGTTACCTTAAGTTCCTCAAAAGGTGCTAATGTGCTAGTGTGTTCACAAGATCACAGGAGAACTGCAAGATCACACGGGAATAAAGGAGAATAAAGTGCAGACAGAGTTTACTTTGTCTTTCCGAGGTTGACTTGCTGTTCATTTGGCACATGTTTTGACATCATTTTGATGAAGTGATATACTGTACCTTCGGGAGTCTGTATTTTGTGTTTTATTTTAGAATTGACCGGATGCTGTGTGCGTTCCCTCGTCTGACTTCTTGTCTGGGTTGATCCGCTCTGTTTAGCTTGACATGTGCTTGCTGCAGGTTCCGTCCACAATATACTTGGTGCGTATTTAGAGCGGAGTAGAGAGGAGATGGTGCATGGCATGTGCAGTGGAAACACGAGCATTGACTAGTGAGAGGGCAATCAGCTCTAGAATGGCAGCACGGACAGAACACGGCGCACACGAATCATGTGGAAACTGCCAGTTACTCTGGTTTCTCAAACCCCTCCCTATACCTTCTCCCTACACACTTCCACAAGTGTACTGTTTCTGGTATGCATGGAGGGTCTGCCATATTAAAACCTATGTGCATGGAGTGGGCTGTTAATCCCTTAAACAGTAAGTCTGCACCCATACTGACTTATAGGGGAGAGTATGACTGCTTCTGGTTCAAATAAAAGCTTTTTATCTTTAACTGTTTGGTCCAGATCTATGGGGATCCTTTTGTAATGCTGTCAGACTCTTCAAAGCGACAATCTGAGCCTGTCGGTTTCAAAAACAACACTCCTGTGGATGTTTTTGCTCAGCTTTGCAGCCAAAAGAGCTAGCAGGAAACATTTAGTTTGACATTTCAATCCTTGTTGAATGTATTAATCATTGAGAACCAATAATGTGACAAAAAAAGGCACCAGATTCCCATTTGAGTCTCTCTCTCTGTTTGCAGCTCTGGCTATGTTCTTTTATCAGTACGTGTGTGTGGGGGGGGGGAGTGTTTACTTCAAGAAATTTACAGCTGAGCGCCACATGAAATAACTCCTCACTGTTCCCATTGGCCTCGTATCCAATTGCGTTCAGCATTTTGTCGTTAATGCACTGACCTGCCGGGAACTCTGGGTAAGTGGAGGTCCCGCTGCTGTGGCCAGATCACAACAGAGCAAACCAAACAAACACAACGAGCGTGCAGGGTTCAACCCAGCAGTGAGCACATCACAACGCTAATGGAGCATTCACTGCATTCGTATTTACATTAGGGATGCTTTAATTTGTTTTTTTTCCAAGTAGTTGTGTCACTGAGGATGTGGATACATTTGTGTGTGTGCATGTGTTTGTGTGAGCTCATGCAACTCCAGTGTAGCAGGTCTGTTTGTTCTCAGTTGAATCCAATCACAGCAGAGTTGTGTACACAACACACTCCTCAGATCACTACAGTATCCAAGCCTCCACTGTGAAGACATGGCAGGAGTCAAGCAGCTCCTCTGCTCCCTGCAGAACATAACAGGCTCACACACACACAGACACAAACACACACACACACACACACACACACACACACACACACACACACACACACACACACACACACACACAAACACAAACAAATGGTAAATTGACTTGAGCTTCTATAGCGCTTCTTTAGTCTTCTGACCTTCGAAGCATTTTTTTACACCGCAGGTCACACCTACACATTCACACACTGATGGTAGAGACTGCTGTGCAACGTGACCATCAGAAGTAACTAATCCCATTCATACACATTCACGTGCCGAAGGACACATCATACATGTGGCTGCAGGAGCTGTTGATCGAATCCTGACCTTCCGTTATAGAGACGACAGACTCTACCAACTGAGACACAGCCGCCCCAAACACACACAAACACACACACACACACACGCAGACACACATACAGTACACAAGGCCACAAACACACACACCGTTTTTATTAAGTTTTCCTAAGATTTACAATTTGACATTTTTTAGCTTCTTATTCAAGCATTCAAACTGGACCCTCCTCCTGGGCTCATCGCCACCAGAAGCGCACACCCACTGCATGACGTAGCGTGTACGTTTACTGCTTGTACCTACACTGTAAGCTGCCGCACGCTGCACAAGCTAACCGCCGTTGTTTGGCACCTGCCTGTCCAACAGAAAGCACAGTCACCACCACACATGTACAGTATGGAGCCCCATAAGTGATGATTGAGCAGCTTTACGTTTGTATATGTCTATATTTCATTCTTCAGGAAAAAGCTACTGACTCCATCTTTAAATATACAACATGGGATGAGACTCAATACAGCACTGATTTTCAAATCTTTCAGGTAATTTTCCGTGTGTCTGAACGGTATCAGCCTGAATAAATTAGTTTCACCCTGCTTGTTATTTGACTGCATAAACAGTTTGCCTTTTTACAGCACACACACCTCTCCATGGTGACATTAGCAGCTTCAGTGCTCCTGTGTGTGTGTGTGTGTGTGTGTGTGTGTGTGTGTGTGTGTGTGTGTGTGTGTGTGTGTGTGTGTGTGTGTGCGTGCGCGTGTAGTTAATTCTGAGACAAAGTCAAACTCCTGCCAAAGGCACCTTTGAACAGCGCAGATGAAAGAGAGGTTTTTGTTTTGTCTTTGTTCCCTGATAGAAGGTTGTTGTGTCGTCTTTCTATCCCCTCTGTCATCGCACGACTCCTATAATCTGCTTATGGAAATTCATAATCGTAAAAGCAGCAACAACAGCACAGGCCGCGGCTCCTGCGGTGTAGGTGCGTCTCGTGATGAAACGCAGATGTAAATAAATAATATTAACAAGTGTCACTTCGCCGGAGGGAGCTCAGGGGGATTGTGACACATCCCATGTGGCTTCACTGTTTCCACTTGTCAGCTAAGGAAAAAAAAAATCTAATCCAGCCGCTTTTCACCTAAGAGCTTAAGTACGCAGTGCCGCTGTTTCAGGATAAATTTGTCTGGAGTGGACTTAGCATACATCAGCCTCATTTTACGCTTCTTATCTTTCCTCCCTCTTCCTTGTCACCTTTTCTCTGATTCACTCGACTTTGTTTCCGCGCCCTGTTGACAGGTTCTGTTCTTTTGTTTGTTGTTTAAACCAACTGAGGATTTAGCGCCGCACTGCCTCAGCTCTTGGCCTCGGAGCTGAACCGTTTGACTTCAGGCAAACAGCTTTTTTTATTTTTTTCACTCCCCTCTGCGCCCGGTGTAATCCTCACAGATAAAGCAACCTCTTGGAGCACAGTGGAGTGTAGCAGTTGCTTAGGCAACAGACTATCCCATCTAATCCAACCTGTTCCCATCTCCCCAAAGTCTGAATACCTGTCGAATAGAAAGGCTTGCTAAGCTCACTGCTTGTTAGTCCGGAGTCTTGAGAATAACATTTTAACTTAGATTTCAATAACACAATGTCAGCTCATTCCTTGGCATAAAGCTGGAACATCCTGAGGTTTTTAAGTCACTAAATGATTCAAGAAGCAACAATTTCATGAACCTTTATCTATCCATCTTGAGGTTTGTGGGATGTTTTATTTTAAAATCAATTTAGTGAAGGTATGATAAGAAGGTAGTATCCACTTAAGGCTGCTCCTCTACTTCTTGTTTGGCACAGAAAAAGTTTTGGGTTGTTCCTGCTGATGTGGGATTGTTGTAGTTCATACTGACCTCAGCAGCACAGGTTTCGACTCAGACCAGGCTCAGACCACAGCAGTTTTAGATTGAATCATACCCAGTTTACCCTCCCTACAAAACTGGTTTAGCCCTTAATCAGTAATCTGTAAAGATATTTCTCCAAACTTTTCTAGTAATGTGAGTTTAAGTGTACAGATCCAGTCATTAACCTGCAAGCCGTCTAGCAGACTCATCATCCGTTTTTAACAGATCAGATATACGTATATTTTTTGATGACAAGTGCACAAGTCGCATGTAGTCTGATCATTTCAAGTCAGATTTCGGCCACTTTCATATGTGGATTGTCACGACCCGGCTCTTAAGGCCTGACAAAATACGAAAAACATACGTTTTTTAAACAAGGTTTGAAGGTTTATTACCCAAAATGTCCATCAACAAACAACAAACAATTCAATAAGTGTGGTGATGGTGCTACACCGAGGATGGATGCCAGAGAGAGTGAGGTTATCAACTCGGTCTTAAATAGCCTGCACCTGGGAGACTGACCACGTCTGCCCAGGTGCGGCGGAACACCGCGCACCAGCAACCTGCAGGGACACCAAGACACACACAGACAGAAGGGAATCACAATAACAGGCCCTGCTGGCAGGAGGGCCGTCACAGGATCCAAATCAGATACCGGTGGGATCTTTTACAATGTGACCTCTGATCATTCCGGTCAGAATACATGCGACTTTGACTCCCACCTTTAATGTTCGTTGCAGCTTGTAAACACCACAGTCAAACTGGAAAAACAGAAAGCAGACCAACTCTGCGTCCGTGGGTAAAAGCCATCCCCGTGTTCATGAATGCCTGGGCCTGTTGAACACGGTTTGTCATGTTACATTTGTTTAAAAATGTTTGGGCTTCATTTATTCCTCCTAATTTCCCTCGAGAAGAAACTCTGATGTGACTTAACTCGTCAGTGAGTGGATTTCTTTAAGGAATGAACACAGCACGACATACAGAATAGTGCTCTGGAATTAATGGTGGTTTTGCAGTAACCCACACACTCTGTGCGCCGCGTCTTGACCCACTGGCTCTGTTTCTGGAACGTGAGCACAGCCATGAGCAGCTGTACACACATCACAGGAGAACTACAAGATCACGCGGGAATAAAGAGAACAACATGCAAACATCATGTTACTTTGTCTTTCTGATGATGAAAAACACAATATTCCCTGTCCAGGTCGTTTTATTATGTCCAGCTTGACACGTGCTTGCAGCGAACTGCGTTGAAAATAGACTTGCTGCTTATTTGAAACAGAGCAGAGTGTAGTGGCGATGCTGGCGTGCTTCTAAGACAAGCCGCAATGCCCGCTGTGGAAACACAATGATTGACTAGAATGGCAGCGAACGGGGGCGTAGTGCTGATGGACCGCGGTGCGCACAGACTAGGCCTATGTGGAAATTGGGGATCAGGGTGAGAACGTTTAATTTGTTGTTGGGTGATGTCCCCTTTTTTTTTTATCTGCCTGAGCACTCTGCCCCTAAAACATGTCCGTGCTCGTCCCTGCTGTCCATCACTTAAGAAGTGACTGTAATGAAAATGGAGCTGACCCCAGATTACCCAGAAAGAAACACCACATTGTTTGTCTGCGTCCTCCACTGCAAAACAAAAACCCCAAAACAAAATCATTCTTCAATTCAGCTGCTGGTTCCCACCTCAGAAAGAAATGATGGTGGAGAGATGATCTGGCCGAGCGCTTTATAATCTTCCCTGGGGTGCCGGGAGCAGCAAAGTGTTGGGGACACAGTATTGATTTATATAAAACTCAATGTTCCCTCCGCGGCCCAGATCTGAGTGTGTCTGGACCGTGAGAGCGATAAGGGATTGGACTAATGTGAGTGCAGAGCAAAAGGGCCTTGATGCCAAATGGATAAGCTGAGAGTTTTAACAACCTGAAAGTTTGCACTCTCTCTGCTGTATTTTATTTTTTCTTCATCTCTGTGTCGTCGTTACAGTGCCGGGGATGTGATGGATTCAAGCATTAAGGATTATGCTCTCCTGTAGATGCCCCCGGTGATTTGGGGTAAAAACGGGAATATGTCAAGTCACAGTCTGAGCGGATCTAGCAGCTACGGCACAGGTTTTAGTTGGATTTATACGCCTAATTAGACCGGTCGGCACAGGCATGGACAAGTGTGCAGACTTAACCTCGTCATAGTTTCTATAAATGTTATCTAAGGGCAGATGAATCTTAAAAATGTGTCTGTGGTGCAGCACTTGATTGGCCACCAAGGTATACTTCCTGTGAAATCACCTCAAGGCTACATGGAGAATAATGACAACATTGTTATTCTCAGTTAAACAACTGAAGTCATTTATAAACATTTTAATAATTAATATTTTTTTTATCTTATCGTCTTCGGAAACATTGCCTTATTATTTTCCAATTATCCAGAGTGGCTCGCAAGTTGCTTTTCTTTTAATTACTTCATTATATTTTCTTGCCGTGTAGGATAAGCACGCCCTCAAGGATCATTTGTGTTAATTAAGACATCGTGTTTACTGAAATGTAGGAAACTCAAGTAAAAAGAGTCACTGAGTCCTGAGCAGCAAGTGAATGTAGAAAGAGACGGTGGTAGATTAAGTACGCCTCACCCTTAAAGTCGGCCCTATTATTTTTTATTTTTCATAAATGTGGGGTCTTAATAACCTAAAGGTAAACAGTTTCTCAAGTAGACGCTGCAGCCGGCAGCCATGAGACTGGCAGTAATGGCAGCAATGTAAATTTCAGGGCAAAAGTGCACAACCAGGGGGCGCTGTGGCCTTGTGGTGAGTTGTGGTTAGTTTGCTCGCCCAATCTGGGGAGGCTGTAGTCCTCAGAGATGGCAGCCCGGGTTTGAATCTGACCTGTGACTCCTCTGCTGCGTGTCTTTAGTCATATAACACGAAGAACATGTGGAGTCAGAGACAGTTTACCTTCAGTCTGGGAAAACTTTAATTTTGTGAAAAACATGGAGTGAAGGTAACACACACTGTGAGAGCGGACACTAGTGTTGTAGTCAAGACCAGACTAACCGAGACCAAAACATTCCCGAGACCAGAGTGCTCCGAGAACAAGATAAGACCAAGACATTAAGGGATCTAGACCGAGTCAAGACCAAGACCATAAATATCTCTGAAAAATCATCTTGTGTGCAGCGGGCGTGTCACTCATTTAGACCGTAACACAGGGAAAGGTTGCGGACGTAACCGGGGGATTGAAATCAAACTACAAATAAATTGAAGTTATTTGTTTTTGTAGAAAGAGGTGTTTTCCTTCTAATCACAGTAATGATGTGGAGAAGTAGCCTATCAATGGTGGTCTTGACCGGTCTTAATTTAAAATCCGGAGTCCGCCCAGTATGAGACCGAGACAAGACCGAGTAAAAATGCGTTCAATTCGGAGACGAGACCTTTAAAAAGTGGTCTCGAATTGGAGTACTACAACACTAGTGGACACTTTACACACGTTCACTGTCCGTGCAGAGGACTGAGATATTCTTCAGAGGTGGATGGAGACAATGTCTTATGCAATTATAAGAGATTTCTGACCTCTCTGAGGGATCTTTAGGTGGTAATTAGTCGTCCATCATCAGGCCAGTAATAAAATAATCTCATATAGAACGTTCCTCTAGTAGCGAGCATCATCAGGTGAGAGCTAAAAGCTAAAAGTGCTAAATGAATATCTACAGAAATGTATTTCACAGTGCAACTAGTCTGTGAGGATTAAATACAGCAGTGACCTGATGAAGCTAACGAGCTTGTAGAATAACGTTATTTTACACAACATGTCATCACAGACTATGTGGCGGCTGGTTGAGTTTTTCTTTACTTCTCCGTGATGTCATCAGGTCGTTGTTGTAAAAGACGTCTAATATATAAAATCTTTTTTATCAGCAGCTGTCTGACGTTTTTTAATCCAACTATGAAAGCTGCTGTTGCAGTAAACGGGCAGCGGCAGACGCTGAGATGCCACCACAAGATGGCAGCACCCACAAACCAGCTGTAGGAAACAGTCTATACTAGATACCCCTGCCTTACAGAAGGAGACTGATCTGGATTAAAGGAAGAATGTGCGACTTTTTGATCCAGTAGATGTCGCCCTTGAGCACCAGCATGAAATCCAAAACAAACTTCTGTTTGGTGACACCTCCGCTATTCTGAAGCCTCCGCTCTCCTCCAGCGACACACCTCCAACCCCTCTCCACTCACGTTCACATGAAGGAGTTATCAATTAGAACGCACCATAATTAAGCACTAAGTGTTAAGCGGCAGGCAGAATTGTTCTTGTCTCGAGCTGCTTTGTTGTGTTAGCAGGCTAATGTTAGCGCTCTTTAGTTAGCTTGTAGCTTCACATAGCATATAAATTTACACAGAATGACCGTGATCTAAAACGCTAACATGACATCCAAATAATCAGTGAGTTTGTTCTTCTTCTTCTCTCTAGTCCTTGACTCAAACAGCTTTTACACACAAGGGGAGGAGCCGGCCGTCCCGTCCATGTAAACACGGCTCTGACAACAACACAGCCAGCGGGACTCGAGCTTCTCCCTCATTGTAGACAGTCATGACTCAGAGAGACATTTACACAGGATAGACTGGATTTCTGATATATTTATATGTAACATGTTGAACGCAGATTCATGACGCTTGTTCTCTCTTAAAGGAAACGTCACGTGTGGCTTATTTCAAACCGCTAACTTAGAGGATAAATGTTTATTACGATCCGAAACCATCTCAACCTTTACTTTGCTCGTGTAAGTAATGACTTACAAGAACTCTTTTAATAAATGTAACACCAAACAGGTGAAGCATTGTGTCCACTTTGTTGCATGTTTTGTATTCGCCTTTCAAACATGAAGAACTCTCGTCCAGACTCTTTCAGCGCCACTCTCAAACACTGTTTCCATTACAAAGAGGAGCGCGCCGTGCTTTGATGGAGGAGCTGCTCCCTCGCTCTCCCTCTCCAAAGCCCTTTAATGATACCTGCTTCCAAGCCTATTTGTGGGACATCAAAGGATCAACTAGCATAAGTGCTCGTGCCTCCCTCTGATGGTACATATCGAAGCCCGCATTAGGAAACTCCCATCATTATCATTCTGATTCAAGGAGGGTTCTTTTTTTCTCCACGTGTGCTGCATAGAGGTTCACCTGAGAGAGGCTCCTGCTGCACGATTGTCTCTTGTGCGATGCAATGGCGCCATCATATGGACAGTACGGGTTTAAAATGAGCTGTTAGTGGATTATTATCTGCTTGGATGAAAGAAGAAACCACAGGTGATGAGTGGAAGGTAACACTTGTGGAATTGATGCATTGCTCGACTTAGAAAGTGATTTTTGACATTCAGTTAGAGTAATGATGATTCTCTCCTCTCTCCTTTTTAAAAAGACTGAAACAAACAACATTTTCATCTCCTCCACATCAATAAACATCGATATGCTGCTGTTGATCTTTGACCTCACAGACTAAAGACGCCTTTCTCCCAGGAATGAATAAAGGGTCACATTTTGTCGACTGAGGAGAACAAACCTGAGTCATGTCGACTTGTGATTTTCCATCAGCGGATGAAAAACATCCTCAAACAGCATCTGCTGCTGGAGCAAGGCCAGAGTGATTTATCTGTTGCTTAGCAACCACTTTGACTCTTATTTTGTTGTGCAGGACCACTAACTAGATTTTTCTGTCAAGGTTGCATCAGTTTTGATTTCTTTGCAGCGCTGAAAACACGCTGATATCAAAGATAAAGCTGTTATTTATTGATGTGTCCGCGTCTGCTTTCAATATTTTATAAAATGTGAAATTACAGAAAAGCTGCAAGTACAGATATGGAACGCAACTTGAAGTCTGTTTTATAATAAAGGGTTTCGCTTATAGCTTCTAAAAACATGACATTTCCATTCACCATCTCTTAATTCTACATCAGAGGTTTTTAAACCGTGACGTGCACCAACCCTCTGGGTGAAGTAGAAAAGTGGTTGAGGAGGGAGGGATGTGAGACAAGCCAGATGACAACTTTTGGTGCACGGTTTGCTCTCCCCCTTCTCTTCCCCGACAGGTGACAGTGTTGTACACTCGGCTATTTTCTTACCACCAGCAAGGACATCAGGAAGCTAGAAAAGCCACACACGTAATCAAATGTCAGAATTGTTAATGAAGTAATATCAAGAATAGATTGACATGGTCTCAGTCAGATTTGAATATCTGTTCAGTTCCCATCGATGGCAGCTCACAGGGTCAGAGTTGGTGGATTTCCTCTGCAGCTGTTGGTCGATCTTTGAGCTCCTTCAGGCATTGCAAAGACTTTATCCATTTCATTCTGTTTGATGCAGAACAGGACAGTGTGGAGAATACTGCATCTCATGAGCTGCCACCCAGAGAGCACAATCAGAGACGCTGAGAAAGTCAAGTTCTTGATCTTCATGCAATGCTCATCTGTAACAAACCCTGACTTTTTATGCAGTCCTTTTCATACACATTTTTGAATCCTAAAGTTGCTTCTTATTTCAAGCCGGAAAACGTCTAAAATGATGATAAAAAGGAGTGTGCAGTAACACCAAACTGAGCTGCAAAGACAGTGTAGAGGATGTTGTCTGTGTCATCTTTATCACATCTTATAGGCTGTCTGAGAACAAAGCCAGTCATTGATATGCTGCATAAAACTTCAGCAGTAGACGAAACACTCCTCTTTGCCATTTATGAAATGTAACTCCAGTTAAATTCAATAAAGCAAAATGTAATACAACCTATTTCCAAAACCTATTAAGAGGCATTTGATGTCTGCAGAGCTGAGACGTTGTGTCACACTGAGAGTGTAAACATTTAAATGTGATTTTCAGAGTTTTGTTGTTTGTGACAGGACGGTAAAATCACATTTCTTTTATTTCTGATGTTGTGACTGCAGCGAGGAAGGTGATGAATTGTTTTTGGAGAGTTGCTAATAGAGTGCAGCACACAGATTCAGAGGTGCCACATTTTTCCATCTCCTGTTTGCATTTTCAAAAAGAGCTTCAGTTTCAAATAGGACAGCCTCTGCTTGTCAGATAGCACGTAATCTTACGCCTGCGATATCAAACAGTTAACATACAAAACGATAAAAATAATGAAGATGTGTCTCCATGGAGACATGTTGCATCCTTTTGTCTCTATGACATGTGTGATCCATGTTTGAATCACCCTCTGTGAATGTGACACATATTTTCTGGCACGGTGATGTTGCAGTGGTTAAGACCCCCCTAGCTGTCAAACCATTTCTACCCCCAGCTGCCCAGAGAATTGAATCCTCCAGAAGTCTTTTTCTTCACTCGGAGCTTCTTGACTCTTTCATACTGTTCAGAAATTTAAAAAATCCTGAGGAAAGTGGACCGTATGTGTGGTTAGTGATCGCTGTGCACACTTTTTTTTTCCAAACACTGTCATCAAATTAGACCTGACCTTTTCCCCAGAAAAGTTCCAGTTCCTTGCAGTATCTTTTCAGGGTCCTGATACTCATCACAATGTGAGGCTGATGTGTCAAAAGCATGTGTAGTTTCATATCTGCAGACGTAAAGCCCCAACACTACTGATGGGATATTTTGAGACCTTAAATCAGATCATTCCACAGAGAGAGACGAGACACAAGGACATATTTCCTTATTTGTGAAACCTTTACTAAAGTACACATTTACAAGATGCTCCACGTTCCTCATTTTTGTACAGGCAGCTGCTCCTCTGATACAACTAGAGACTAAAATAACGACATTATTCTCCTAAATGTATGTCTTTATTCTCTTACGACTTTATTCTCATACATTTTTGAGTTTATTTTCATTAATTTATTTCTATAATTTTAAGATTTGTTCCCCCTTAATGAGGCCCTAATACTCCTTCGTAGTAAAGCACCTTTCATACAGAGAACAATTCAAAGTGCTTTACTAAAAGGACTAAACTAAGATAACAAAACCCAGCAGGAGGAAGGAGAAACCGAACGCTCCTCACCACCAGCTGCCCAGAGGATATTTGTCCCACCTCTCTCCTCTTCCTCGCTCCTCTTCATCCCCGTCCTCCGTTGTGCAGCCGGCGTGCAGCAGGCAGAGGGAGGAGGGAGAGCCAGTGAGAGAGACAGCAGGGTCTCTCTTATTTAACATCAATCATATCGTAATATAATCATAGACAAACTGTCAATGCAATGCAGATTATCAAACATAGTTCATTATTCATGTTTGTAATTCTTATGCACTTGAGGTGCATTTTTCTATGTGATCAGCAGAGGTCACTGTTTCTCCATCTTTACTGGGATTACTAAAATACACCATCCTACAGTATGACCACTTCTGTTCATCATGAGGAATCATTTACGGCAACAGGCTCTGTTTTCATTGCACTGATTGACAGAAGTTGCCACACATTGCGTTTTATTCAGCACACTTTTTCTGAGGACTAGACTGAAGTGATGCAGCACTCACTTGGAACATTGTTCCTCCTTTCTCTTACAATAAAAGAATGCTGCTTGTAGATGCTGAGCCGACGCTTTAAGCCTCTGAGGCGCTGCACCTGGGTTTAATAATTGACGCCCTAACGTTACCTTTTCAGGTGAATGAAAGTCTAAGTGAAACTTCTTTGTTAATCATGCCATTTGTTTATTTTTGTCCATTTGGCTCAACATGTCCATATTTCGACACCAAAAAACACCCGCTTGTAACCATTGCATGCCACTGCTTTAGCGGTCAAAAACTGTTTTGCCCTTCTGGGTGGAACACCTGACGAGTAACAAAGGTTCCTACCTTAAAATAGACAATCGTGACTCACCCTGTGAGTTGACATACACAAACACCACATATTATATTAATAATCGGCTCCTACACTGCTGTTGTTTAATTTAACTCTTTTCTTTTATATCGTTTTGCTGAGAATGGTCACTATCTCCCTTGAGCTGTCCACTGTTCATCTCAACAGAAAGAACCCTCCTCAAACTGCACGTCAACATGTTAGGAGCACATACGTAGACTTAACCACTGGATCTAATGTCGTCTTCCTGCCTACTTTCTGACCTCCATCAGTCAGAAGAGTTCAGGAACTACTCCTACGTCTCAGGATCTTTTCTTTTCATCTGTTTCAAAGGTCAGAACTGAACTGCTGAAAAAAGGCGTTTAAAGGGTTAATATGTAGAATTTTATACTTAAATATCTAAATTAATTAAACATTGACTCAACCTATGTTACATATTGTTTTGTTGAGTACTTACACTACCTGTAATATTTATAACAGATATAAACGCCAGAGAAATCCTCAATTTTATAGTTGTAACAGGTCGTGTCTTGTCACCTCGGCAGCCATGACATGTTTATCGTTACCATAACATCGGATGTTACGTCAAAGACTGCTGCATAAGGAAGTGTGAGCTGCTACTGAAAGCTGCCGTACTGTTGCTGTATGTGCTGCTGTGATAAAAGCGTCATGTATATTACACTCGGATACATTAGCTCGTCGGTAAACATATTCTTCGTCTTGACTACGGTCAACACAGAGTTCGTTTTCATCGGTGGAGGGGAGAAGCAGAGAGAATCACTCCCATGATTCCCTGCCATCCTCGACGTCATCTTTTGTTATTATTTTGATTGAGAGAATTTACATCCTGTACGTTTAAGATTGTTTCTCTCTTTGCTGCTCATTGTTTGTCAGAAACTTTCTTACCCATGCTGCTGCCCGTTTTGGTCAGGACACTCTTGAAAAAATAAATTTTTAATCTCCAAAAACGTTTTTCTCCTGGTTATATAAAAGTTGAAAAGAATATGTGGCAGACTCTGCAGGTCCTGCATTTCGAGGTTTCGTAAGATGCTTTCTGCACAAAAGCTGCCAGTTGGATGATTTAATTAATTAGATAAGGCCACATGTCAGAATAAGGAAAGTTGCCACTGCAGAGCAACAGAACAGACTATGGGGGGGTCACAGCCTAACAGGGGACAGATGTTTTCAGAGGACAATTCTGCTTATTCAGGCACGGATGCTGCTGTTGCAGCAAGTCAAACTGAATGATTTAGTTTTGATCGGGCAGAACACCAAACTAGTTTAGGTTTCTTTCTTGACTGTTGTTTGGAATCTCTGCACTGAAACAAAGAGAGAGTGAGAGTCTTTGACTGGGACTGATTGAAATGTGTGTGGAGAGGTGGATCCATGATCTGACATCAAGTGGTCTGGAGCCCACATGGACTCCGTGTTCTGGCCTGTACAGTTATCTATCTTTGGCTACTCTTCTGTGTTAACTTTCAGCAGCCTTTTTGGAATAACGTCAGTCCAAAGTACAAACATCTGGCTTGTAATTACTGTATATTAATGAAAGACACTGATCAGGGAAGCTACTAGAATAACAGCTACAGTGATACAAATGAGGGATTTTTGAGTAATGAGAGCTAAGGTCCTTTTTGGATGGGTTAATATCAAGCGTCAACCTCTGGTCTTGAAAAATGAAGCCAATGCGGAAATGCAAAATCTTGCAGTTCCTCGAGTGTCCGCTTGAGGCTGGCTCCAGGAACACCGGAAGTCACATACAGTACACACAACAGGCAAAAAAGCCTGTGTTATCCGTAGTTAGGTGCGAAGTTGACATGATTGACAGGTGGGCGCGATGTAACGGTTCGTCAAGAGGCTTAAAGCCCGCCTCAGCTCCAGCTCTCAGCCAGTTGACTGAAGGTTAGGCTGAAGGTTAGGTCTGCTGCCGATGAGCCTTCGGAGCCCCCTGCAGGATTAGATGGGTGACGTCGCTCAGGCTTTGTCCTTAATAATAACAGTTGATGGTTTATATGTGTGTGTGTGTGTGTGTGTGTGTGTGTGTGTGTGTGTGTGTGTGTGTGTGTGTGTGTGTGTGTGTGTGTGTGTGTGTGTGTGTGTGTGTGTGTGCGTGTTGCAGTAGGTATAGTAGGAAAAACGAAACTGGCACATCTGATCCCCAGCTGGCACATGTTGGCTCTGCACTGTCTGCAGATTCAATTTGGAAAACTGTTACTGAGGTCATCATTTATCTCTGTGTCCCTGAACGTCTCACTTACACCTCATCAGACTTCTCCTGTCCTCCCGGAATGAGTTTTTGTCTTTTGGATGAACAACAGCGCCTCCCGGTGGTACAATCACACTCCTGTCCCAGCTATAGTATTCTGACTTCAAGTCATGCACATAAAGGGAGTAAATATATTTTATCTTATGAGTGACCTGAGTGATAAATGTGGACTTTTATTCAGTATACAAACATTATCTTTGAACTTAATCCAGGCAGTGAGTACATTGTCATTTAAGGGATCATTTCTAAGAGACAGGGTTCGAAGAGATCAAAATGCTCCAGCAACACTTCACTAGTACGAAGATCAACTTTATTAACAACTTAGACCGACGCGTTTCGGCTTGTGCCAGAAAATCCCGCTCTGCTTCTAAGAGACAGGGTTAATCTCAAAGGTCACATATGCAACATACACTCTACCGTGTTTTTCGATGAGGTCACCAATCGTTCTGCTCTGAAGTGTTATGAACAGAAGTAAACATGTAAAAATGCTCAATTTATACGCCATTTTAAAAATGTTTTGACTGAAAACTGTTTCCACTACCAGTAGAAAGGCAATGGAAAAAGAATAAAAGAGCTGATCAATATGTTTCCCAGGCTGTAACCTGGGTGAGATGAACTCTGACTGACTGAAGGTGTTCTTTAGCTCCTGGGGATTCCTCACGTGCTCCAGGGCCATCTGGGAGTGATCTGTCCTGCACGTTCTGTGTCTGTACTCACCACGTCTTTTCACAGTTTGACAGGAATTAAACGCCTCCATGGGTTGACCCCGGGGGTCATCCTTTCATTTCTGCCATCTGCCTGAGTCACTTCAGTAAACACATGTGCAACCAAAAAAGAACAAGGGTTTGCTCTAGATGGGCAAAAGACTGGGAACGTGAGTGGAACCCATTCAAGTATAGATATTGTCCTGCAGGACAGTTATATAACCCTTCAGCGTTATCAATGATAAACTTCAACTTTAGGTTCTGCTGGTTTTGACTAAGAGGCCAAAGCCAGTTTTTCCAGCAGATTGTAAACATGTTAAGTCAGCATTTTTTTTTAAATTCTTTGGATATTGACTGCATTTTCGGTGCTTCGCAGTGGCTAAATGTACCACTCCAGAGGTTACCACTTGTCATAAAAATCAATCATAAAACTTTTCCTTCAAAGCTCCATGTAAGTCCCACTGTCAACTCTAAAGTCCTTCGTTTTGAGCCTCTACTCTCTCCTCCCTTCAATGGGGGATGCTTAAAGTCCCTTAGAGTTGTTTTGTGGTAAAATACTGGAGCTAGCAATTTTCTACTTCTAAATAATCTCTTCAATTTACTTTTTTTAAAGTCGTTTTTACTGGAAATCTTGGAGCGTATCCAAAAGAAAAGTGTCCGTTAGTAATCATCCCATCCTTTGCGGTCACTTTTTCCCTTTTTTGGATGTAAAAAGAAATCAATAAATCTTTTATGATTAAGCTAGCCGTGCTTTTGAAACCTAAAACTCAGCTGAGTTGGAGTGCAGAGAGACTGCCTGAGCCGGAGCGCCACATGAGGGAAGCTGTATACTTTGGGAACCATTCAAGTGGTTTGACTGTGGTTAGACAACCCATTTGCAACATACTCCACGCAGATTTTACCTTCCAGCTGGACTCAAGCAGAAGCTGAAGCTTTATAGATGAAATGCAGAAACATTCCACTGCCATGAGCTCCTCCAAACAATTGGCAAGGTTCTTGTTCTCCAGTAATTTGCAGTGTCAGGGTGGATAATGGTCGAGTCACTAGGCATGCCTCCCTACACTTTGTGCTCTGCATGCACAGAAAGTACATGCAGAGAAATCACAGGCCTGCAGTCTGCACATTTTCATCTCTCCAAACTCGATTAGATCGATTTAATGACAAGCCCCAGGCCTTGCTACTGATGTGGCATCATAGAAAGTACCAAGGACATGATGGCTAGGGGAGGCTCTCATTAAACCAAACCAATACCTAAGATGCAGCATGTGGAAGCACTCAGGCTGTGTTTGGGCCACTCCCCTCTGAAGACTACCTAAACATTGCTGGAGAACAGCAATTACCACACAAGAGATAATCAAAGCTCTCTGTGGTAGCACTGATTTATTCAGTGGGTGCGTTCGGATTGTCCCTCCTATCTCCTTTCACTATTCTTTTTTCCTTAACCCCGGAAGTATTTAAGTGGCGGCCATGATAAGAGCCGTTCGAATTCTCTAAAAGCTAAGGAAAGGTGGGTCAATGCTTCCTTTATAACCTCCTTTAGGAAACACTGGACCATCCTTTACGAAAGGAGATGAGATAATGCCGCCCCACAATTCCTTGCGGCCGCAATATTTAGAGCGACTCACGCACCCGACCGTTCACGAAAACTAACGATCTGTTGGAGGAGAAATGAGGAGACAATCTGCATTTGGTTTATATATTGATTAGACTTATAATTTGTTACTGCCTTTGTCTTACTTTTATTTATTTATTTTTATTTTGTGTGTGTGAAGAAGGTGAACATTGCTTTTAGTTTTATTCTTGTCTCATGTTTAGTGGAGATGCTTTGCTGTTATTTGATGTTGATTCATACGAGAAATTGGAATATAAAACATTGTTAATAAAAAAAGAAAAGGGACGCAGATCATGGAAGTTACCACTGCAATATGACTTGAACAACTTTGAACAATCTTAAACTCAGAGGTGAACTATGAACGTGATGCTGATGTTGTAAAACGATCAAAGTGAAGTAGCCTGGTAACCTTTATTCCTTTTATTTTAATTCCAACCTCGTGGTTATTAGGATTATTTCACAGGTAAGAAGGCACAGGGGAACGTTTTTAGATAGTCCATTTTCTGAATATTGTAGTTTCACCACGGCAGACCCACGTCACTAACCTCCGCCGCCGTCGCATTACTACGTCGCCTAGTGGAAATGCGGTCGGATTGTCAAAACAACGCGATCGCCTTTCCCTAAGTCCTTTATGAATTCTCCTAACACCTTTCCTTAACCCCGTGACGTTTTCACGGGGTTAAGGTAAAGTGGATAGTGAAAGTAGATAGGAGGGACAATCCGAATGCACCCAGTGTGTTTGAATCTAAGATTCCACTTTCAGGAGCTCTCAAATCAGGAGACAGAGTTAGAGATCACTGTAGATATTACCTTGGAATCCTAAGATGTATTTATTCTAATTTCCATTGTGAAAGTAGTAAACTACCTTAAAGGAAGTCAATGAAAGGCTTATGAAGGATAAGTCTCAGGGGTGCTTTTTTCCGTATTGTCATCAAATATCAAAACGAAATCAGCCAAGTGGAGTTACATTATTTATAAAGCTGTGTTTGAGATGAAAATGAATGGGATTGGATGGGTTAGGTTAGGTCCATTTGAGATGGGATGGCATGGAATGGGTTGGATTGGATGGGTTGGGTTAGGTTGGGTTGGGTTGGATGGGTTGGGTTGGGTTGGGAAGGGTTGGTGCTTTCCCCCAAAAAAAACATGAAAATAAACACTTCTCCACTTGGGGAAATGTCCCTTTGCAAACATCAAATAGCTACCCGATGCTCTGCTACACTATATATTCACTGAAGCACCAAATGTAAAGAAATATGAAGCTAAAAATGGTCCCAAACAAAAACACTTTTCACTTCTACTCAAATAATATTTGGGGAAAAGCACAGTGCCCAGCTATTGGATATTATTGATCCATTGTTTTATATTTTGACACACTTTGTGTTCAGTAGGAATGATGGTGCAAAGAAAAGAGGCAATAAAGGCAGGGAGGGGTACTGCAAATTGACATTCAGTAGACAATAAAAAAGTATGGCAACTCGAAATTCTGATGGTTTTATTCCTTCATTTAGTTTAGACTAACTCTACCACTGAGCCACAGGTGTGTGTGCATGTATTTGTCTGGAAGGTGACGGTTGTAGGGGGTGAATGGGGTTCAGGATGAGGGGTTAGCAGCTGATGTAAGGGGTTTTAGACTGGAGCTTGACTGCAGATTGTATGGTGGGAGGAGGGGCTGAGAATGGTGAACCGACAATATCTTTCCACTGTGGAAGTCCCCAGACCGCTTGGAGGGAACCTGCCAGCTGCAGGGTCGAGCCAGCTGTATGTGTGTACATGTTGGAGGGGGGCCACCAGACCTTTAGCGGGAGGTAGCCCCCCTCCCACAAGGCACACCGATTTGTTGTCAGGACAAGGTTGTTGGTATTGATGGCATTATTGTTCATGTTGTTATTCTATTGCTCCTCCCTACTGAGTCTTGACTGATCAGTCAACCTTCATTTCGTTTTCGAGGCAGCTGTTTATTATCTTAATATTTGTAATTATCTTAAAGGTCTGGAGGTTAAATGTTCTTTCTTTAGGCACTCAGAAGCTGTAAAGACCTAAAATGTCTGTTTAGAGTATTTAGGAAGAAAGTAGACAATCTATGGACTGTTGTTTTGATTTTACTCATTTGATGTAAAGCGTTTTCTGTTTCTTGGTTACTGCACAGTATCTGCTTTATATTAAGTGTTCTTTCTGCGTCTGTGTTGTTTTTATTGATGTCAGCTGCGTCTGTGGATAAGATGTGTTATAGTTTAATCTAACATCATGGCGGTCCTGCAGCAGGAACACAAGCTTGTAAGATGTTGAGGTCATGTTTGGCAGATTCAAATTGTTTTATGAAGGCTTTTAAATTTCCGTTGCTTGGCCGGTCTGTGTTTTTATTTTCTGTGGTGATGTTTGTTGATGTGAGGTATGGCAGCGTTTCCCTCATACAGTGTAAAACAACCATTAAATTAAGTCATGACATGCATGGTTGCGTTTGTTTGTCCATCTAATGCCTTTCAAGTAGCTAACAAACAGTTCAACCCTGTTTTCACACACAGCACATATACAAAAGGTTGACATAGCATTGTCACGAAATAAAGATTTCACAGGCCAACTTTATCGGGCGTTTCACGGCTTTTAGGAAGAAATGGTGTCAAAGGAATGAGTTTAATATTTAAGGCACCATCAACATTTATTACAGGAGCTTTCATCCTCACTCACAGGACTAATAGGTTTGAGTTGCACTATTGAAATTCACTTTTAAGTTCCAATTGTTTCCCATTTCACCAGAGATAATATGAAGCTAATACTGAGGCAACCAGGAATGAATAAATGAAATACATTTTGCTCTTTTAGGTTCACCAGGATTCATTCGATGTCAGGATTCTGCTGCTATCAGAGGAAGGAAAAGGAGAATCAATATTTCAGCTATTACAGTGTTTTCAGGCAAATCTTTAGACATGATATTTCATGATTAAAATAGACATCAAACATACCTGTCAATGCAGATGCAACACTATGTAACTTTTCCACCTTAAAATAATACTTTCAAAGTTGATCTAATCGTATGATAACTTTCAACAGGGAGAATGGCGTCCATACTGTTTTCCCAGAGAGCCCGGGTCGGAGGGGGTGGTAACTCGAGCTTTTCCGATGTGTCCGACAACACGTGAATGCACCATAAAATCCTCTACTTCAGCGGGAATGGCCTGCGTTGCTGTGCATTCTGGGAGTTGTTGTCTTTCATCCACATGAGCCAAAAAGACACTTTCTGCCTTTTCTCGGTCAGGAAGGCACCAACTTCAAAAATGATTTCACATTCATACTACATATATGACCCAATGTCAATACAGATTCATGTTTCAACGGGTGAAGTACCCCTTTAAACTGACTTTGAATGATTGCTGTGACTGAGTGATGACAGGAGCACGCCTCAACTCAAGGAAAACTCTCATGATCTCAATTCGAGGAATCTCTTAAAAATGTGTTTCGTTAAATGATGGAAACATCTCAATCCAGATACAGAGAAGAACATGAAGTATATGAGAACATGTGGTAACTAGTCATGCAAGAATAGAGAGGTAGTCTCTTTGTTTATTCATTTTAAACTCTAATTGTGTGTTTCTGTTTGCTCTTGTTGTAAAAGTAAACCAATCATCGTGTGGTCCCCACCAAAGAACCACTGCCAAAGTCTAATAAATGTCAGATGAAGAAACCATTATGTAAGGCTTACAAGACACAAGGGAGGATTTTATTTACAGCTCACAGCAATCCCAAGATAGTCATTTTTTACATTGTGGTTGATGCTCAGTGTTTACGGCCATAAATATTTTCTTTTGGCATTGCCAATCCTTCAACAGGCCAATAAAAACATCCCGTATATTTTACAGGCTAACACTGATTTATGTACAGCAGTGTGTAACTTATGTGTAAGTTTATCTTTCTGTTTATCCATTGCTATTTTTCATTCACTCCAAATGCCTTTTTTTTCCCCCAAGTCAACATATCCGGTAGTTTAAGTAAAGTGTAAACAGTCTTATAGATATCTGGCTGAGGTCAGGCAGGCCAGACACCGGTGATATAGAAATGCTAATGAGAGCCATTCGAACCCCCCGCTGCTTGAACCCCCTGCGGCTTGAACCTCTGCCCCCCCAGGTACCTTCACGACAATAAACGGCATAGGCAAACTTCGTTGTAAACTGCCATTAACTCCCGGGAATCTTGGACGTTCCTTGGCATTTACGGGACCGATAATCTGGTTTTTCTTCCAAGCTTGGAAGAACAGCCTAGAAGTAACTACCACTGATGAACTACCCATTTGCAAACCAAGACAATCTGCATGGACTCCTTCATTCAGAGGACGTTGGCCTTGAATACCGACTCCTACCACATTAAATTTGGTGAACATATTCACCTGAAGAGACTCTACTTTGGTAGAAAGAGATGGCAGCCTTATATTCTCAAAATGTTCATATGTGGTGCTAGTTTGACTCAGTTAGTGAGCCGGTGCCCCATAAAGGACAAAAGTCCTCGACTGGTTGCTGGTTCATCTCCCAACCTGCAACCATTTGGTGCATGTCATCCTCACTCTCCTATTCCTAAATTTCCTGTCTCTCATCAGCTGCTCTATCAAATAAAAGCAAAAGGCCAAATAATTATTGTGTCTTTTGGAAATCCAACACCTCAGGATTTCAATTGTTCAATCCAACGCAAACACTCAGAGCCAATGCAGAATGCATTTAACCTGTTAGGTAGTAAACTGAGTATGAGGATTTAGAGGTTGGGGTTAAAGTGCCAAACATCTTTTCTTGTTCTTGCTTGATTTTAGACAGCAGGACTACTAACCTGAGTGAAAGGTGTGTAATGTATTAAGTATATAATACCTATAATATCAAACAATGGTTTGTAGACAAACATGTTGCCTTATAGTTGGCATTTTGCTGTCACCATATTGGATTTAAAGCCCCACGTGTAAACATTTGGACAAGATTGGTTGCTACACTCCCCTACATCTTATTCCTGGTTGATTGATTCCTTTGTAGCGACTTGCCAATCACAGGTAACCACCCTCTAAAGCCTACCATGCATTTTCAGCCATGTTATTTAAAACATGAAACAAGAGATTAAGATCAGAAACTCTTAGAGGAAATGTTTACCGAGGTAATAAACCAGTAAGAAGTAAGCTCCTTCCAACATAGGCCTCAACAGAATCAGACTTCTTTTTAAATGTCTGATATGAGCTTCTTAAAATGACTTTACAGTTAGCACATACTGCGTATTACTCTTTAGGATCATACAGGAGCTGAAGTACGTGTCAGGCGCCGTCAGACATTTCTATTTAGCATGCAGTGAGTATTTGGCTAATTATACTTTCTATAATTTATCCTTTACACTTTATTGCCTCTATCTAACTGCAATAGAGTGAATGGGTAATATCAGTAGGGAATAATTGCTCCACTTTAGATCCATGTAGCGTAGCCCTGTGTGGGTTAAACAATTAGCACACCCCTCTAACCATGCACAAAATAACTACAGTTAGTTGTCAACCTTTTTCAGGTTGATGTCTTTTCTTCATTCCTTCTCATGTCTTGCAAATTAAAGGGGTGCTGGATGGGCCCCCGGCCCACATTTCAGACAGGATGGACCTCCTGAACTCATTTCCTTGCTTCAAAAACTGTCTGTGAAACTCAACACTGACTTATTGTACCAACCTCTGCTGCATGCTGAGCTCTGCTTTTTCTAAGCTGGACCCAGTTCATGAGGCAGTGAGGAACGCTGAAGTCTACTAACATTTTCCCCTCAAATCAAATGCAAATTCAGAGAAATTATAGTGTAATCAACTTGTATTGTCCTCAAGAGGCTGTTACAGCAAGGCACGGACAATCCTTGATTATGTACTGAGGAGGCCTTTCCATTTATTAACTTACACATATACACAGTCCAGCTAAATACTTGGTTTAAACGCAGTCTTGTTATATTAGCATGTGATCCAAAAACGTGTATTGTGCAAACTGCCCCTTGCAGAGAACAGAAAATGATCACCCAACTCTACAGTGGCCTATCTCCTTTGTTACCCTCTTTAAGCTCATTGTTTTGGTTTAACAGCACACAACTTCCTGTTTTGGCTCAGATTCACTGCATTCATCAACCTCACTTTCCAGAAAGTCCTCCAACCCCAATGACCACAAAGGTTGTTTACACAGTCATGGAAGAGCTTCTTAATTCACTTCCGTTTCGTTGAGATCTATACATTTTTTTAATACACTCAATCAATTTTGAGTCTGTAATGAAAGACTAAGTCCACATACAAAGTAGGCCAGACCACAAAGGCCACTAGCTGTCTGAGAGGTTGGGAAGCTCTTATGGCATTCAATGTCAGTACTGCCAAGTCAGTACCAGAACACATTCATGCGGTCTCCTTGAAGAGGACGATGTCCTTGAATACCAACTATATTCAAGTGTGCTAAACATAATAACTTCAACAGATGCTTCTTGGAGAGAAGGAAATAACGCTACGTATAAATGACATTCACATGCTGCCTTTGGCGGCCACACAGTAGCTGCAGTGATGGAGGCACAATGACTTATTCCTAAACCTCAGGATCCAGACTCCATGCCACAATCCAAAGCCTATACAGGACGTCATTTTGGAAGTTGGGTTTGCCTGCTTGACTGTTTCCCTAATTTTTTAAAAGCTTGGCTAGTGGCTCTTCCTTTATTTAAAAGTCCAGATAAGGAAACTTTCAACCTAATTATGGGTGATTCATGAACACTGCACTCATCAAGCAGAGGACCTGGCAACATGTTCTCACTACTACATATTCATTCATGCAGGATTCACACCTTAACACCTGTACAGTATAAACATAAGAAAGGCATGGTTTACCAAAAAATAAGAAACCGTCAACCGGTTTATGGTAAAAACAAAAATTAATAAGTACTTTTAAATATTGAATATCTAGGCCAAGACTTATAGTTCTATCCACTGGTCACTGTTAACAGTCTGACTTGCAACTTTAGAAGCAAGAATAAAGTCAGCAGCAGTCAAATATACCTCTTTGTTGATAAAAAAAAACAACCTCAATGGTCTCCTCCTCCCAGTCGTCCACATTGCTGTCCAGTTCATCAGTGTCGTCTCCTCGTCTGAGCTCAAGGCCTCAACCTTCACAACTCTCTCCCCAACACATCACCCAAACACTCAATTTGTCAGTATGTATTTCCACATATTCATGCATTTTGATAATTTTGTGGATATATTATAGATAAATCTGTCCACCATCTTAAGGGTAATTCGTCTTTAAACGCACAGTATGTAAAATCTGCCGCCAGGGGGCTCTCAATCAAAACAATTACAAAAGATGACGTTGAGGCTGGCGGGGAATCATGGGAGTGATTCTCTCTGCTACTCCATCCCCGGATTTGTGAAGGCACAAATCCGGTGTTTCCTTGGCGGCTCATCATGGCGGCTGCCACCACAAGACACGTCGCGTTACAACTATAAAGTTATGAATTTCTCTGGCTCTGATAACTGTTGGAAATAGTTGAGGTTATGTAAGTACTCAACAAAAATTACATATAACAAAGGTTTAGTCCATTTTTAATTAATTTAGATATTTGAATGTAAACATACTACATACTATACCTTCAAGGTCTGTCTAGATGTCACAACAGGTGTAAGACTCTCATAGCAGCAGATCTATATTTGGATAGGAGCCAAGTGTACAGTATGTTGTGAGCTTAAAAGGAAACAAGGTTTGCTAAGACTGAAATGAAGATGTCTGACATTTACAAGTAAGCCTTAGAAGTCTACCCAAATAGAAAGGAATGTGCCGGCTGTACCTGCTAACAGAATATAAACAAGACTGTTAACCTAAAAGTTTGTGAGCCATTCGTGTTCTGTTGCTGTTGTCTGACCTCGGCCGAATAAAGCTAAGATAATCCACAGTCTGTTTCATGATTTCGTCATTGGACATTTACTACAGAAACACCCCAACCTAACACAAGGTCAAACTTTCCTGAAAGAAGAACAGACAGGGTTAGTCTGAGTTCTCAATAAGCTCCTCCAGCAGTGAGTCCAGCCTTGAGGGGAGTCGACTTTTACCCCTTTGGCGCAGGCTCCACAAATGGTCAACAAACTCTGAAAATAAAACCAAAGAACATATGGCAGCTCAGATCTGAACCCAGCTGAGCACTTCAGAGAGAGTGTGCTGTGAGAGACGTTATTTTCCACAGTCGTCTAGAAAACATCTGATGATCTCATGGTTTGTGGTGGTGCACCACTCCAACTGAGTTTCAGACACATTGAAGGTGTTTTGGCGTCTTGTGATGGTACAACGCCTCATAAACTTCTAATGTGGGCCGGCTCTGCGCTGGCAGTAATCTTTAGGTTATAAACACCCAAGTTTAGGAAACCTTATAGAGTAAGTCGCTAAGCATTCCTCACAACATCACCCAGGTGCTGTAGGTTCACTTATTCTTCTACAGTGTTTTACATGTACCATTACACTAATAACAGCCGAAAGGAAATTACACACCAACTCACACAAACACACACACATACTGTACATCCAAACACACACCCACACACCCTCAGTGATTCATGCTCTCCATGTCATAAGTCATGGTTCAATAAAAGTCTTTTCACAGTGCAGTAATCTCCTATAGGGTGACTTAACAGCCTCATCAGAATGAACAGAGGAAAACAAATCAGTGTCACAGCCGCGTTGGCTAAAATAATGGTTCCAACAATAACAAAGGGTTGCATGAACAACGTGAGGGATCACAGGATGATTACTAAGATGGGAAAAAACACTTCAACTTCCTCAAATTATTTTAAAATGTCTCTTATCAAATAAACACCATTGAATTTGTATTGGCCATCATTCTGTTCACGTTAAGGCAAAGAGGCATCAGCCTGATGAAGATTAATGTATTATCTGGTGTTGGCATGAAATGTGTTAAGATAGTGTTCTGTTACCACTGAAAAAAATGCTAATTTAAAGTCTTAGATTAAGAACAAAGCTTGTCTATAGCATGATTAACTTCTTCACTTTAGACGGTCTGGTTTAGATTTAAAATAAGTCCTTTAGGCCCCGTGTCCACCTAGCTGCGTTTTTTCCGGACAGAAAAGCGCTCGCTGTGCGCTGAGAAGAAAAGCGCTGCTCGCCTGTCCTGTCTCTTTGACGACAGTCTGTTGACAACGGCCATTGTATGTCCGACACTGCTCTGTTACTTTTTACTGCATGTGTTTTACTTGAGATCGTTTATTTCTCGATCAGACGCGGAGCAAAGAGAATGTGGGTACAAGACACGATCTGTAGGCGGCAATACTTCAGGGAATTTCATACATTTGGAAAAGAGCGCCGGTGACGTCAACAGCGCCTTCCAGAAAAGTTGAAAAGATCTCAACTTGAGCGCTCGGAGCGGCTGCACAAAAAAGGCAGAGCGCTTGTAAAAAAGACACTGGGCGCTGCGCTTTTTCTCCAGGCGGCCGCTTTCTGCTGCGAACTCTCTCTACTCATTGAAAACAATTTAAAGAAGGCTAGGTGGACACGGGGCCTTAGTCAGTAAAGTTACAGAATAAGCGTTACTTTACTATACACTACAAGAGTAGTTCCCAAACTTCTTGTGCCGGGCTCCCCTTTGGGAGATGAAAATAGTTTCCCTCCACCCTTCACCATACACATCTGCACATATATCAATTTACACTAATCCCTCTGTCAGTCACGCCCTTTGCTACAAAATTCCTAGATTTTTAGTTTTTTTGTCTGCAGAAAGTTCAGAACAGCGACTCCAGTGTGACGACAAACTGAAAAAATGAACAAGTGGCTTTTACAGAGGAAGCGATTAAAAGTGATTCTGCAACATGAGACAGGAAAATCTTCCTTTAATATTTATACTTCCAGTCCCGCAATAATTTCAATCATTTGTTTGGGCTTGTTTTGTGCTACCAAGCCTCTCAAGCTGGGGGTGCAGGTTGGGGGTTCGATCCCCAGCTCCTGCAGCCACTTGTCTGATGAGTCCTTGGGCAAGACACTTAACCCCAAGTTGCTCCCGATGCTTTGTCGGCGGAGTATGAATGTGTATGAATGGATTAGATAACACTGATGGTCACTTTACACAGCAGCCTCTACCATCAGGGTGTGAATGTTTAGATGTGACCTGTGGTGTGAAAGCAACTTGAGTAGTCAGAAGACTAGAGAAGAGATATACAAGCTCAAGTCCATTCACCATTGAGAGCTCTGCCAGTGCAATGCTTGGCATGTTAAATAGATCAGTCTGCAGGGCCACATCCAGAAGTGTGAAGTTGTTTTGATCAGTAACAACATTCAGCCATTGCACAAAATATGGTTGGTGGAAAATATCAGAGGGAGGAAACATAACATCTATAGCAGAACATTATAAGTGTTTTTTTCTTTTCCTTCTTTTATTTATCTGTGCACAAACAACTTGCATCACTTCTCAAGGACATACATTTGCTCATGCTTGATCTCATCTTTTCTGTCTCATTTCTGGATTAAAGAAAATATATTTTGAAATGCCACGCAAACACCTGCTGTACATAAACAGGTCTTAAGTAGTGTTTGTGAGGTTTTTAACCCTTCTTTGACAGGTTTAGGTGGAGACAGGCAGAAGGAGCAGCTGACGTACAACAACAAAGGCTTCGGTGTCATCATAAGTACATCTGCTGCAGAGAGCCCCACATGTAACGTGCACACACGGGCAGAATGTTTTGGTTGCATTGATGTTGCAGAGATTAGTGGGTCGCATGCTTTTAAAAAAGCACGTACTTATTACCCAGTAAACTTAAAAGTACAAGCAACGTTTTTCATGTTCTGCGGTTTATGTCGGAGCTTTTTCTTGTTCTCACTTTGGGTAAAAGGGTCGAGGGATTAACTGAGGAAGGGTCATTTTCAGGTATCGTTCTTATAAACTGCGCTTTATGTAGCTCTTTGAAACTGGAGATGATTGAGGATCTACAAAAACCTGATCTGGACTTGCTCAGTGACTCAATAACAGCGAGCATGTCGACAGAGAATCATCGTCAGCGGACTCTGCTGCACATGAAACCTTCAACGTCCTCTTTGCCTTCTCCCTTTGATGACCTAGTTCAGTTTATTTAGCGTGGTTGTCTGAAACAAGCTGATTTTATACAGTGCGTGTATTACAGGCTGGTTTTACCGGCTTATGATTAAATCTTTTCTAAGCCTTAAAAAGTGACTCAAGTGCATGTCTAGGAAAAATGTTGCCTCGTGTCTTACAGCATGTTTTAGGGCCCTGTGATTGTCTTTGAGTTTTACGGGAGATGTCTCCACACTTACATCCCAGCCCATCCCGTCACCACATACAGCGAACCATATGAGATCAAAGCAGGGTGATGGAGCTAACCGCTAACTGCAGGTCTTACAGCACATGTCGGAGGGAAAACTGCAGAAGTTTACTTCTCTAACATTCACAAATAAAGAACATTTTAAGGTTGTGATTCTCTTCAATCACGATCATTTACATGCAATCAGTGCTTTTGAATTTATGAAAGAGTAGGAAGAGGGGAAAAAGATGACAGGCAAGATATTCTTTCTATTTTGCATTTTGAGAATGAATTGTACATTTTCAGTATTTAGTCCTATAAATTTAGAGCTGGAAGCTATAGGGACAAAAATGTAGCCAGAATCTGAGAGCAGGAAGTTGTAGGCGCTTAGGAAATATCTCTTTCCAAATGTTGCCACCAATGTTGAAACTCTTCTGTAAGAATAACCATCAACAAGACATTTTTGTGTTCTATATTTTGACCCTTTTCTCCCCTTTGGTTATCGGCCATCTGTGCCTTATCAATCAATCAATCTTTATTTATAAAGTGCCAGTTCATAACAAGTGTCATCTGGAGACGCTTTACAAAAGAGCAGGTAAAAGACCTTACGCATTGTTAAGAAAAATGGGATATGCAGGAAGGATTTCTCCTTTGTATTTCTCGCGTTCCTGTTGTCCACGCTTCCTTGCAGCTGAGGTGGAGGTCGGAGCAGGACGTGCATGAATGAGGACGGCGGTGGTTGTGAGGACGACACAGTCCGATGGTGGTGGCTGGGCGTCAGAGAAGTCGGGTGGTAGTAGTGCCAGATCACCTCGCTGAAGGTTGGGGGAGCTCCATCTACTGGAGAGCCAGGCCTCTGCTGCCGGGACAAGGCCTACTGGGCTTTAAAGGGTTTTTTTTGCATCAGAGAAGTTCGGAAAGTCATTTGTTATTCTGTAGAGAAGATCTTTGCCAATTACAAGTAACACAAAGTGGATAAAAGAAATTGAAAATGTAAAGAGAAAAGACAAATCTCCACCAAAAAAATTTGACAATGTTACATTAATAATGCAATCGAAATAAAAAACATTTGTTTTTAGTTAGTGGTTAACAAGGTGACTCAAAGAACACCTTGTCATTTAATGGACAATCAGTGTTCTTGTTTTGCAGGTGGCTTCATTTCAAAGATATATTGCAGAGGACTCTCAGATTGTAGACACTTTGTGGACAGTACTGGTAAAGTATAGAGAGCAGTGGTTTCAGATGCTTTCCAGTCATTACCTCTTGAAATAAATCATTCTGATCTGAGTCTTGACAATCTGTTATTAAAACATCATCACTCTTGTTTAATCATCATTTACTAAATGAGTCACACTGAGGATCTCTTTCACAGTAGTCATTTTGATCTTAGTAGTAAAAGCAGCTTTTAACCAAAAAACACTCCTGGATTTCAGATGTTTAAAGCTGTTCGTTTGCACTTACTGGCGTGGTTTCTTCCTCTCCAGATCCTCGCTCGTGTTGCTCTTACTCTCTGATGTTCGTCGCTTTGGATAGAAGAGTCTGATAAGGGAATTGTAGATGTTCAAATATCTGAGGTGAAAAACACACTCATTTAATGACCTTGAGGACGGCGGAGGAAAAAGAGCCATTCAAGTCTTTCACATTTAAACACTCTTTAAAGGGAGAAAGTGCGACTTTTTGATCTAGTAGATGTTGCCCTTGAGCACAAGCATTAAAGCAAAACAAACTGCTGTTTGGTGACAAACCAAATCAATTTGAACGCACCACAATAAAGTACCATTGAGAGCAAGCTGCGGACAAAATTGTCCTTTTCTCGAGCTGCAATTGCCTGTGGTCTGAGTTGTTGTGTTAGCATGCTAATGTTAGCACACTTTGGTTAACTCAGCTTCATATTGTACATAAATTGACATGGAATGGCCGTGATCTAAAAACGCTTACGTGACATCCAAATAAGCAGAGAGTATGTTATTCTTCTTTTCTCTAGTCCTTGACTAAAACAGCTTTATACACAAGACCGTCCCGTCCATGTAAACATGATGTAAACACGGCTCTGACAACAGTACAGCTGGCAGGACTCGAGCTTCTCACTGATTGTAGACAGCCATGACATTTACACAGGATATGATTGATTTCTGCTGTATTTATGTGCAGTAAAAAGACCAGAAGAATAAGAATAGATATGATTAAAATAGAAATACAATGTGTTTACAAATATTAACTAATAAGTACTAAATCTTGCTGTGAGAGATCATAGCACCAAAGCTAACAGACGACACAGATCCCATCATTTCTTTCCTCAAACAGTCGAAAAAAGAGGCGTTGGCGACTAAATGACACATCTTTTCTGTGGATAAAATGTCTGAATAAATCACAGACATCAGCAGTTTATGTTTCCTAAAGTACTAGTCTGAGTGGTTATGAGGAACTTGTCGGTAATTAGTGAGTAGACACACAGACCCTGTGGGTGGTCAGTAAACAGTCTGCTGGTGAGAGTTGTGCCCTAAAAGCTAACATTTGCCCGAACAGCCACATCATTTGCCAAGTCATGATTAACCAACCCTCACTTACTTGGACGTCTGAGATCTCTGTAAAGTGTTTCCAAGAGAGAGAAAAAAACCCGGAGACGCTGCATGTTTCATGTGTAATGATAGCATTTGAGTCATTACAGTATTTTTGGATAGGGAAGCCTATCCAAAAATACTGGATAGGCTTCGGTTGCTCACACTCTGGTGGTTCGGTTGCTCACTCTCTGAGCCGGCACTACCTCAGTGGTTTAATGTCTGCTGCAGGAAAAGGTCGTTGCACCTTTTTTCGTTATAAATTGAAATTCAGGTACTTGGTGCAGTGTAATAGCACTCCTCCTCGCCATGTTGGTTTGCATGTGCACTTCATTTTAAACAGCTTCTTCATGGCCACAAACAAACATGGTTACGATCTTTAGATTATCTTCTATAATTGTTCAGTTTGACTCTTTAAATCAAACTGAGCAATTATAGACGTGTGAAAAGGGCTTTTGACTCCATTTGCCTTTAGCCCATCGAGATAAGAGGTATACAAATCTATTAATTTTACTATGAGGGGGTCTCAAGGGTGTCAGCATTTAACAGAAAAAATGTGACTATTGGATATTGGCTAAAATACGTTGGAAATTATAAGCATGTGGTTTACACAATCCTCATTTAAATATGTGTGGATGTGACAGCAATCAACTAAAACAATGTGATCAGTTTTAATCAAGAAATCTGGATCCAAATGCACAGAACAGAATTTAAAAATGTGAGATAAAAGGTTCTCGTGCAAAATGAGTCCAAAAGCAGAAAAAGACACCTGTGTACCTTGATAAGTAAACATGCAGTTTGAAGTGTTACTGCGTGTTAATATTTATTCTATTGTTATTTTTCATATAGGAAGCATGCTGAGTCTGCTCCTGTAGAGATATAGTATGCTAAATACAGTCAACAAATCCACTGAAACCATAATCTGCTGCATGATTATGCATGGGGGATTATACACACTGTTTGCAGAGTAAGCAGTTGATCTGTCAAAAAACTTTCCTCTCAGGCAATGACATTAGAAGCTTTGCTTGAATACAATGCTGCATTTATTTCTCTGAGACATGGCATGTGTACTAGGCTATGTGCTTTAGTTCAGAAGTGGATTTTGATTCTGGTATGAAAAAAGACTGGGGCAAAATGCAATTAGAACTAATGTGACAGCTTGAACTCAGCCAGAGTGCAATTTAAACATGTCAAGACAGTAAAGCACATTAAACACATTCAACATATTTCAAAGAATAGGTTACTATAGCTACTATAACATGTATTCATTGTTTTCCCCTACAAACAAACTTAAGTACTACTTATAAAGCCTTTATTGTCTTGTGTTGCACAAAGGAAGAAAAAACTGTGCTGGAGTCATATTAAGTTTTGAACTGTGGCACAACAGAAGTATGCTGATGATCTCTGCAGCTTCTGCTTGTCCAATAAACACATTCTAAGGACTTAAAATAGGACATGGGTTAAAATATTTGTACTCATCCTCCACAGCAGTTAAGCTTACCAATTAGTGTCCATACTGGGATTGTTTTGTGTGTTTACTTTTTAACTGTGTTTTTTTCTACAAGTTTCTTTTTGTGGTTCAAAAAATGAAAGTATTTTTAATCAATGTATTTCATAAATCGTCTTACTGACAGCACCATTATGCTGTCACTTGTTGCATGTGCAAGGACACGCTGTACCCCATTCTGTTGAAATCTCTGTCGATGACTGTAATGCTGCATTTAAATGTTCCTCGGAAGTTCGAACTTCTCAGAACGATAGTAATCGATAAGGCACAGACTGTAGTGTGTGTGTAAATATTAGGTGTATGTAAGCGTTTGATCACGAGCCCGAATGTTGATTTTTTTAACCACAAAGTGGTGATCCATCTTGCTCCACGCGACTCTTCATAACAGCGCATCCATCACATGGAAAAAAACATTTCCTGAGTGAACAATAACATTTCCGACTGTACATGAAGGCATCATAACAGCTTCAATTCTGGGAGAGGGCGCGAGCGAGAGAGAGAGGGGTAGGTGTGACGTCATGGCACGGTGCCCCGTCCATGTTTGGCGGAGAAGTTTGTGTAGCTTCAGCAAACTCCACACAGCAGCAGTGCTTGAGGCAACAACCAGAGCTCAAGAGAAGGAAAGAGGAAAATAACTTTTCTCTTACGGCTTGTCATATCAGCGCTACATAATTTAATTAAGGCGCCCTTGCTTAATTTGTCATAAAAATTGGGTTTACGTCAGAAAACTGTCAGAAACCGGACGTTTCTCGATTAACGTCCCACAACCGTTTACGTTAACGGCTAATTACGGAGACGCTTATTGCACAGTTGACGTTATTTCTGGATGGGCTTTTGTTTTTTTGCCCCCGTTATTTCGTCGAAATTTAACAATAGGCTCATTATTCTTCGAGAAGTCTTGCCTCCTTCGCCGGGTGGTCTCGTATGAACCGTGTCGAGGCAGCGACGAGGGGTCGGGGGCTCCGCCAGCAGAGCCGGGCTTCAGGATGAGGATGCCCAGAGGAGGACGCCTGTTCCTGGCGACGTGCCTCGGCTCACTCTTCGTCCTGGTGCTGTACTTCCAGAGCATCACCAAGCCAGGTAAATACACTGCTCCCACTCTACCTACACCAAATCATAACTACCATGACAACAACCTAATTTAGATAGACAATAAGGTAACCATGGGGACAGTAAAACGAGGGATTTTGAAGTATACACACGGATATTTAACAATGTTAGCTAAGAGCCCCCATGTTGTGCTCGCTGGTGTTTAAAGACACTTTTAATTCCGTTTTTTAAAATACATTTCACTGTTATTGTACCGTGTATGATCACATGCAAGGAAACTTTATTTAACTGTAAGGTGAAAGTGGCTCATTGGATTTGTGGTTATCAAAGTTAAGTTACTATGGAAACAAGGCAATTTAACACAGCTACACACAACATGAATGCATATTTAACTGAAGTAAAAACACGTGGATAAAAAGTGTTTTCAGACATTTAGAATAGAAACAATAAATCTTAATTGTCGCCCAAAAGTGGTCATTTGCCTTTAGGCTCTCCAGACACATATGAGCAGTCAAAAAGAGACAAACACAGCTGCTACATTTATACATTTAAGACATTTAATGTCATGGTTTAAATCTCGCTGTCATTTTTTTAAGTGAAGAATGCATCTCACACTTGGGATGAATGACTTCTTAAATACATTTGGAGTTGCCAGATGGACTCTAGTACGCCTCCCTGAGCTCAGAGGCTAAAACTGGCACAAGACAGGATGGGAATTGTCTGCTTGGATCCTCCTCGCGCTCTTCCTTGTCCTAGCAGTAAATACTTGAGGCGGAGGTTTTTGTGGTGTGCCCACTATTTTGTCTGCTGTTGAGACAACCTTAGAGAGTTTATTCTTAAATCTGTGTGACTTTACACCCTGCAGGAAGTTGAAAAGTTGACATACTCAACAATAGATTTGTACACTAGTTCTAACATTTGCTGTCTGACACCGAGGCCACTGAATTCTCTAAGGAGATGAAGTCGCTGTGAGCATTTCTTTAAAACATACTCTGTATTTGCAGGGAAGCTAAGCTTGACGTAAGGCTTTGTGTTCTTGGCAGGGTTGTGCATCTTTCATACAGAAACATTTTTTTATAGTTTCCAACATTATCACACTGGTTTTTGGTCAGAATACACGTGTTAAATAGAGGGCACTAAAGCGACAGAAGGAAATGTGAATGAAACGAAGTATGAATAGGCTCACTGTGACCAGTGCAGTGTTTTGATAGCCCCCCTCTCTCAGAGACCCCCTGCATTCCTCTGCCCAAACCCTCCTCCGCTCCTCTTCTTACTTCTCCACTCCTGTCCAAGCTCTTTGTTTCCTGGGCTTGGCCCATTCTGGACATTCTGACAGACAGATTTTGCCCCGAGGGGATTGCTGACTCCCAGTAAGAGGAGCGAGAGCTCAGTCAGAAACACAGAGATGGAAATGATTGATTTGAGCTAACACTTATACGTATGCTGAAGCAAAATGGCACATGAGCCCTGAAGAGAAGCGTTCAGTCAAAAAAAAGGTGTTTCTATGTTGAAAGTTGTGGAGGAGGAGAAGGGTGCAGAGAAGAGGAGCAAGTGCCCAGTTTTTTATGAAGCTTTAGGGCACTGATCAATCAATCAGCTTGTATGTTTAATAAAATGGAGAAGTAGTGCTATGAACTGTAATGAGAGAAACTCTTACACCATGTGCAGCCCATGGGTTGAGGTTAACTGCTGTGGTGAGACACATGTCAAGGCACACACTGCAGCACTCACATGCATCACAATATCTAAAATATAGTGATTTAGAAATACTAAAACATTAAAAAGCATAATTACACCCATAATTCCACCTGAATTGTCTCCAGCACACACCCAGTTTAAAACCTCAGCAATAAATCAAATTTTATAGACCACCGTAAACATTGAATATTTGCTCACTGTCGATGGAGGACACACAAACCACATCTTAGCCAAACCTACAAGCAGCTTACTGCAGCACCCCCATTGACCCCCTCCGCTAACTAGGTGTCTCTACCCACACTTTCGACCTGTTCATGCTTGTCGGCTTTACAGCCCCACCAGTAGACACGCAGGCCACATAAAAAGCCTCTTGGAACAACATTAGACAGGACTAATTCACAGGGTATCTACAAAGCACAGGGTGCCCTTAATTACTGTGTATCTAGTCAGAGACAGTGTGGAAACAAACACCAAATGTCTTGCTTAGTTCTGTATCAACCCAGGCAATTAAACTGCTTTTAAATTCTCTCTTCTACTCCGGTTATCAGGAGGGAGGGAAGTCTGTCTGCCAGTCCCTGAAGAGCAATGGAGACTGATTTTTTAAATGAAAATTCTTTATTGATTGTTTTTACAGGTTAAAATCCAACTGTATGTTGGATTTGCATCGGAGGAGACCTCTGTGGGTAATTCAGCCCTCAACAAAAACTTCATAAACCAGAAACACTGAAGGGTCATTTAGAGACCTGGTTTGTGATGCTCACAGTCTGACATGTTTTCACTTTTGCGTCAATCGATTTACACTGACACAGTCAATGGACTAAAAGCGGTCCGACTCTGACTCTTCTCATCTGATGATCTGGTTTAAGACTTCTTAGGCCATGCATGACACAAGTATATTTTATTAAGTCCCCTGTATCCCGGACTACGTTTCTCCTCTTCCCCAGTTTGCTTGCATCTTCTGATCGTTTCTTTTTCTTCTTTTAATTACTTTTATAAAACCTCTTTCAACGTAAAGCTCTGCCAAACCCCTCACGCCTGAAGATCAGAATTACTTTTTTCAATGCTGTAGAGACAGATGGATGCTACAAAAATGTATGAAAAATGTCTGGTGCCTCAATGTTGAACAGGGGCATTTTAAAATACCCTCATGTTTCCAGTCCACTTGTCTGACTGAACCACATCTCCCAATTAAGCCTACTGTTGAATTACCGGACAGGAAGCACAGTGCATATTATCGTGCTGCCATTGTCTGCCTTCCTGTGCCAACACCCTGGGTCTGGCACTCTGCAAAGAAATATGAGTTTACAGTGTCCTGTTACAAACTCATTAGTTAGGTCATGTCCGATTTGTTTTTCTTTCACTTTTTAATTCATTTAGGATTTGATCTGGTTACATTCAGATGTGACACCATATTTGGAATTTTCTGTTTTTTGGCAGTAAGATGCAGCACTTCCTCAAGTTTCGTTCAAATGAAATCAGTGTGTTCATGCTGCCCTCATGGGTCCATGAATAAATGTCAAAGCTTAAGGCTGAACCAAATAGACGGAAGCTTTTTGTCTATTGTGAACATTTTCTCAGATGGCATTAATCACATGTTCAAAACCTTACAGTTTTACTGAACCAATCAGCAACAGGTTTAACTGCCAAGCACATTTTGACATTTAAGGAATCGGCCTTTGTTTATTGTTGTGTTACAATAAACAAGGGAGTATCAGTGTATGTGGAATCGGTCAAAGTGCAATGGGTCTGTCTAAGGAATAGCTGGGTAAGTCCCACGTAACATTATGTAATATGATTATTATGCAATGTATTTGTATTAGATGAATATGTGTTGTGAAGGCCCACAGGCTGCAGGGAGTATCTCTCTCCTAAGCAGAGTTATTTATCAACACTTGACGGATGATTCCAGACACAGGTACCACTGCAGCCGCAGGAGCAGTTTGATTATAGATCAGTAACAATTAGTCAATTAAGTCATTAGTCTTTCAAGAAAAGGAAAATAGTGTTTATAATTAATATTCATTGATGAACTTGGGTTAGACGACTTTCTGCACCCGGTAAAGCTGCTAAACATGAGACAACGATGACACAGATAACGATAAAGCCTAACGTTACGTTGCAATGGGTTATGAATAAAATGAACACACAGGAATGAACACTCTGCTTCTTCCACCATCATTCTCTCTTTTCCTCTTCTTGGCTTCATCCATCACTGTCCTCTTCCGTGTCGTAGTCTCAGACGTTTCATCAAACATTACAGAGACTGACTAACTGGCTGGTGCGGTATAACCGTACTCACTTATTGCGAGAGAACCGCTGCCTGCTGTCAAATGTACATATTGCTATAAGCAAACGACCGTGACCATCTGTGGACTTGGGAGAGACGCTGCTCTGCCTGTTGAAAGTTTTTGTACTATTTGATCGACTTTGAAATTATAGTTTAAGATTGAAAAGTTACATTATTGTTGCTTAAATGCATGTTAGTCCATTTATACAGTGATTCTCTCTGTATTAGTTTGATAAAGATGAAACTATTTGGCCAGACAAAGACAACCTCTCTGACTGCCCGTCCCTTTATGAGATATTTAACTTTCCATGTTTGTATTAAGATCTTTACAAGAAACCCCTTTTGGTAATAAAACATCAACAGCAGCTGGTTTCCGTCCCTACTTAGTACTTACTATCTGATCAACCCCCCAAATCTTTTTATAAACAAGTGTCATTTAACATTTTTGACATACCGAGGACATTTCATGACGTGATGTTTCCAGTCAGCCTCTCTTATTAGAAACATCATAATTCAAACAGAAATAGACATAAACACCCAGTTTCTCTTTCCTCTCAGACTCTCCTTCTTGTGGTTGCATTGACTCAGCAGTGCTCTGCCACCGTGTTAAAGTGCAGCTTACTTGGCAAACGTGGAGCAAACTTGTCAGCATTAACAAGATAAGGGAAAGCCACACTTTAAGATCGGCAGTTTGACACACAAAACCATTTCCTCTCATCACCCCAAAACACCAAAATGTGCTTTTGTCTTTGCATCACTTTATGATGATGAGATAACATGTTTCTCCTCATGTGTTCATCATGGTGTGGATATCGGTTTGAGCTGACATAAATTGTCTAAGCCAAATCAGGACTTGGACCTGGTCTAGTCTTGGTAGAATCACTAAACCATGAACATAGTGGATTTCTCTGTTCATGGTGTTGTCTGCTCTTCATTCGGCCTCTCCAACTTTCCCACCTAATTTGCTCGGCGGTTATACATTGCTTCACATATGAGAGGGTGGGAAAACTCTTCACTCTCTTCTCCAGCTATGGGAGACAAAAGTGAATTGTCTGAACAAGCTGAAATGCCAATGGGCAACCTGAATAACACATTTTGAAGCTGTTCTTCTCCTTTTTGTCTGAGTCACTGTTTGCGTTCTCAAGCATTTTATCTCAACTGTTGTCACACAAAATGATCAAATCTGATCTGAATGAAAAAACAAAGGTGGATTCCATTACACAACTCTAAACAGAGCCAACATCGAGGCTGTCCTGTGTCCTGCCCACACACAGAGTCAGTGCACAATCCTCAATGTAATATTTATAGCTCTGTGTCATTGATAGCCATAGCCGGAGGTTTGTTCATGCATCTGTCTGCATATCCACCCCTTTCCCGTTACTACCATATCTCACTAACGCTGAATGAAATTCCTCTTGTCTTCATGTTTGTTCTGCTTTTGTGAGAAGGTGCTACTGACAATCACAGGCTCTGCAGAAAAGAGAGGGAGATGATCTTTGGTATTATGTCCCTCTTGTAAATGATTGTGGTGTATCCTCTTATTTCCACATGTATTCAACATACAACTACCCCCTGTACTGACCTGTCATTCTGTGTCAAACACTGAGACTGTTACCTGAAACTTTGAGTAATTGGTCAGACATACAGCGGCGAGGCAGTATTAATCAGCTGTAGGCACAAACTCAAATGCACAGCACACATTCATACACACACAGTGGAATCCAGTAATTGAACGCACCATACTATGGTCTTTATGCACATGCATGCAAGCTGCAGCTTTTTATCTGACTTCGACATCAGTGCAGCTGCTGTGACGCAAACAAACAACATTGTGCTGTTCACCACATGCTACACCTGCTAGCTATTTGTTCTGCTTTAAACTGCAGGGTGTATCAAAGTCGACTTGTTAGCATCCTAAAGCTGCTCTGTCTTGTAAATCGTTAAGCCTTCTAGCTTCCCTCTTTCTAAAACCACCAACAATGAGGACTGTTTTGTGAAGAGGACGGATGTGGAATTAAATGGAAATGCAGGAGCTGGATGTTTGTATCAAAACTATTAATGGAGGATTTTGTGGTTTCAGTGCCTCATGGTCATGTCAGACCAAACCTCTGATCTCACTGGTTCTATTATAAACCAGTAGCCTCGGGTTACCTGTGATCTATCGGTATCTTCTTCTGTGTTTTATTTGCTTCTCTGTTGTGTTGAAAATAAAGGAGTGTGTTAGTTTAAAATCAGTAAACAACAATGAGAGCTACCTTTTACAGAGATAGGAATTCCATTTTAAGAACGCAGTGACACTAGGCCCTTACAAGCAACATTACATTCATTGAATGAAATCGAGCTTCATTCAGAGGGATGTAGACACGGACTGAAGCAGCATATATGGCATGTCTGCAATGCGTCTTCTCCGAAGGAGGGACACTTCCCATTTTCTCCACGTAAAAGACGGCGTACAGGGCACTTTATCTCGCTTCTTGCAGCAAAGAAAACACTTTTGCATGTTTTAGGCGAGCAACAGATTTAATAAAGGATTTTTAACTGCTGAAAAGAAATAACCCAAATTAATGTGTTTATAGTTTGTGAACATTTGTCCTTGACTCAATCTGAACACCTTGAGGATTTGTATCTGCTTTTGTATTATTTCTTTATGTAGTACATTTCCTAATTGCAGCTTACTGAGGTATTGAAAGGTATTTTTCATCTTTCTGGCCCTGAATCTAATGCTCGTGTTCTTCAAAGCCCGAGGGAATCTTTGAAATCATCAAAAATATATTGACAGAAGTTTGTTTTTCTGATTTCAGGTGATTCAAAGGATTTAGTGTAATTAAATGTTTTACCCAACTGTAGCATGAAGTCTAGAACCATTTTGTCCTTTATCTTTAGTCGTCCTGGTCCTGACTGTATTTATACAGTGGTGGAAAATAACTTGAAGTTGCTAGGGCCTCACTAATAGTTAGGCCCCTCTCTACCCCAAAGTGTAACCCTTAGTGAACTCGTAGTTCATCAAACTGAAACAGTTAAAGGAGGCTGCAGGTATATTTCAGGCCAACCTGGACTTCCTTAATTGAAAAATTGGTAGGCTGATGTAGTATAATGACCCGGGGGGGTAAAAGGAAATGTTTTCCCTCTACAAAGGAGATCACTGATCGTAAAGTCACCTCATCTCGTTACTCTATTACCACCATCTGCTAACATGCAGACCGTCCCACACCTTTGAATCAAGCTCTGCTCAAAACAAACACTGAAAGCCTTTTACTCAAGATAACTTCCTTATCTCTTCCTGCCTTCAGTTGTATTCCTTTGTGACTTTCGATTTGCTATTTCAGTCACTTTCGGTTGTACTGTGAAACACACATTTTAGATTCATCCATCAAAGAAAACTCCATCGCGGTTTTCTTTCAGCTCGTGGAAACTTCCATTACGTGGCTGCATGGAGGCAGGACGTTATTTCAAGTGCAATTAAGTGTAATTGAACCTCTGTGAGTGAATATCTGCGTTATTGATGCCATGCTCACCTGCTTTTGATCATGTCACAGAGGGGGAGAGATATAAAAAAGCAGCAGAGGAGGGCACAGATGTAGTTGACCAAGAAAAGATTCAATATTTGTACAACAAGGAGGTTTTGATGCAGGACGCCCACACACACACACTACGAGTAAAAGCAATGAAGTTTACATCTTAACTTACTTTGGCTCTAAATGTTTGTCAACTTATTAGTGGTGAGATAGTGCTGTCAGCGTAAGCAAGCTGTCAATAACAAACCAGACATGGGCCTCAGTGTGTGTAGTCTCCTGCTCGTATTCAACTGTCAATATTGTGTCACTTCCTGGGTCTGGGAGGAAGTGGTGGTTTTCTGGTGCATGTGATAGATAACGTGACGCACAACATGATGTGGTTTATGAAGATCAGGATGTACACATGTACTCATGAACAGCTCTTTTCCATTCAACAGAGAAAACATTGACCATGTTAGTGCAGGGGAGATCTTTGATGCACAATAAAACATTCCTGAATTAATAAAAGATAGCACTGCCTGTGGATGGGGTGCCAGAGAGCGTAAATGTAGACTGTTATGGAGCGACTGAACTTCATGTGTGATACATTTCCTTAAAACTCAACAAGAACACCATCCACTTCTTGACAAGCTTACACTTCAACACCCTGATGTACCATCTTTCGCTTTGAAAGATAGAGAGCTTTTAGTAGAGTTATTGACGACATGTCTGGAAATACTCCTACTTCTTCAAACAAGAACACCATCCACTTAACATCAAGCCTACATGTTCACACCCGTGTGTATCACACTTTGAGTGGTCGTTTCTAAATAACACCCACTTTTTCTCACACAGATGTTTTTGCAACGTTTACAGTCGTGTTTCAGTTTTTTCAGCCTTTTCGACTGGGTGTGTGTGACTTGTGTTTGTCCAGCATTTTGAATTACAAAATATTGTTAGAATCATTTTTTTTTAAGTTAAAAGCTCACAATATAAATTCGGCCCGACTTCAACAACCAAAAATTGTCCTGAAAATCATAGAGTACACCCAGCTTTAAGTTTAGGAAACAGCTCTATATTTGACTTTTCATCTCATCCTTTCCCTTTGATGTATCAGGAAGGGTTTCCTGGGGAAGCATCCTGAGTTTGTAGAAGTCTGAACTGCTTAAGAAGTGGACTGCAGTGATGTTGACTGAGAGATTAGACACCTCATGGATTATTTTCAGAGTGTCTGATTTATATGTTTCAGGCCTCAGCGGTGTTTTGTGATCTCTGTAAAAGCTCAAGCAAACCTATCTCATCAACATTTCATCCTAGATGGAATTACATTCATAAATGTTATCAGCTATAAACATGTCATTTATCTGTCCCTGCATGTTAGCCCTGTTGGATGTTGATTTGATATGGAATCCAGTAAAGTGCTCCATGAAATCTCACATGTCTATGTGTGTTATCAGATGATGTGGCATGCATCCATCAGAGCATCTCAAGGATTTTGATGTTTCATGTGATTCAGACAAACGGGAGGGGGTATCAGGGAGATGCTGCATCACATGGTCTGAGGCTCACTGTCTATCTCAGATCCTCTTGTGTTCTATTTTTGCACCGTCAACAGTTCTGTAATTGTTCTCCTTTTTGTTTTCTGCTTTCTCATAATGGCAGGAAGCCATTTGATTTACAGTTTGATTCAGATGAAGAGTTTACAAACTGTAGTTTTACTTTTAATGACAGTGGACAAGCTGGCACAGAGATTTACTGAATCTGGGTGCCATTTGAAAACAGTCAACGTTTGGTTTATTTGCTGAATGTAAACTCAGCAGGAGGAAGAGAATCAGTGGGAGAGAAAAAGGCTCCTGTCTCCTTCTGGATTCCATACTCGCACAGCGTAACCCTTCAACTTTGTTGTTGCTGCTAAGTAATATACTTTCCATATGAAGGCATGATGTTTTCTCATCATTCCATAGGCCCCCTTTCAAGTAGAATCCCTTCTGCTGATATACATAAAGCACATTCCTCAACTCGCTGCACCTTCATCTCGTTCCAGCGTAAATCAAATGTAAAGCACACTGCAACATGTGATATCAAAGTCAGATGAAATGTCTTCAATCAGGGCAAAATGTACTTTTCTGTCAGACAGTATGGTTCTTCTTACCATGCAGTTTTTATCTTTGATCATTTCACTTGTTGCAGTCTTTCTGTCTAAAATATGCTGAACATGAGAATAACCACAATTTAAAGCTATTTGAGCAACTCAGACACAGTTCTGTTATAGTCTGCATTTCTCTTCTTCCGTCACTTCACCTCATCATTTCTTCACATACAGTATTTAGATCAGATAATGACCAAATGGAAATCACAGTTCTGTTGTAACTTTGACCCCAGCACAGCATTTTTTCCTGTACAGAACATAGAAGGAACACTTTTTACATTGGTGGACACACAATGAGTCATTCGAACCATTGTGCAATTAACTCCACAACATGCTCAAGACGTTATTCAACGTACACACAAGTTTGACAAAGAGATGTGTTCAACTAAGCCATAACCATGGTGACCTAGAAAGGAGCAAAGTATATTTTGGATATGTCTGAAAGTTTTGCTCCACTTAAGTCATCTTTTTTTATTTGAAAGCTGACTTTTGCAGTGCAAAGTGTTGTTTAGCCACATGTGCAAAACAAAACACTTTTCTTACTCAGTTCCATTAACGGCAGACCTAAACACTTACTGCCATCAGGCCTGGAGGGGGGTCTGAGAGGGGGGAGGTTGTGGGTGGGGGATGGAGAGAGAAGACAGATGTGTTTATAGAGGCTGGAGGACGAAGGACAGACTCTGGTCTCTGTGCTGAAATATATTTTAACTTGTTCAAACCAGCAGAGCCTCCAGCACGTCCATCATGACATATGCATGCTCAGCATTGTTCTAACCAGCGATCAGTGCATATTTATCATCGTTTAGTTACGTAATGGTAGAAAACTTGTCCTGGCTGTGCTCCAAATCTGTTTTGTTTTACTCTGTTTTCCTGGAAATTAGCTGCGTAAGATAAATCATTTCTTAAAGAGAAGGAACAATGAGAGGTTTTAAAAAAGTAGCAAGAAGATCCGCAGAAGACTACAAGAGGTGTTCTTATGTAAGAGTCACAGAGTTTGAAAGGAACACACTGTTCCTATGGAATCTATACGCTTAATGAAAGAAAGGAGGATTTTTCAAAAGAGGGATCACGTCATGACAAAGGCTGAAGCAGAGGAGGCTTTGGAAAGTTGGCTCTGACTGACCGTCCCCCAATAACTCTGCATAGACGTCTTTATAGTGTAATTTAAACCTCTCTGCAACTACAGGACACATTGTAAAAATAATGTCTCTGGTTAGTGACCTACATACAGCCTTCTGCAAAGATGAAAGTCAAGTGGTCTGACTTTAATCAGTGGTGACAAAGTCATCAAAGCAGAGTCAGTTAGTTTGTTTTCATATAAGACACAGCATGAGACACATCTACTGATGCTGTCTGTACTGATGGATCTGTAATTTGTCTAACTGTAGAACCTGGTGTGAAGACGGGCAGCAGTCCAGGGAAGATCAGGAGAAGTCCACTGCAGGCCCTCTACAATGGTGACCAGGTGAGAGCACATGCATACAAACACACACAAATTCTTAGTGGGTATTTAACTTTAGTGACATTTTATTTGTCCAATACCATGGATTATTTACTAATACCTCCCAAACTGCTATCTTGATGGTAGTACGTGCTAATAAGGTGATGTGAGCACACATGTACAATAAACAACGTTTCCCAACATCATACCCATAATTCATTTGGAACATTGGGGTGTTGCCGCTCTCGTTGTAATCATGTTAGCATGTTGACACTCACATTTAATCGACTTCATAACATGATATTAGTTTGTGGTTACTCGTGCGGTCGGTCTGATGATGAGCTCTGTGTAGTCACTAACATGTGAGGGAGAGTGCCTGCTGTGGACTTCTGGCGTTGTAGCGTAAGGATGGACTGTAGGACATTAAACTAAATACGTAACTTCTTCATGAGTCTTATTGTGAAAAAAAAAGTGAGTCTGATCGGATGAGATTTGGAGAAGTGATTCAAGGCCACTGCCCAGTGAACATTATTTTGTGAGAGTTTTAGATTTATGCAACACAGCCAGACATGAAGAAATGACCGACTTTAACTAGAAGCAGATTGATCAACCTAATACCAAACATCAAACAAACAAATGACCGCATTAAAGAGGTTAAACATTAGACTTCCATACGACTTCATAAAACAGACGTTAAGTCCCTTAGATTAAATCTGATGATGTTCCAGGGTTCATTTTTCCATCAGACTAAGAATGACTATGACTCGTATTTGTACTAAAACAATGTGTAAGAACAACGTTTGGAAAGTCAGGTTAATTTAAGCAACAGTGACGAGCAGAAAGTCAGATCTAACAGAAGCAGAAACCCTGAGAAGGACGATGTAGTGTGAACAAAATGTGTTAATGTTATAAAACTAAACAGAATGATCACCTAAATCTGCAGAGCTTCTGTGCTTTACTTTCAAATGAGTTTCAGTTCTTGTGATAAGCAAACTGTTGATCACTTCTGTGCAGAGATCACATGACTTCCCCTCTGCACACAACTCTGGACGACAACATTAAAAGGTTTCTCTGCTTCTCTCTCTCCCTCTATCAACCAACACGACCCTGTTTCATTGGCCCTGCATCGTCTTGGTCACATCTCTACAAGCAGCTGGACCTGTTGGCAGCTCAGAGGTCCCTGCAGGGCCGCAGGGAGCTTCTGGAGCAGGCGTGTCTGAGCCACACGAGGAAGCGACAGGTGCTATCGTCTGAGGATCTGAAACACCTCATTGTGGATGATCAGCACAGCCTTATTTACTGCTACGTACCAAAGGTTGGTTTCTATATTACAAGTGATTGGTCAAATATCAGAGCTGAGGTTTTAAAGCTGTGAACTGCACCTTTTAAAGGTGAGGAATGGAAGGGGGGAGGGCAGAGGGAGACCCTTAAGGCAAAAATACCGCGCAAGATAAAGAAAAAAGGTGCATTTGGACTTTTTTTAATTTTGAATTACCTTAATTATTGTTGTCTTGATGCTGTGATGCTTCTAAGCCGGCCTGCATCATTACATGTCTGAACTCACAGACATGATGCACATGTTTTCAGATTAAGTGTGACTAACACTTTTAGAGGATGTCACTTTCCCCTCGGACTTCAGACTCATTTTAAACTAATGATCTGGTTTTCATAACTGTGTCATTTATGTGCATCAGCATCAGATCTAACATTCATCATCTCGTAAAACTTCTGGTTTCAGTTAAACCCCCTGATGGTAAAAAGTCTCTTTGTGGTAGCTCATTGCGCTAAGCCAATTTCAGTCACCCTTAAATACCATCAAAGTACAATTAATACAATTGAAGGTTACACTTCAGCAGATGAGGAATAGTCCTAAGGAGAGGGAATCTAGATTTTGTTCTGTATGTTAACTATGCAATAACAGTCATCATTAGTCCTCATAGAAATGACGCTACAAAGACTGGCTAACTGGTTTCTTTATCACTTCAGTCGCGTAGCAACGGCTGTCTGTGTTTTCATGGGTACTACTTTTAACCGTCACTGCTTTGGGAGTATTTTTGTTGGTGCCAACTTTCTATTGTAAACATACATTGGCTTAAAGCCAGGCTTAAGTTATAGCAGCGCTGAATAATACTTCAATGGAAACGTTAAACTTCCTGTGGACAAAGAGGGGTGGTGGCTGTGGGGCACGCAGTTTTTCAGGTTTTGTCTGGGAGGGCAAAACTTCTGTTCAAGTCTGAAGAATGTACTGCTATGACAGTTTTTAAAATCTTATTGAATGAATGAGTTTATAATTCAGCTTGTTAAGAGGCAAGTTAAAAGACACGCCATCTATCACTGTTATCATACTGAGAATGTTCTTTGGCTTAAAGGATCTTCCTCCTTTCTCTCACTACCAGGTGGCCTGCACCAACTGGAAGCGTGTCCTTATGGTCCTGACCAGTGACGGCCGCTACACAGACCCTCTCTCCATCCCTGCAAATGAGGCTCACGTGGCAGGTAACCTCCGCACGCTCTCTGAGTTCTCAGTCCCTGAGATCAACAAACGCCTTCGCAGCTACCTCAAGTTCATCTTTGTGCGGGAACCCTTCGAGCGCCTGGTGTCCGCCTACAGAAACAAGTTCACCCGTAGCTACAACACCGCTTTCCACAAACGCTACGGAACCAAGATCATCCGACGACACCGGCCCGACCCGGAGCCTGAGGCGCTGGAGAAAGGGAATGACGTTTCTTTTCGTGAGTTTGTTCAGTATCTCGTTGATCCACGGACGCAACGAGAGGAACCTTTTAACGAGCACTGGGAGCGAGTGCACTCCCTCTGCCACCCATGTCTGATCCACTATGATGTGGTGGGGAAGTACGAGACCCTGGAGCCAGATTCTCAGGCTGTGCTCAGGTTGGCTGGAGTGGAGGGGATGCTTCAGTTTCCAACATCTGGTAAGAGCACCAGGACTGATGGAAACATGGCAGCACGCTTCTTTAAGCACATTAGTCCTTTCTACCAGAAGAAACTGTTCAACGTGTATAAAATGGACTTCCTGCTCTTTAACTACTCCACACCGGAGTACCTCAGGACTCGATGAGGGGCAGGGGAAAGAAAACAGACTTCAGTGCCATAGATGGACTTGTTGTGATAGTTTCCCTTTCACAACCCCATCAGACTCTTGTTGTATTTTGCACTTTTTGGTTGCCATGGACAACTATCATCCCTGCCGAGAACGACCCGTCACCAGCACCTTTCAATGACTCTCCAACCGAACTGACTGTTGAGGATGACTTGATTTCGGTGAATGGAACTTTCTGAAGAAAACCAGATCTGGCTCTGGGTAGAACAGACAGTTTGTTCTGTATCCCACCACGGGTCCGTCATATATGTCTGTTTTCCAGGAGGGAAATGGTTTTGACGTTTGACAGAGCACAATGCTGCAGGTTGTCCCTCAAATGTGTTTCTCCTTTCTCTTGAGTTTTAGATGCAGTTAGAATTTGTATTCACCTTAATACAAGTGCGATTCTTTGTCCAATCAAGGAACCTTTTTTTGACTTTCTTGTCAGTTCCACGTGGCTGTTCAGTTGGTGTAATATGCCCTGCCAGCATCCTGCAGTGCCTATTACAGGAAAGTTATCCCTTGCTTTGCTTTTTCTGACAACTAATGAGCCATAAACCAAAGGCATACTTCAGAGGAGCAGGTACTCCTCATGCCTTCGTATGCAGGTGAATGTGCTGACACAGCAGACTCATTTAAAGTACCTAGAGTACAAAGACTCTGGATTGAATTTATTTATGTATGTCAGTGCAAGTATTTATTGTTATGGAAGAGCGTGATTGTAAAGATAAGGGCCTACAATTTAGTGAGAATGATTTTTTTATGGAAAAAAGGGGTCAATGTCCTCTTCGTCACATTACTTTCTGTTTTTACTTTGGCACACACACACACACACACACACACACACAAACACACACACACACACACACACACAAACGCACACACACACACGCACACACACACACCAAATAGAACTCTTCAATTCAAACATGATCTGATCCTTCTCTTCTTCTCATGTCCACAAGTTGGATCTTGTCATATCTTTCTTGCGACAGCAATCGTAATTTCCAGGGAAACTTGCAGTCACTTCTTCATTCCAGTGTTGCCACCCCTCCTCTATCGCTGTCTGTATTTAGCTGTGGGCAGGTACACTGAACAAACAACCACATAGCTGTGGTCAGGGCTGGGTCCGGCCCAGAACTACCCCGGCTCAGAGCTCCCCTTGTTAGAATGAATGAAGGATACATGAGGGGTTAATCCACCTACACTCATCTCTACTGCAGGGCCTTGTTCAGCGAATGTTGTCAGACTTTATGGTAAATAATGCAGAGGTTAGCGTAGGAAAATACTTATTAATGTCCCAAGCTGCCCAAAGATCAGATTTAACAAATGTTTGCAGGCTGATTAAAGGGGACCACCACCATTTTATCCAGACCTACATGTGTTTACTGATGATTGGATGTAATACTTCACCAAAAAGGATCTGCAAAGTTCACCTGAAATGATAAAAGTTTACATTTTAAACCCGTTTGTCTTACATTGCTCAACAATGATTAATATGGTTTTTGGAAAGTCTTTATGATATTTTTGAACATCAAATATGTGGAGCAATCCTAAATTTGGTTGCACATTAATTTTGCATCCAATGAAAGACATTTTTTGTTCCCCTCCTCAGAGATGCAGAGGAACTACGAGCCTGCTCTTTCATTTTAAACTTTATAAAAGTGAGATGCTAAATTAGTGGAGTACTACTCTATAAAAACAAAATAAAGCTTTAAAATGTACTTTACCAATAAAGTCATTTACTCTCCAAGGGCGTTGTCACACTCCGTACGTTGCCCTAACACGTTTATGTGACCAGTGTGAGTGCTCTGTACTGCGCTCCAGCACGGTTCACTTCCATGGCCCTGACACGGCTGTAAGACGTGAGCTTCAGCTCGGTACAGTTGCTTGTGCATGGGTACGCAACATGGACATGATGTAACGTAACAAGAGTGAAAATAGCCGTCTTGCGTAAGTCAGAAATCCAGTAGTGTTAGACACCAAAACAACTCAAAATAAGCCACAACGTCAGTGAAGTTACCGTCATGTTCTCTGTTGTTCTCCATAGTGCTGACTCTGAGACTGGGCTTCTTGTAAACAAAGTGTTGTATTATGACTTGATGATGTATGTACAAGAGGTAACCGTGCTCCTGGCCTGGAGCAATGTGAGTGCAGGCCAGGGGGGGGAATGAGGAGGGGGGACAATCGTGCTTCTGCTCGGTACAGAGATACTCGGCCTAGGTTGAGTGCGCCATAAGTGATTCCCTGCATTCCCCATTGTAACAGTTGACTTTTTCTGACTTCTGACAGACCCTTTGTGAAAAACATCTTTGTTAAACAGTCATCTTGACCTGGAAAATCTAGTTCCCACTATCTTTGAGAATATCAAGTCACCATTGTCCTTATCAGGATAGTAGTTTCTGTTCTCAGTGCTTTGCAGAATTGTGCTGGTGCATGTTAAGACATGTTGGCTCTGAACTTGCAGGAAAACTGTGTTTAATTTCATGTCTTTCACTTCCAGATGTCTTTTGTGAATTATTTCATCTTGCTGAAAAATATTGTCTGACATGTCCAGACAAGCCAACTCTGGAAACTCTGCTTTGAAAAGTGCAATATGAATGTGTGAGGATCTGTAATGTGTTAAAAGCTGTATCTTTATAAGTGACTTCCTCTGCTACACAAGCCTGAAATATGTGTGCCATCTTGCTTATGTGCCATCTTGCTTATGCCACATTTTAAATTCAGTTTGGCTCTGATTGCAGCCATGGATTACAGGGTTTCAGTTTAATGCTCCCCTGTGTAGCAGTCTGTGATCTAAACCATTATTAGCAAGGAGACGGGAGTTGCTAAACCCAATCACACCCTTCATGTTATTTATCCCTACTGGCTCAATGACATGCTGCACAAAGTACATGTTTATACCTTTTCATTTCCTTTTTTTTTTTACCCTGAAAAATACAGGATACAAACGACAAGTAGCTTGTTCTTTCAAAGGGATGAAACATGCTGTATATACATCTCACACACCCCGACGCTGCTGTGCATGACCACAGCTAGTCAGACATTTCTGTAGAAATGTTACCCTGTGACCTAGTGAGTCATTGTGAAAAAGTGAACACAGCACAATCTGACACAATCTCTCATGCACCAGTTTATCTGTGCCACGAAGCTGTGAATGTGATAACTGAAAACTGAAGTGCACTTGCTGATGTGATGATTGATGTGTTGGTAATCTTGAAGTTTCACCAAATACATTTCCTTTAAAAGCAGCACTGAATGTTTGAGTGTGGTATGTTTTCTTTGTCGTTCGTCAACAAATCAGAAATGTTCTCACGTAGGCGGTTTGTTTTCCTGTAATTGTGTGGGGGACCAGATGTTTACCTGACAAAGACGGAGAAACTAGGAGCAGTGTATGGTTGTACGGGGATGAAACCGGATGTGACATCATTGGAAACAGCAGAGAGATGCTACAACGATGGCGGGAAGTGTTGAAGAAAATATGAAGTCCTTCATCAACCTCCTCGAGTGTCACCATGTTTGTTTACATTACACTGAGCAAATCCAGAATCTCGACTTTGGTGTTTTACCAAATGTGGTAACAAAACATGGTGCTCCCTGTAGAGGAATCCTCCAGTAACACGCGTTGTACAAAGGCAAGTATGTGAACATTTACGTTCACGACGCAGCAGGTTGTCTACTCGTACGCGTGGTTCAAAGGTAAATTTGAGCCTCTACAATCCACCACTGAAGAGTCTCCTCCCCATGAAGAAGCGGTCCAAACATTTGAAAAGAATCGATCCTGATGCAGAGATGAAACACGATGGCACTGAAGTAAGAAATCGTAATAATTATAAACATACAGATATCTTTTCTTCATGCAGATTTAGATAAAGGTGCCAAAAAAACGTATACTTCTTAACACTGTTGGTTTTTATTAAAATATAACTTCATTGCCACAAAATCACATAAACACCAAATATTTGTCACATCTTTGATTCCCCACTCGATCGTAACACACACACACACGAGACATAGTGTGTGCGAAAGCATGGTGACAGTGAGCACAGCATGACTCGAGACTGAAGGCGTTTGAAGTCTTCATGTGGCAGTGTCGACATTGAAGTACAGAGCGCTTTGCTTACAGAACAAAGGAGAGAAAAGGGATGCAACATGTAAATAAAGCTGTTGTGAATGAGGTTTAAGATAAGACACGATTGACATTGACTTTCGTTCAAGGCATCCTTAGACTACTATTAAAACAACAGTGCAAGTTTGCAAACAGGTCTTTTCAGCTCCTGTACATACTAAGTTTTTAAAAGGGCTGGACGATTGACCCAATTTACATTTAAGAGAAGGTTCAGCAGATTTAACAACATTTACATTCTTGACAAGAGTTCAAGAGAAAACTGACACCGCTTAAAGATGTGTTGTGTATGTGTCATTAAAGTAGAAGTAACGCCAGTGGCAGTTAGCGTAGCTTAGCATGAAGACCAGTTAAAGTGGGATACAGTTAGCCAGTCTTTGCCCAAAGTTTAAAATCTGCCACTTTCAAATCAGACTAGTCACTACTTTAAAGGTCACATATTCTCCTCCTCTTCAACCAGTTTCAATAAGTCTCAGAGCTCCTCAAAACGTGTGTGAAGTGTCTTGTTCTAAATCCACTCTGATCCTGTATTTGATCATGCCTATAAACCCCCCTATTTCAGCCCTGCTCAGAACAGGCTGTTTCTGTGTCTGTAGCTTTAAATGTAAATGAGCTGTGTCTGACCACGCCCCTCTCTGGAAGGGCTTTGGTGGCTCGGGCTTTCTCGCTCCATGTCCTATTGTTTACGGTGAGAATGCAGACTCAGAGGGCAGAACAAACACCTAGCTGTGGGAGTGTCACCCACCTGGGGGAGGGGTTACTGCCCTTTGTGATGTCATGAAGGGAAAATCTCCAAACAGCCTGTTTGAGCACACATTTTCTGAAAAGTGGAGCAGGCAAAAGACGGAGAGGATGGACTTTTCTCATCATTGGGGGGTTTGTAGACAGACTAGGGACACATTAGTGTTAGAGGAACATGTTGAAGAGGATTTTACAGAATATGTGACCTTTAAAGCGTTTCTTTTTTGAACTGTACACAGACAGACATTTTAAATCAACACAGTCTTGGCCTGTTGCATTTGAAAGTTTCAGTCTTCAAGTCTTGTATAAGTCTCAGCAATGCAGTGAAAAAATGTTATTTTCCTGAACATCAAACTTTTCTGAAGTATAACTGTCATTACCTCCAACCTGATCGTCATAAAAAAAAAGAAGCAACTTCACTTTCATACATCTACCTCCAGAACTGAACTTTCAGCAGAACAGTGAGAACCAAAGTAACACAACACAAGAACTGTCAGAGAAGCAAAAAGGTCATTTTTACAATCATTGTTATCTGTGTAAATGAGACAGATCTGAATATGTGCTATGATGAATCGTCCAGCCCTGCTGATTAAGACACACTGATGTGCTGGTACAACACAACCTTAGCTGTGGTCTACGTCTCACAGTATCACAGTTTACACATAGATCACATATAGACAGACAGAGGGACACAAACTGTGATTCAAAGAGATCAACATTTCATCAGCTTCTAGTGTAAAAAGTACTGTGTAACAGTGTCACAATAAAAGCTTTTAGCAAAGCACTATCAACACTGAAATACTTTAAGATGAAAGATCGATGACTGACGAGACCTGCTGGTTTTAAAACCCTCAGACTTCAGTGTTTACGAGGTTCTTCTTTAAAAAATAGATCATACTACAGTAGTGATAGCAAAGTTCACGAGTGCATGAACACATTTCTACGCTCTTATTTTGAGAAGTTTCTCTTTAACACATTCAGGACTTGAACTTTAAAAGACAGCACAGAGAACTAGACTCCGTGCTTCAGACTGTAATCTCCCTACCTGCGATTCTTACCCCAATTTCCACATACGCCGTGCACACTGCGGTCGGTCTGCACCACGCACTACGCCGCCATTCTCTGCCACTCTAGTCAGTGATTGTGTTTCCACAGCAAGCGCCGCGGTCCGTCTCCGACGTGCAAGCAGCACCACTACGCTCTGCTCCGTTTCAAACACGCTGCAAGTCTATTTTCAACGCTGCAGGCATGCGTCAAGCTGAACAGAATAGAACAAACCGGACAGGAAGTCAGACAAGGAAACGCACAGAGCGTCCGGTCTATCTTAAAATGAAACACAAAATCTGGACTCACGATGGTATTTTTCATCACTTTATCAACATTACGTGAAAACAGGCACCGAATGAACAACAAATCATCCTCAGAAAGACAAAGCAACATGTTGTTTGCACGTTTTTCTCTTTTTTCCCACGTGATCTTGTAGTTCTCCTGTGATATGCGTACAGCTGATCATGCTGCGCTCAGCTGACGTTCCAGAAACCGATCCAGTGGGGGAGGGGTGCGCACCGTCCGACAGAGCAAATCCGTGGTGCTGACAGACCGTGGCGCGCACGCAATATGAGGACATTGGGGGTTAGACTTCTGCAGCTAGTTTTTTTTTATCCATGAATGTGTCATTCTTTTGTGTCTCTGTGTAAACTGATATAATGAACTATAAGAATACTTTAATATGACTGTGAATGTGAAATGAATGGCATGTTATTACTGTGTGTTTATTTTGTTTCTGACATGGTGTACTGTAAGTGCAGATAAAGCCAATAGAAAGACGCAATCAGGCCCAAATTAACCCAAGGTGGCGTACGCTAATACAGAGCTAACTTCGGTTAAGGACGACTTCTAAACTGTTGATATCGGTGTGACTGTCACTGCTGTAATGATGAGGTTTTATGGTTCTGAAACTAAATCATTAAGGCTTTGACAAACCCTTCATTAAAGGGACTTTTAGTATCAAGTAGTGAGGGAATACCCCAAATCATCTGCAGCTACAGAGTCCATGTAAAACATAAACCTGAGCTGACGGGTGAGAGACCAACATAGATCTTCTGCTTCAGTTCACTGATGTCACATTGTTCACATTGAGTGGCAGCACAAACTTCACAATACAGACAACACCTTCTTCTAATTCTTGTGATGGCTGCAGAAACAGCGGTGATTATTATTGATCATCATAATAATGCGCTACTTGCAAGTGCTGTGTTTTTTACTCCTTATTTTCTTACTGAATCTGCAACATAAAGCAGAACATCGTCTGCATATTAGAAATTCTGGAGAATTCAGTTTTTGTGATGGATCTTAGGGATCAAGTCAGAGTTGTGGCAATTTGGCAGGACACAAATACGTTGTAACTGTGTACCTCAAAGGATGTGTTTGGTGTTTTAGAAATGACGTATATATTCACTTCTTGTCAAGATTAATACCAATGTGTATGTTCGTAACAGTGACTAACTTAGTATAAAGGCTAACAGGGAGGTACCCTGACATTGTCCGATTCCACGCACAATCTTCACCAAAGCACAGCCCACATATGAACACGTTTGTTCAATAAATACAAACAAAAAAAACAATCCTGGCCAAGAAAAAGTTCTGAACATTACCATGAAAATGTTGCATGTTTCTTCACTCTTATTTTAGTAGGAATTACATTCAGAGACGTGTTAATTATTAATAATCTTGAATTGTGTTTTCTTCTTCTTTGTGCTAAGCTACGTCGCACAGGAAGTGACGATTCTTTCAACCAATCAACGGACTGCAGTGTGTCTAGCCCCACCTTTAGGGTCTGGTCAGTATGCTTGGCACCCCAACAGAAAGGTAGCAAAAAAATAGAACAGTACGTATCGGTTATTTTGGTATCATTACCAACCTATAAACAAACCAATAAATGCATACCATGCAGTACCGTACAATACCAAACTAAACCACTTGGTGGAAACGGGGCTCTAGTCGTCTGCTTCTTAAAATGTCAGTTTTTTTAATCTTTTACAGAAATTAGTTTCATAAATCAGAGCAAAACCATCATCCTGTGTTTACCAGAAGGGACCATCACACTTCAGTCAAGGACCAGCAGGTGGATCCCCTAACCCCCCTACCCCCCTAGCTTACCCCAGCTATCAGTCTTATTGGAAGTCACCTCCCATCACATAATCATTAGAAAGGTCTTCCTCCTCTGAAACTGACTGTTTCCACTGTACAGCCAGCTGCTCACCTCTGTGACAGCCCCTCCAAAATGATTTAAGAAAAGAAACACGATGAACGTTAAAGTTTGTGTAGAAATGTGAGGATTCAAGTTTTTTCACGAGATGATGAAACATTCCTCTGTGTGTTACAGGTAAGTAACGTGACTCTTATGAACGCTACATACGGTATGTCCCATTCGTTCTTAATTTAAATAAATTATGATCATCCTAAACTCAAGTTCTGGACTTTGGACATCGACTCTCCTCCATATAACGAGCTCCTGTATTACTGCATAGTACAGCCCGCCCACACACGGACAGCTTGAAGTCTGTCTTCTCCACATGTTTAAACAAAAGTCCCAAACTCAGAGCAATGATTCTGTCTTGCTGCAATAATGTAAGTTTGCTACATATTCCTCTGATGAAAGCAAAGAGACGAGTTGAGCTCAGAGCCAGCAAACAAAGACAGAGAGAAGAAGAGGAATGATAACAAAGATCACTGTACTGGAGAAGATGCTCTAAAGGGCTGAAGACGGACACTTGTGAATACTTTAAAGTCTTGAGTCGTGAAATAAAAGAGTTCGATTAGCCGGATGTGTTCAGGTAGAAACCCTTCACACAGATGGATGTGTGTAAGCGCTCAGGTGTCTATACATGGTAGTAAAAGTTTGAATTTGTTCCTCTGTATGAACTGGCCGAGTGATAACACTCAGAAAAGCTTCTCTGAGCAAATGTAAAACAAACCGATGCAATAAGAAGATGGCTGGCAAAGAGTTCAGGGATGAAGGGGGGGAGAGGGGGGGGACGTTCAGAGACCCAGACTCTGAACCCATGAGACGCAGCGGAAACAGAGGGCGAGGAAGCCCGTGCCCAGCAGATCCCCCAGGGCGGTCAGGTAGGGGATGGAGAAGTTATCCGGGTCCAGACTCCTTCTCCACATCGAACGGATGATGAGGTCAGCAACATAAAGTAGGATGGCCACCTAGAGGGAGAAGTTTGTTATTCATGTGCCAAAAGAAACACAAAACACATTCAACTCTGTGTGCTGATGTTCTGTATGACCTACTATCAGCAGTTAAACATATGCATGATTATTATCATACATGACTTCATCTAAAGGTATTCAGGTAAAGGATTAGCTGTTAGAAACAAACACACATATGTTTCTTAACTTTTCAACAGTAACGCTAAGTGGTTTACTACGAGATGTCAAAGATGGATTTGGAGAAAACAGAGAAACGTTATCAGCTAATTCTGGTTCTGCTCGAGCTTCCTGCTCGTTTAAAGCTCGTTCTCTTGCCACTGTTACTTTGCCAAATGTTCCCAAGTGTTTTAGCTCATGGTGGATGTATGTTGGGTCTTTGTAAGTAACAAGTACAGTCTGGACCTGCTTTTTGTGAAGTTTCTTAAGATAACAGTCATTATAAATCGGCGCTTTACAAATAAAGAACGATCCGCCTCAGTGGCCATGTCGAAGTAATATCTATGGTGTATTTGGAACATGCTGGTTGGTGCTGACCGAGGAGTTCTTCAGTTTATTTGAGAACACAATGGTGGTACGATCCACTTAAACTTAGCTCGGCTCAGCTGCTCATCAGAGCTCTCTTGTTCTGATGAACCAGACATGTGATCTCAACAGCAGCTTCCCATGAGTCTCCAAAGCAGAAAACTATTTAACAAGCATGTCATCTTTTCTGGACTCAGGCTGATATTTAATCTGATGTCAACCCCCAAAAGAATATAAAGTTTATCATGGACTTGGTGCCCACTTACAACGCTGTCTAACATCGCACGATGAACAAGATTCAGGTCTTCTCAAACTGTTCACAGCTGGCCTGTTGACGAGTTCAGAGAGGTTAGCGTGGCAGGGCTTTGGTGTACTTTTGGTTCCGTCCTGGAACAAATCTGTATCTCACTGAGCTGCTGAAATACCAACACCTGGCACCTGCTCATTTCACAGTTAGCTAACAGGTGAAATCAGTCATTTTTACCAGACTGTACACTCATGACCTGTTGGTGACTGCTTTCATGTGAGTGTCCTGTGAAACTCCAGGACTGACTAAGTGAGGGCCAATGAGCTCATGAGAAACTAAACCGTGTGATCCATCTCACAAACCCTTTGTGTGAAACTTCATGGGGTCAGTTTACCTGTAACACAGCAGCACACAGGTAGCAGATGGTGAAGGCTACAGAGATAGGCGCCTCGTCTCCCTGCAGCAGAGAGATGGCGTAGAGGAAGACCAGGTGACCAGGGACGACCAGCATCAGGAGCACCCGAGCTGATTTGGAGTTCACCCCTGGGAGGTACAGAGACGAGCGTGTCATTCTGTTTGGTACGTATAGATTCTCTTTCTTCTACTCACTGAGTTGTGAATAGTGAACTCATGAAAGCAGCTTTTCTCTCAGCTGAACATGCACAAAGGATCATATCATTCTCAAGCACCTACAAACAGCGATGCGTAGCTTAAAGCTTCTCCAGTATTTGCTCATATGTTAATCAGATAATGTGCATTAATACAGTTTGGGTAAAATTGGCCCCTCTCTCAGCCTCACTGAAATAGAGAGTCTAGTTCACAACAGGAACAGCCCCGGTAGCTGAACACAGAGGGGGAAAATTAGCCTAATATAAGTGGGTAGGAACTGACGCCATTACACTTTGACTTTCCAGTTATGACAGCAGTAATCTGTAGGTAAAGGAAACTACTGTCATGGAAAGTGTGCTTGAGTGCATGTTCTTAAAGGGATTATGGCTTTTTGATTTTATTACCATGTCCTGCCCACTGGAGGCGCAAATCACTGATTCATACAAATGTAGGCAGTGTTTCCCCTACCATTACATTAGGGGGGCAACTTGGGGTTAAGTGTCTTGCCCAAGGACACATCTGACATGTGGCTGCAGGAGCTGGGGATCGAACCCCCAACCTTACGGTTGAGAGACGACTGACTCCACCACTGAGCCACAGCCGCATATCTTCTGTCCTTGAGTCAGGGCAGGTAGATGCTGTCACTTCACGGTTCTTTTCTAACACAGTGTGGATGCTTGTAAAATCCTTCTGTGTAAATCTGAGTCCTAATGGAGGAGCACTCTGGTGAAGAGATTATGTGTATTATTGCTGTTTGCATTCAGAAAGGCCTTTGCTACCTGAGGAGAAGAAGGTGATGCACGGATTGGGCCAGTTCTGCCTCATCTTGTAGGGCAGCACCCCGGGGATGCTCCAGAAGTGCAGGTAAGTGGAGATCCTGCTGGCCTGAATAGCCACCAAGTTCCCACCGACTCCTACACAGAGGGACAGAGAAGATCGGCCACATTAACTTTATATCTCCCAAAACAAACAGAACAGTTTATTATGTTTGTACAAAAACCTCATGATAAATATCAGGCAAGCCTTGAAGATTGTTTTGTGTGGCTGATGTTGGTTTGATAAACTCATCATCGACTCAAACACAAAGTTCTGTCTGCTAAGGGAGAGTTAACAAGTTTAGAATCAGTTTCCCTCCACCCTTTCCTCGCCTGCACACAAATTAAGCCAAGTTATGACACATGCTTGGCTCAGTCCGTCACTCAGCTAGGGGTTTACAGAGAGCGGAGTCCATATTAACAAGCCAAGGAGGCCCGGAGAACAGCTGAAATCTGGCCTGTGGAGTCAGAACCAAAAACCAAACTAGATCTACACGCCATTTATCACAGAAAGAGAAAAGAGACACGTGCGTATGGAAAGAAAATTAACCTAATGCAGCCATACGGCTCCAAAAGTGAAATGTGACTCTGCTTGTGTAAAAAACCACTAGGTGCCTGCTCTGATTTATTTTATTGTCAAAGATGTTGGATCAGCTTGAGAAGTCATTTACATGTTTTTTTTAAACCGGGCCCAGATGTGTCCTGTTTCGGAGATCACCATTGTAAACCGTGAGAGATATTAGATAAGACTTTATTCTCTCATTCTTAGGTGGAGCCTTTGTTTTATTCACGTCTTCAAAGCGGCTGCTCGCCTGAATGCAGAACGAGTTCTTTCCAGATCCCGACAGTCCATTTTAATTTAGGTGTTGACAAGGAAATGTGCCCAATTCAGTTACATCAAACACCTCTCCAAGAATATACCCCAAACAACAGCACAGATGGTTTCCTTTTGGAAGATGGAAAACACTTGGGGGAACGTTTAGTAAAATATAATACAGGTTTAGAAGCGATCCAGGGAGGGAAAATGGGAAATTCAAACCAGATTTGTGAATTTGAAATTCATCAGAGTGTTGCAAAGAAAGAGAGGAAAAAAAAGGAGAAATTGAGACACAGCAGGGAGACGGGCAGAGACTAAATGAGAACCAGTGAGACTGGATGGTTATTAGAGGCTGCTGTCGGCTGTGCCAGGACGCTGGGTGTGCACCATTAGTGGTTTCTATTGACTCCTCTCTTATGCTCAGAGGATCCCTGCATGCATCACCTCCCAGCCAAGCCACTTCACATCTGAAGCTGCTTCTCTTTCGCCTCCACTTCTCTTCTGTGTCTCCGGGCAGTTTTCATCATTCAGCAGCAGCTTTATGGGGAGAAAATCTGCTTTTTATGTGCGTAAAGCAACAACAGACCTTCACTCGTAGTTTCATTCTCTGATTCATACATGTGATTAGAAGAACAGAGCTGCATGCAAATCTGAAAGGTCAAATGAAGCTTTAATGGATCGTAAATGGGTTAGATCACAAAACGAATAAACCCTTAATCACGTTGTTTTCTCTTCTCCTTCCCTCCTTCCTCAGCTTCATCTATCTCCACATATTAATCTTGGACTGATGATCTTCCTTCTCTTACACACACATATAATGTCCTTTATGCTTTTACTAAATATCAGACAATATCATGGCCTCTCGGGTCATACGTGTGGAAGTCCTTTAACGTGCATTCTTTCTAATGACCAGCAGGGGGCGCCTTCACTTCTGACTTGATTTAGAATCACGATAAACATTTACCTGATGAGATGCTCTACATGATGTCCTTACATCAGAAACTTCTGCTGCTAGTGAGCATACTGCAATGCATTTGAGTCTTTATTTCCAGCCCTTACAGCAGATCATGTTTATTTTCAAGTGTTTTCTTAGGTATCACATATTTCAGATCAGTCTGCGACAGGTTTCATATCGCTCTGCTTTTGATTACAATGATCATTTTGCAGATTTCTGATGATGTGTTAGTGAACGTTCTTACGTCAGCTTTTATAGAGACGGTTAAACATTAGAGGAACTTTTCTTCTGACTGATGACAGTTCAGTTCCTGCTGCTCTGAACGCGATGTTACTAGAATTTCGCGAGACATGGCCAGAACCTGACGTATCAGAGCAAAGCATTGAGCTTAGTTGTAGGACACGCCCACACTGGCAGCTCTTTCAAGGACACGCCCACCCGGAAGCTTTCTCAAATTTCCCTGCGACTGCAGACAGGGCTGGCCAATCAGAGGAAAGTGGGCACGTGGGGAGGCGGGCCTTAAAGAGACAGCAGCTGAAATGAGGCGTTTCAGGCAGAGGCTGAAATTAAGGATTTTACTGACGCCAGTATCAGATAAATAAGAAGGTGTTTGAGCTGCACATCTCACAACGCTCCTCAACAGGTGTCCCATGCTGACATCATTAAAGGTGAAAGTGAGTGTAATAGATCTCCTTTAAAATAACTTCACCCTCAGAGTCATTCGCTGGAAACGGAGGACACATTTTAATACAAGATGAAAAACCAAACTAATCCTCAACTTTTAGGTTTCTGACGTGTCAGCAGCATTTACTGTAACTTTCTGACATCAGCCGCCCGTTACCCTTTCCCTCAGCTGAATGAGTCACTACATAAAACTGCACAACAACCCGACAGAACGTGTGAGTAAGAAAAAGAGTTTCAGGGGAACAAGAAGAAACTGACAGTTGTCTGTGAGTTACTGGAAAGAGGAACTCAGTAAAAAGTCATTTAAGGAAGCCCAGGTATGTTATTGGGGATCAGAGATGCACTCAACATCGCTTCTCGCTGCAGTCTGAGTGAAAGTTATTATTACACTGACTGTGGAGTCAGTCTTATAGTTAGTATGCTGCTCAGATACATGGAAGATGCCCCCAACAAGCACAACCTGTACTTCCAATTAAACTTTAATTCTGGTACAAGAACAAGTTTTCAATGCTTGAAAGAGACCATCAGCTTTTTTAAAATTCATTCTGTGCTCTGCCGTGTGTTCGAGGTCGAGTCAGGAGAAGCCCCTCCTCCTCGGCTCATCGCCCACTGCAGGGTTAATGTGTATGATTACTGCTTGTACCTACTCTGCAAGCTACCTGAGAATATTATGTTTGTTTTCATGGTAAAAAAGATCATTTAGCGAGCCAGGGAGGGAAAATGGGAAATTCAAACCAGATATGTGAATTTGGAATTCATCAGAGTGTTGTAAAGAAAGAGAGAAAAAACAGGAGAAATTGAGACACAGCAGGGAGACGGGCAAAGACTAAATGAGAACCAGTGACAGTGAGGTTAGCACCTTCCTGTCCAACAGAAAGCAGGCCAACTCCGCGTCCGCAGGTGAAAGCCAACTCAAGGTTCACTCTCGTTTTAGAACAAGTTTTATCCACTAGACTTCGGCCTCACTATGATTATATTTTCTCATTTTTGAGGCTTTGTCCGCAATATTTGTCAGCCTGAATGGCATCAAATCGCTGAATTGTATCCACTACCAAACTCAACTGCACGCTGTCATTGACTAGGGAAACATACCAGCAAATGAAAACACAAAAGATCCAGGCAGAGGACATGGTCTCTGCAGACAGCGTCACCACCACCACATGTATGGAGGCCCAGAAGGGATGACTAAGCAGCTTTAATAGCAGCATAGGAAAGTTACTCTATCTTTAAAAATGTAGCTTGGATGAATTCAGCTAGTAGAACCAGTCCTATCAAAATCTTCATACTTCAGTACCTCCAGGATTTTTCGGGTTTTTCTGTTTGTCGCAGCTTAAAGTGCGTGAGTTTGCACCAACTTAAACAAAAAGGTGCGATAGTAGTTGCAGTTGTTGAGCCTTTTTGCGTATCTTATGCTTCAATGTGAATTCACAGACTGTGACACCAATATTACGCCATCGCAGAATCAATATGATCGTACGAAGACGTGATGACGGCTGAGCTTAGTTACGACACTGTCTTAACACCTTCTGAGCTCAGCACTAACTCACATTTGATACAATCTGTGGATGGTAGAAAGTTTGGAAAACAGCCCCTGATTGGTCAATTCACTCAATCCGCAGCAGTTAAAGGAATCGACTGCGTGGACAATAAGCTAACAGACTTCAACCTCGATGAATAATTACAAGAAGACACTGAGAATAAACATCTGATTTTGTTTTGGTACTTTAAGTCTTAACATTTGAAAAAGTGCTGAAATGCAGATTTCACTCTTCGTTTGATCCCTCTCTGTAGCATCATTTTATGATCTACTTACCGTTAATGACGGGTGTGAAGGCAGCCATTCCCTTAAAGTTGGGATCACTCACTGTCTTGTCCAGTATAAGGCCTCCGAAACTGGAAATCACAAACACAGAGGAAATTAAAGGAACCACATGCCAGGAGAAACATGTGAGCTCTAGGCTGATCCTGTTTTCATGGATTTCATTTCACAGTGCTGACTTGTTTATCTTATTAAACACTACGACCTGGACGGGTCACACTGCTCACTCTCCTCTGCAGTGATAATCTCTCTTTGATTACAAACTGCTGCTATGTAAAGTGTCCATCAGTGTTGACTAATCACATTCATACACGTACACACTCTGCCAGCGAAGCAGAGGGAGCAACTTTGGGATACGTGTCTTGCCCGAGGACACTTCCACATGTGGCTGCAATAGCTGGGGATCAAACCCCTGACCTAGCATTTGAGAGACGACAGACTCTACCAACTGAGCCACAGCCGTGTCAGAAGATGTGATTGACAGCACGCTGCTGAAAAAGCTTTGCTACATTTTGAACCTCAAAAACATTCAACGATTGATTCATCTCACTGTTTAAAGAATTCAGAGAAGCATGAGATAATTTCTCAGTAAACTCTACAAACACATGTGCAGGACAGAATTAGCAAACATATAAGATGTGCAGCTAGTCCACAGGGGGGCGCTAAAATCACCACAAACAAAAAGGTCCTCACATGCGCTTTAATCACAGATAGTGTTAAACACAATCAAGTTCTGAATTCAGTTAAATGATTGAAAGTAGAGTGGATTTTGAGTGCTTACCTGCTAATAGACATGGCGACTATAACAGGCTGCCACCCCGAGCGCAGAACCTCCCTGATCTGAGGATGCTGTCGAGCCACCAGCACCCACAGCGGGATCAGAGCCAGGAAGACCAGACACACCAGGGGGGACAGGTACCAGATATCTAAAGGGACAGGTGGAGAGAAACACAGGCATTCATGTAAATCCTGTTCAGAATGATGGTGAAGAAAGACTGAATATAAATACTTTTATAGTTAGGGCTGTCAAAGGATTTCTTTTCTTTGAATCAGGATTCATCTCTCTCTGAAATCGCAGGTCTGTAGTTATTTGTTTGCATTTCAGAACAGTTTTTGTTGCTCATGAGAAATGTCTTTGTTTCTGGAACTTCTTCGTCCCATTGAATATTTGATGCCTGCAACATGTTTCAGAAAAGTTGGGACGTCACATTGAGTTTTTACGAACAGCTCACTCAGTGTCGGGGTTGTTTGTGTTTAAAATCAGCGTCCATTCTCTTCAGGCCTCTGAGCCCATGTGAAGCAAACTACAGCTCACTGGCTGTGCAAAGAAAAACCTTCCTCATGTTTAATAATACAGATGATGGTTACCCTTACTGACACACAGTAGTCGGCATGGTTTTTTTTATGTCTGGTTGACAGCCGGCTCTTATAAAACACTGCACTTATGAAAGTGTTTTTTTTCCTCTGTGTGTGTATGTGATGTTTTAGAACGGGTTATAATCTCTGGCTTTAGGTCAGCTTTAATCCTGCACTCCACCTCATCATACATGCATGTATGCTTTTATACTGCACACACTCACACATGGAGAAACACTTTCTAGAGCACAGAGGATAAAACACACGGCTTTAGAGCAGTACAAACACAGGCCAGGCCACTGAGATAAAGTCAACCAGAAATAAACAAAGGTAGGCGAGATAACACATGAGGTGCAGTACAAATACACACGTACAAACACACACACACACTCATACAGATTCACACACCATGAAGAGATGCACGAGGAAATAAATGTGACTTTTGCTGCCATCTTGTGTTCTGATTCTCGACATGACAACTTCCAAAAACTTGGTCAAAATGTTACACCTCATCTTTCTAACCACAAACCAGGATATCAACACTTTGCTTTTCTTTTGGAAGAATAAATCATGATCTGAACATTGTCTCACCGATATACTCATAGAGCGTGCTGCTGACCCCGGCCAGCAGGGACAGAGTGATCAGATCCCCCAGACTGGCAGCGATGGGGGTGGCCACGTTGTCAGGGTTGATCCCCACCTTCCTGGAGCCGATGATCACTCCGATCATCACCAGGCCTGCAGGGAGGGGAGCGGAGAGAGGAGGGGGGGGACAAAAACAAAGAATGGGATGATGGAGAGAAGAGGGCAACAATTCTAACAAACATAACTAAAGGGGGGAAAGTGTACGAAGAATAACTGAATTCAGTGTGCACTCTGGTAGAGCGCCTCGATCGAAGTAACAAGACAACGATGCTGACAGAAGTTTTCAGCTAAATATTTTTATCATGGACTTGTTTAGTTCTTTTCTAGTCTTCTGTGCTTGTACACCGCATGTCACACCTACACATTCACACACTGAAGGTAGAGGCTGCTGTGTAAAGAGTCCATCAGTATTAATTCATCCATTCATACCCCGCTGACAAAGCAGCGGGAGCAACTTGGGTTTAAGTGTCTTGCACAAAGACACATCAGACATGAGGCTGCAGGAGCTGGGGATCAAACCCCCAACCCTGACCTTGAGAGACAACCAACTCTACCACTGAGCCACAGCCAATAGACAGTTTCCAGAAAGTTATCCAGCATGAAAGAGGTTAAACTTGCAGGATGAGCGATGACAGATTTAAAATGCTTCAACCATGACAGGCAACATCATTATTTGAAAAAGAAAATGTCACAGTAAACGGAGTCTATCCTGCATGCATCATGCCTGCAGAACACTTGAACATTTATGATCACATCAAGTTTGATAATGAAGTTTGAACATGACACAGAGATTATATATGTGGACACGTGCACAACAAAACCTGCTCTGAGTCTGAGCTGACCTGAACTGCATCACGGCAGGAACATCCTGTTAACTTTGAACCAGACGAGATGTTTCTCCCTGTTCAAATCTTAAACCTATGCTAAGCTAAGCTAAGCTAAGCTAAGCTAAGCTAAGCTAACTGCCTTTTGGCTGCAGCTTTATATCCAAGGAGCAGATATGATCGTGGTTTCAATCTCTCTCTTAATAAAGAGAACAAAGGTATTTAAAGGTAAATAAAGATCAAATTAAACCTCAAGTCAGCCCTAACTCAGCAATAAAAAACGGTTTAATGATCTGAAGAACTTCCTGAGGACTCGAGGATACAAGTCTGCGTGTTGTTTTATATCTAAGCTTCCAGTCAGTCATCGACAGAGGTGGTGAAAATATGTATTTCCACAAGTACTACTATTGAAAGGTAAAAAAGATGTTGATGGTTGTAATGTAGTTTTAACGCCTCCCCAAAAAAAAAGACTCGGACTTCAGCTCATCCAAAATTCATCTGCAGGACTCTTAACCAGAACCACGAGGAGGGAGCACTTTAGTCCAGCCTGAGCTGCTCTGCACAGACTTCCTGTAACATTCAGAAACTAATTGAATGTCCTCCTTCTTGTAAACAAAACTCTCAATGGGCTTCGACCGTTGTGATGTCATTTCTTTCTCTGCTTCTTATCCCTCTAATCTGTGCAAATGATGGGTTTATGTAAGAACAGCTTTTTATTAATTGTGTCTTGAAACGGGGAAAAGGAGTTTCAGGTCGATGGTCCTGCAGCCTGGACTCTCCTGCAGGACCATCTTCAGGTTGTAGATGCGTTTCTGCTCTGTGACTTAAGATATGCTGGCCTGTGATTTATGTCTGTAACGTGTTTATTGTGCTGCCGCCTCTCTCGGTCAGGACTCTCTTGTAAATGAGATTCCTTTATTTAGAGATATGACAGAAGACAGAGTCAGAAACCGGGGGAAGAGAGAGAGAGAGAGAGAGAGAAAGAGAGAGGGGGATGACACGCGGGAAAGGAGCCACAGGTCGGAATCAAACCCGGGCCGCCTGCTTGGAGGACTAAAGCCTCTGAACACTGGGCACGCAAACTAACCACTAGGCTGCCAGAGCCACCAATCAGGATGACCTGTACAGCTATGTCCCAGAGGCTGAGGACATTCACACAGAAAATGACACATTATTCTGCTTAACTTTTAAAACACTGAACAAACTCTGCTTAGACAAAGAAAAGTTTCTACTTAACGGCAATATTTCATAACAACCTTTTATTATTCAATTGCAAAATCTCAGTGAGGAACCTATTGGTGGTTTAAAAAAAAAACCCTATCTAACTTCATTTTGAATTTTTTTGTTGGAGCATTTGTTTGGAGCATTTAGGAGCACGACGTTTGAGTTAAGAGTTGTACAAACTGATATTTGTTTGGGAACATTGAGCAACAACACTCAGACACTGTTGTAACAGACGTTCAGTTTTATCTACAGCATGTGTTGTAGAGTTCATTCAAGTAGCTTACCTAAGGACAGAGCAGCTACGAAGGCAGTGGTGATGCTGCTGGCGCAGAGAACTGCTGCCTGGTCCAGTTCAATCCCCCCTCGAGAAATCGCCCCTAAACACACGGCGGCCACAGCTGCCAGGAAGCCCACCACCGTCGCCTGAACCTGCAGGGAGCGAAAACAAAAGATGAACAATCATTAGTCAATAACAATAACATAAACTAGGTGTTCTTTTACCTCTTATGGACAATATATACTTCACAGAGGAACAACAGGAAGTACCTGTACTTTGATAGTTATCTAAACTGTTAGCAGTAAGCTATGTGAGTAAAAGGTTTTTATCTTACCTGGATGAGGGCCAGATTGCTGCACACCATGGTCCACTGTTTATCAGGTTCGTCCATTTGACCTGTGTTGGCCTGAACACATGGAGACAGCAGCAGACACTTACATGAGCAGGTTCAAACATTCAAAATACAGATATTTTACAGGAGGAGTTGACAAAAAGTTCATGTTATAACTACTCATGAATGTTAAAGAGTAACTAAACCCACAGGTATCGCAGTGCTGCAGTCCAAATTCAAAACATTGGAGAGCTGTCTCCCCCCGCCCCCTCCTCTCTAGAGTGGATGCTCACGCAGGTCACCATGTGGTGGACACTGAAGCTTCAGTGTTTATCCAGCTCTGCATCGGTCTGTAAACCTTTCTGCGTTCTAACCTCTCTCCATTTTTCAAAAGCATCTCCAATATTGATCCTAGTTTGAGCACGTTTCTGCTCGTGGAGCTTATTAGAAACATGCAGAGGCTTTTTAGGTCGGGTACAATCACTTCTATCTGAACCAGTTCTCTTGCCCGCTTCCATCGCTGCAACACCTGTTGGTTTGACCTGATAACTGCTCTCATATCTGGCAAACCGAGGGGCGTCCAAAACGGCCGTGTGGGGGTGCCTTAAAACCGCCTACCTTCTCTGGTCCAAACAAATCCAGACCATTCAGGACCAGAATCTAAAGTTAGAAGGAGGACATACTGGCTGCTGCATTGTTGTCAGAGAAGCACGTGGTGTAGTGTCTTAAAAAGCAAATCAGTGACTTTTAACCTAATTTGTTTATCAACTTTATGCACAGTTAAATATTCTTACTGGTTTAAATTAACAATTGCACAGTCTTTTCATCTTTGGTGTGCATGAGTTTTGTTCGAAAGTTATTAAAGGTCCTTCTCGTGTTGACGCCTCTCCCAAATAAAGGCAGGGTCATTTCAGAGACTGAAGTATTTAAAGCTGTTAATTGAAGATTTACGGTATATGTTTAAAAAATGTTAAAGCCATAACATTCAAATCCTCCAGGGGGCAGCGTCTGTGAATCCTTTTCTTTTCTGTGATAACACACTGAGAACATGTCCATGAGTGGAACATATCAAATGAAATGAATCATGTAAGCCTGACAGTAGTATGTATGAAGGTCATTTTAGATCAAATAGTGCTAAATATGATGCATTTCTTTCACTGAAAATCGTTTAATTCAACAAACAAAGCTTGAAAACGTTCTTACAGCAGTGGAGAGGCGAGCGGCCAGGGTCATCTCCAGGTTTCCTTTGAGTCCAACGAGAGCAGGCACCAGGATGAACACCTCCGTTATCACCTTAAACACCTCCCAGTGCTGAGAAACACAAACACACACACATATAAAACACGTCATTAAAGGTCTTTCAGTTCTTTTATCTTTATACTAACACAATTAAAATCTGAACACAACACCAGCAGTGTCTTCTGCACCTGCACGGATGAACCCTGTGCACCTTGTCCCCGACTGATGCTCTTAAATAAGCACATCACATATTCTAGACTAACCCAGTAGCCTACTTTTTCCTGCTTCCACATCTCTGAGCATCGTCTGCAGCCACGCTATACCGCGCAGGTTCAGCAGGTTTACAAGGCGTACAGTTCACAGAGTCTGCATCACATTTTCTGACTACAACCCCAGTTGGCAGGTCCAAGAAGCTTTAGATCTTTAAATAGATGCACGTATAAAAAAACCACAACGAAGCAGCTGCCAAGAGCAGAGTGATGTGGAGCAGAGGAAGGGAAAAAGGGAATTAGAGATGAGAGGAGGGAGTGAAAGGAGCAGGACAGAAAGGGAGGAAGAACTGAGGAGAGCAGAAGGAAAAAAACAGCCACAGAGAGAGAGAATCGTATACAAGACAATATACCATATAAAGACAATAATCTGTACATTTTTTGGCGTGTTGTGTAAAACATTTTACTAGTTGGGCCGACAAGCTGTGCACCATGTAGAAGCCAAATCTACAACATCTTGTTTTAGTTTTTTAAGAATTTGACAAGATTTAAAGGTCACATATTATGCAGAATTCACTTCATCATGTTTCTCTAACTCTAACATGTGTCTCTAATCTGTCTACAAACCCCCCCAATGATATGAAAAGTCCATCCTCTCTGTCTTCTGCCTGCTCCACTTTTCAGAAAATGTGTGCTCAAACAGGCCGTTTGGAGATTTTCCCTTCATGACATCACAAAGGGCAGTAACCCCTCCCCCAGGTGGGTGACACTCCCACAGCTAGGTGTTTGTTCTGCCCTCTGAGTCTGCCTTCTCACCGTAAACAGTCTAATCTGTCTACAAACCCCCCAATGATATGAAAAGTCCATCCTCTCTGTCTTCTGCCTGCTCCACTTTTCAGAAAATGTGTGCTCAAACAGGCCGTTTGGAGATTTTCCCTTCATGACATCACAAAGGGCAGTAACCCCTCCCCCAGGTGGGTGACACTCCCACAGCTAGGTGTTTGTTCTGCCCTCTGAGTCTGCCTTCTCACCGTAAACAATAGGGCATGGAGCGAGAAAGTCCGAGCCACCCAAGTCCTTCCAGAGAGGGGCGTGGTCAGACACAGCTCATTTACATTTAAAGCTACAGACACACCAACAGCCTGTTCTGAGCAGGGCTGAAATAGAGGGGTTTATAGGCATGATCAAATACAGGATCAGAGTGGATTTAGAACAAGACACTTCACACACATGTTTTGGGGAGTTCTGAAACTTTTTACACTGGTTGAAGAGGAGGAGAATTTGTGACCTTTTATCCTGCAGATGCCTTTACAGTGAAGCAGAGTAAGACAGGAAAGAAGTACAGCTAAATCGATTTACCACTGAACTAGTCTGCTCAGTCGCGATTATTAACACCGAGTTCAGGAATACATGAAAGATTCATTTTTCATTTTGTGCCACTTTAAAAAGAGCACCTCAGAGAAATGTAAATGTTCAGGTTCTTGAAGGTTATGTGGCTAACTCCAAATGTCTTTATGTTCTTATGGAGTTTCTCTAAGGCCGCTGAGCGTCTGAGATGTGCTACTTTGCTTTCTCAGTAGCAATTAAGTTAGAGGAATTACATTAAAAGGGAGTGTTGTTGAACACGACTGTGATATGAACCAGTTCACGCTGACACAGGCACTGCAGCGCTTGACAATAACACTTTGTCTTTTTATGAAGTTGCTTTAGAGTGAAGAACATGAAAAAAGGCAAGAAAGCTTATGTGTGCTCGTCTGCTGCTCTACTATCCCCAAGACATGAATGTCATGTTAAAGATCCCATATTCTCCTCATGTTCACCTTTCATGTTGTCAGTCTGTGAAACCTGTAGAGCAGCTTTGCATGATTTGCAGCTCATGAAACTCTTTATCTACCTGACACTGGTGTCAGTAAAAACCCTCATTTCAGCTTCTGCCTGAAATGATTTGTTTCAGCTGCTGTCTCTTTAAGGCCCCCCCCCTCCCCACATGCCCACTTTCTTCTGATTGGCCAGCTCTCTTGAAGTCTTCCAGGGGGGCAGAACGCTGCAGGGCTGCCAGGGAAGGGCTGCCCTCCGGGACTAGGTAGCCTATGTAAGAGGTTTTATCGGCTTTCGTAGAGAGTTGAAGCTGTCTTGTAAAAGTCTTGGTTTCATATCCGGAAACTATCGTGGGATTTGCAGAAAAAGGGGAACAGCATCATAGGAGGTCACCTTTAACGAAAAAGCGAATGAATAAAAACAGAGATAAAGGGCTGATTTGGTTTTGGACGCCAGCAACCACTTCTTAAAATAAACAGCAGAATCTTTATTTAGGTGGGACCAGGTGTTGTGTCTGTGGTTAACCACTGTTGAGACAAAGAAATTAGCTTCATGTCCTTAGACTGTATGGGTTTTCTTCACCAGCTGTGTAACCAATAGCAACAGTTATTGTTAGTTTCAAATGACTGGTAATTCGATCTATCGTTTATTTATTGGAAACTCAAATGGGAAGGTGGTAACAAGGTTGAGGGGGCTAAAGAAGGCCACATGGGCAGAGAGGGAGTAAGTAAAGAGCCTGGTAGAGGCGTGCTTTTTGTGGCTCTGTGTGAGTGTTTGTCTATTAATAACCAACGTTCTCGAGTTCTGGACTGCTCGGTCTCGCTGACTGCTGTCATGTTGGGAGGTTATCTTGGGACATGGCCCACTTCTGCTGTAATACTGCTGCTTCAGAGTGATGGACGAGAAGACAGCTATACACTGTGCTAACCCTCAGGAGAACCAGTTTACAATAGCTATTGAATTCATAATTATTGATATTAACACTTATCACAGCAGGCAAACAGTACAGACATGTGACTGCAGTATCTCTTTCTTCTGTGTGATACCAAGATATCCAAGTTTCCTCTACCTACTCCTTCTCTAGCCTCCCTTCCTTTCATCCTCCAACCACTTATTGAATTAACTGTTAGCTTTTATCCCAAAGCTCTCCCCTCCCCTCCCCTCCTCTCTCTCCTACATCTAAATCTAATTCACAATGCCCAGAAAGGTGGATGTTACACAAGGCTTCATCTTTTGAAAATAAAACAGGATATTCAACTGGGGAAACTGCAGGAGTTGCTTTTGTGTTTCCTCTCAGTGATCCAACCTTCATCTTTGATCCGTGCAAATCTTCAAAAAGTCTACCGCTGTCCATTAGAGAGTTAGAGAACTGGTTGAATCATAAAGAAAATTAACAAGACTGACTTGCAAATATAAGATTTTCAATACAAGGCCAATGTTGGTACAAATTAAAGTTGATAATGTTCTATAAAAGTGAAGCTGGCTGTTCTGAGTCACTCTGTGACCCTCCACTGTTCATTGAATCTTCTATCCATCCTTCATTAAACTGTCTATTGTACAGCTGTGTATTCACAGTATGTGCACAGCCACCAACCTCTCCTCTTCATTCATTGATCCATGCCAACATGATGAACTGTCTAAGTCTATCCACAGAGCTGGGAGAGTCGATATGGAACCAGACACTACAGCTTTAAGTCGTATATCAAAACTGGAGCTTTGGTTTTTAACGTGTGAAGGAAAGAGTTTATGTTTACATTTTAAAGACACCTTTAAATTAAGAAATGACCTCGTAAACGAGTGCTTGACGGACTTTTCTTTGTCATCCAGCCGAGGAGGCTCTAAAAACTTTACCTGTTGCATTCCTGTAATGCAAGCAAGCTAAGCAGGCCAAACAATCCTTAGCTGACAGACATGATTTCAATCAAGTAGGAGTGTGTTGAAGTGTTGGGTTGAAACTGTAAATGGCAAATTCACTAACAAAGCAAGGCTGCTTGTCATTTAAAACAGATGTGATGCTGCTTAAAGGTGTAACTTAACATAAAGGGATGGTAAAGAAGAAAGGTACTGAAAAGCGGTTCTGTCGTATAACTTCTGGAAAAGCTGAGTCAAGTTTATTTAAAGTTGACCTATCATGCTGATCCATATTTTAAAAAAGCTAACATAGTGTTACAATGCTCGATGCCAAAACTAAAAGTGGGCAAAGTTTGAGATCATGAGGTATGTTGGAGAAATCCCAGGATGAGTCTGCAGAGGGCGCTGAACAGCTTTTTCTGCGAATCACGTGATAGTTCCCCGATATGAAACCAGACGGCTTCAACTCTCTTCAACGTTAGCCGTTGAAACCTCTGACATAGACTCTCTTCTCCCAGCACTGCAGGGCAGCCCTCCCCTGGCAGCCCTGCAGCGTTCTGCCCCACTGGAAGGCTTCCAGAGAGCTGGCCAATCAGAAGAAAGTGGGCCTGTGGGAGGGGGGGCCTTAAAGAGACAGCAGCTGAAACAAACTGTTTCAGGCTGATGCTGAAATTAAGGTTTTAACTGATGCCGTTTTAAGATAAATAAGGAGGTTTTTAAACTGCAAGTCAAACAAAAATGCTCTTTTAGGTTTCACAGACTGACAACATGAAAGGGGAGAATGAGGATAATATGGGATCATTAATGCACCTTGGTAGAGAGGAGAACTTCTTTCATAATGGTGATGGTAACTGTGTTGAGACCCCTACAACATGTTTAAGGAAAAATCTGTAATTTAAACGCAGGCAACCAAGGCAAGAAGTTAAGATCATGCAGCAGCAAAATTCTGTGCAATGTCAATACACTAACTCAACAACGGTCATCGGTCAAGACAATAACTTGTTGCGCTCAAAAAGTCAGGATGTTCTTATTTGGACACATGCAGCTCCTCTTTGAGTTGTTTGCAGATAATGTGTGGAAGACGCCTACGTCATCTAAGATGTAAGATCTGGTAATAGGTGACAAGTATATAACTATTTGAATTCTGGCGTCTTGTCAACAACTAGTTTGTAATTGTTTTGTTAGTAAAGTATCTAAAAACTGTTCTTCTGTCATCATGACCAAATCTTGTCGACGGTAGTATAGCACAAGTATCGAAACATTTCAGATGATACTCAACACTATTCATCCAACAATCAAGCAAACTTTCCAATTCCATAAATGTTTTCTTTCTGAGATTTTCCTACTTGTATAAGATCCATAACAATCCCAGCCGAGACCATCCCGAGCCCTGACACCAGGTACGGCACGATGATCTGGGCAGCGATGAGCCAGGAGCTCTCTGGTAGGAAACCATGTTCTGATCGAGTCAACTTCCACGTCACTCCACGTAACTTCTTCCCCTGGTAGCATAGCTCCACCTCCAGACGAGTCACCACCATGTTGTAAGAGGGCTTCAACGTTCAGTTTCCCATCTTAAAAGTTACTTCTGTCAAATTCAAAACCAAACGACGTCTGATTTGTCCACGTTATCTTGGTTTGAGTGTCACTTTTCCGACGAAGTTGTCATTTGGTCCAAACCAGCTAATGTTTTTGGTAAAAAGGTAAGGACAAACTTTTCAAGCTGTAATATAACCTGTCTTGAAAACTTAGATCTAGTATTATCTGTGCTCTTAAAGGTTTAAAAGATCTTTGGTCTTTGATCAATCATGACTTCGAACAAGTTAGGTGGGACAAGCTACTCCCACGTCTTCAGAGGATTAAGACAAACAGGGAAGATATTGTCCAGTTAATCCAATTTCTATCTTTTCTCCAAGGCAAAATCAAAATTAGAGGCTTTAAATCTAAGTTGAGGGGAAAGGAGTGTGGCATCTTTGGCCCAGTGATGAGTCAGCAGCAATGAGGTATCCATTTGTCAGCATCACCGGGGAAAAAAGTCATTAACACCACGTCTTACTCATAGGGCAAAGTGTTTGTCTATCAGCACTGACTCTCCACGTCGGCAGTTCAAGTGTGAGTGCCTGTCTTCATCCAACCTCTGCGTTTAAGTGAAGGTGGTTGACATTCACAGACGGGTGAAAGAGAATGAACCTGACAACGGTAAGTCCAGATTTCAGGAAGTTGTAGTCCTTGTCCAAGTTCCTGTCATCTGCTCCAGAGACCCTTGGATGTATTCAGTCTTTTAATCAGAGTTTGTTTGATCTAGTCCTTAATCCATTTAATCCAGTCTGAAATCCATGTGACCTCCAAAGTAAGGAGCAGCTGTATCCTGTAAAGTAATGCTTGACGTGACTGATTGACAGCAGCCAGAAGATGAAGAATAGTCCCTGAAGTTAGAAGGAAAATTCCTCCATGACTCCGTCACTAAATCTCTTCTCTTTGGGCAGAACCCCAATGACATTGAAGACAAAAAAACAAACAAACTGATTCTCCGTAATGTCAATAAGTGATGTGAAAAGGTCCTCTGACAGGATGCAGCAGCCGGCTTCTGGAGTGCTTCTCTCTTCCTGTCAGCATCAGGGTAGTCCTGCTCCCTCTGCTCTGCTGTGCTGTGACGTAGCAGAGAAATAGGCAGGGCTGTCTGCACTGCCCGACATGCAAACTCATGAGGGGGGAAACAACCGGCTTACCGCTTCACACTCTCTCTCCCTTTTTGCTTTTCTTTACTGCGTGTCTTCCTCTCATCCTACCCCCGCTCACCCTTTTCCATGTGACATCCTTTCTGCTACGTCGGCCGGTCTTGCATCCCTCTTTTTTTCTAATCTCTGTCTCTCTCTCTCTCTCTCTCTGTAAATCGTGACTCATTCTTTCTCCGGGTCCTTTGCATCCCTCTATACCTCCAGTCTACCTGCTATATTTGCACTGTGATCGTGTCAGAGGCCCTGGTACTTTATCCTTCCTGTCCATTAGGATTAAACAAACTCGTGTTACTGAAATATTGCCCTGCTTTCAAATAAAGCTCCCCTGAGCTTAAATATGATTTCAGAGCACTTTTTAGGTCACGAGAAACCAAACATCACTTTACCTCTGTGGTGTTCTCGTGCTTTATCAGTGCGGTTACTCTACCCTTTTAAATGGAGTTGATGCTTTTTTATTTCCTCATCTATATCAAATCAGTAATTTGATTCCTGCCTCCATCATAAAGGTCTTTTGCTCTCTGAATAATTAATGTTTAAGTGTTCCTTTCATTTATGCATCTCAGAGGCTAAACAAGACATGAGAGGTCGGCCATTTTCCACAATGCAAGTCAACATCTGTCCTTTTTTTTCCCAATCTTAACTTCAAGTTTCAGGACAGACATAAACAAGCTGCCATTCATACACCAGGACTGATCTTTAAAGCGCTGCAACAACAACATTGTAGTAAATGTTGGCGTTGCTAGTATGACTTTATCACAGTGACGGGACAGGGGAAGGATTCATGTTTAAGTGTTCCTTTCATTTATGCATCTCAGAGCAGCAACAAGAGATGAGAGGTCGGCCATTTTCCACATCATCCCTCATCCCTACTCTCTCTCTTTGATTTCTGACTCTATCTTCTGTCCTGTCTCTAAATAAAAGCATAAAATGTCCAAAAATAAACACCAATAGTAACGTGAATGAACACAAATAGAGATAAACGGTAGATTTAGTTTCTTCTTAAAATAAACAGCATGAACTTCATTTAGGTCGAGTTTAATCTCAACAAACTCAAAGTCATTCCTTCACTTAAGAACTCAAAAGTCTAATGTCTTATATTTAAAACAACTTAATATAATTCAGTCAGACAACTCGCTTGTATCATTTAAAATATTCAATGCATCCCTGCAGATCAGGCTGTATCGTTATCTGTGTCATCGGTGTCTCATGTTTAGCAGCTTTACCGGCTGCAGAAAGACATCGAACCCGAGTCCAGTCAGACAACTCACTTTTGTATATTTTAAAATATTTACTGCAGCAGAACATAGTTTGTGTTCGGCGTCCAGGCTCCAACCTCATCACTCCTCACAGTTTTAATCTACATGCAGAAATATGAGGAGTGATGGGATGATATCTTCAACCCCCCAGCCGGAGCGTACAGGTGCAGGGTGGGGCTGAGCTGGCAATGACAGGGCAGAGGGAGAGAGCAGAAACTCTTGCAGCTTAAATAGACTAATAGCTAAAGGAGGATGTTGTCAGGTGATTGTTGACAATGAAGCATGTCAAGTGTGAAATCAGTGCTGCTCGAGTTGATTGTGTGAACTAGCTCACACAATGTGTTTTAACTGTTTGGCATTTTACATTTTGGTATCAAGCATCAATACTCGCCCTGTCGATCTTTGAGGCCGGCCAAATATGGAAACTTTGGTTTTATATCTTAAAACAGCCCTCATGTTCAGGAGACGTAATGAATGCATTCATATGATGTAGGGACGATCGATGTCCATTTTAATCCAATAAGAAATGTTCTGGAGGAGTCACAAATGTATAAGCGCAATTGTGTTAAACGCAGCCCAAGCTCTGTGGAGCTCTGTGAGACTTAACTTGGAAAAGAAACGGCAATCCACGTGAAAAAGGGGGATGGAAAATCATGTTGGCAGATATAGGATGTAGGATGTATCATGTGGGATACCAGTTATAGGCTTGAGAACAGGAAGTGGATGTTTAGATCCACAGACTGTAAGAAGTACAGTGCTCTTGTGTAGTCAGATAAACTGCTCTAAATGTCCTTCTACGTCCCTCCGCTTTGGGACACAGCACTCAGCCAAACTCATCATGACTAATTGTCCTCCATCAGACGCAGGAGGGAAACAGATAGTGTCGAGGAGAGAGTGTTAGAAATACTGATGAGCAACAGATGGAGGGAGGGGAACGAGCTGAATGAGGAGAGACGTGTGTGTTTATCAGTGGATGACAAGAGAGGAAGAAGAAGTCAGCGGCTCCTCATAAAGCAGACGGCAGAGTGTCTGATTTCCCTCAAACACAGCTGGCTGCAGACGGATGGCCAAAGACGCCTGGCAGAGGATGAAGACACAACCCCACCACACACATACACACAGGTACCAACTCCACATCAGTTAAAAGGGGACACACAGACTGCAGACTGGGACACACAATAACAGTCACAGGATAAAGAGAGGTCTCTGATAACATGCTGAGAACTTTTTCATAGCTAGATTCCTCCTTATGATGCCAAAAGCCAAAGATGATCCTCTCTGTGTGGCGTTTGCATGTTCTCGGCATGCGTGGCGTCCTCCCTCAGTCCAAATACATGCTCGTTAGGTTAATTGGTGACTCTAAATTGGCTGTAGGTGTGAATGTGAGAGTGGCTGGTTGTCTGTCTCTATATGTCAGCGCTGTGATTGACTGGTGAGCAGACCCTCTCGTCCAGTGACACCCCCCCGTGAACCCAACAGAAAATGCATAGATAATGGATGGACGTCATCAGGACTGACTTGAGAGATGATGTGCATCACGTTTAGTTTGGGCATCCATATATAACAGTATATGTGAGTTTTAAAATGTGGGATAAGTGAGTAATCTCGTCATGAAACGATTCAGAGTTGACTATTTGAGACAATGAGGAAAGAGAACTCTGCATTTCTTACACAGCTTGTCTACAAATCTAAAGAGCAGGAACAAAAACGTGAGATTGAACTGACCACAACGTGTGCGAATAATATCGATAAACTAGCAGCTATCACTGTCTAACAAGCGTCAGTATTCACAATCAGCCTCATGGCTGCGCACTCACCATTACATTGTCCAGCACATTGCCGGCCATCACCATGCCCATCCCGGCCAGCAGGTAGGGAAAAAGCACCTGAAGACAGATAGCAATCGACGACTCCTCCTCCACTTTGGCCACAGACACTTTCGGCTTCTCCTCCGCTGCCGCCGGCTTTTTAGGAGGAGGCTGGAGTACAGGTCCTGACAGGAGGTCATCCTGGCCGTCTAGGCTCCCTCCAAGGGGTCCACTGGGACTCCCACCCGGGCTCTTCCCCTTGGAGCGGGACTTTTTGTGTTTTTTCCTCTGGCGGGTCTGTTGTGGGGGTTTATCCTCACCGGGCATGATGGCGGTGATGTCTCAATCTGAGGAAATGGATCATAATTGGAAACTTGGTAAGTGAGGTGTTGTATGACCTTCAATCACTGTCCTTATAATAAACATCTCATGACCTCACTGTCCTTATAATAAACATCTCATGACCTCACTGTCCTTATAATAAACATCTCATGACCTCACTGTCCTTATAATAAACATCTCATGACCTCACTGTCCTTATAATAAACATCTCATGACCTCACTGTCCTTATAATAAACATCTCATGACCTCACTGTCCTTATAATAAACATCTCGTGACCTCACTGTCCTTATAATAAACATCTTAAGACCTCACTGTCCTTATAATAAACATCTTAAGACCTCACTGTCCTTATAATAAACATCTTAAGACCTCACTGTCCTTATAATAAACATCTCATGACCTCACTGTCCTTATAATAAACATCTCATGACCTCACTGTCCTTATAATAAACATCTCATGACCTCACTGTCCTTATAATAAACATCTCATGACTTCACTGTCCTTATAATAAACATCTCATGACCTCACTGTCCTTATAATAAACATCTCATGACCTCACTGTCCTTATAATAAACATCTCATGACCTCACTGTCCTTATAATAAACATCTCATGACCTCACTGTCCTTATAATAAACATCTCGTGACCTCACTGTCCTTATAATAAACATCTCGTGACCTCACTGTCCTTATAATAAACATCTTAAGACCTCACTGTCCTTATAATAAACATCTCGTGACCTCACTGTCCTTATAATAAACATCTTAAGACCTCACTGTCCTTATAATAAACATCTCGTGACCTCACTGTCCTTATAATAAACATCTTAAGACCTCACTGTCCTTATAATAAACATCTCATGACCTCACTGTCCTTATAATAAACATCTTAAGACCTCACTGTCCTTATAATAAACATCTCATGACCTCACTGTCCTTATAATAAACATCTCATGACCTCACTGTCCTTATAATAAACATCTCATGACCTCACTGTCCTTATAATAAACATCTCATGACCTCACTGTCCTTATAATTAACATCTCATGACCTCACTGTCCTTGTAATAAACATCTCGTGACCTCACTGTCCTTATAATAAACATCTCATGACCTCACTGTCCTTATAATAAACATCTCGTGACCTCACTGTCCTTATAATAAACATCTCATGACCTCACTGTCCTTATAATAAACATCTCATGACCTCACTGTCCTTATAATAAACATCTTAAGACCTCACTGTCCTTATAATAAACATCTTAAGACCTCACTGTCCTTATAATAAACATCTCGTGACCTCACTGTCCTTATAATAAACATCTTAAGACCTCACTGTCCTTATAATAAACATCTTAAGACCTCACTGTCCTTATAATAAACATCTCGTGACCTCACTGTCCTTATAATAAACATCTTAAGACCTCACTGTCCTTATAATAAACATCTCGTGACCTCACTGTCCTTATAACAAACATCTTAAGACCTCACTGTCCTTATAAAAAACATCTCATGACCTCACTGTCCTTATAATAAACATCTTAAGACCTCACTGTCCTTATAATAAACATCTCATGACCTCACTGTCCTTATTATAAACATCTCATGACCTCACTGTCCTTATAATAAACATCTCATGACTTCACTGTCCTTATAATAAACATCTCATGACCTCACTGTCCTTATAATAAACATCTCATGACCTCACTGTCCTTATAATAAACATCTCATGACCTCACTGTCCTTATAATAAACATCTTAAGACCTCACTGTCCTTATAATAAACATCTCATGACTTCACTGTCCATATAATAAACATCTCATGACCTCACTGTCCTTATAATAAACATCTTAAGACCTCACTGTCCTTATAATAAACATCTCATGACTTCACTGTCCTTATAATAAACATCTCATGACCTCACTGTCCTTATAATAAACATCTCATGACCCCACTGTCCTTATAATAAACATCTCATGACCTCACTGTCCTTATAATAAACATCTCATGACCTCACTGTCCTTATAATAAACATCTCATGACCTCACTGTCCTTATAATAAACATCTCATGACCTCACTGTCCTTATAATAAACATCTCATGACCTCACTGTCCATATAATAAACATCTCATGACCTCACTGTCCTTATAATAAACATCTCATGACCTCACTGTCCTTATAATAAACATCTCATGACCTCACTGTCCTTATAATAAACATCTCATGACCTCACTGTCCTTATAATAAACATCTTAAGACCTCACTGTCCTTATAATAAACATCTTAAGACCTCACTGTCCTTATAATAAACATCTCATGACCTCACTGTCCTTATAATAAACATCTCATGACCTCACTGTCCTTATAATAAACATCTTAAGACCTCACTGTCCTTATAATAAACATCTCATGACCTCACTGTCCTTATAATAAACATCTCATGACCTCACTGTCCTTATAATAAACATCTCATGACCTCACTGTCCTTATAATAAACATCTCGTGACCTCACTGTCCTTATAATAAACATCTTAAGACCTCACTGTCCTTATAATAAACATCTCATGACCTCACTGTCCTTATAATAAACATCTCATGACCTCACTGTCCTTATAATAAACATCTTAAGACCTCACTGTCCTTATAATAAACATCTCATGACCTCACTGTCCTTATAATAAACATCTCATGACCTCACTGTCCTTATAATAAACATCTTAAGACCTCACTGTCCTTATAATAAACATCTTATGACCTCACTGTCCTTATAATAAACATCTCATGACCTCACTGTCCTTATACTCACTGTCCTTATAATAAACATCTCATGACCTCACTGTCCTTATAATAAACATCTTAAGACCTCACTGTCCTTATAATAAACATCTCATGACCTCACTGTCCTTATAATAAACATCTCATGACCTCACTGTCCTTATAATAAACATCTCATGACCTCACTGTCCTTATAATAAACATCTCGTGACCTCACTGTCCTTATAATAAACATCTCATGACCTCACTGTCCTTATAATAAACATCTCATGACCTCCCTGTCCATATTACGGCTAAATTGACGTAAACCGTCACTCAGCTACGTTTCCCTTTTTATGCATTCACATAAACTGCAAATGCCAATTGCCATGGCAACCGTCACATTACTGCCTATTACAGCGTGCATTATGCATTATGTATTTTATCCGTACATTTCACGTGTTTTCAACAATTCATATTTCTTTACCTGTGCAATATATACTTTTCTGTCTGTTATCTTACATGTTTTTATTTGTGTTTACTTTTTCACTGTGCCATCATACAGTATCTGCTGTGAAACACTCTCTCTCTCTTTATATATTTATTTATATAATGTGTGTCTCTTCTCTGACTTGAAGGCAGCTTGTGTGCAGCTGTAGATGTCTGTATTTCTAATGTTGTAAGACAGCTTTCTGTTCTATTTCTTTTATTTCATTAGTGGTCAAATGTCAATGATAACATGTCCTGTCTCACTATTAATAATAGCATTAGCACTTCATTGCTAATCAGTTTTCCATGACACAGAAAGTTATCTGAAGCATTAAGGAAACCTGTTTTGTTTGCTAATCTTAAAGACTGTTTTCAGTAAATCGTTAAAAAGGAAAGAAGTAAGAGCTGCATCAACAGAAAACGTGTGAACAGTTTTCTTTTGAGGCTGCTTTGTTTCTTAATCATTGTAAGAAAGGAGGTAAACATGTCGTCGCTAACATTACAGCCTTCCTATTACACACCTGAACCTTACGATGGAGAATTTTACCTGTAAAAAAGACAAATGCAAAACTGACAGCAACAAATTCAGCACTTCATGTGAATCATATCTGTACTAAAAACACCTCGATAAGCTCCTGCTGCTTTAAAAATGAAGGATACAAATACACACATTGTCGACGAGAGTCCGGTAAGTCTCGCGAGTTGTCCCAGCGTCTCTTTCGGTCCATTAAATGAGCATCAAAAAACAACCTAAATATCTCCATCTGACTATTCCTCCACTGAGGGCTGCCATGTGTACATACCATAATACTACCGCAGCCGCGGTTACTACGGTTACACAACTAGGCGCTTTCTGATTGGACAAACGTCGTGTCACCGTGTAGCCCCGCCCCCACATGTGGAGAAAGTGAGCATGAAGGCAAAGTAGAGAAAGTTTTGAATCCTTCCTGTGCTGACTTCGTCTATATCATGATAAAGTAATACAATATAGATAAATATAGAGGTTTCCTCCATGTTAGGACTGATTTTAGATTCAAAAAAATATCAAATGAAAGGGTCAGAAACAGAAAAAACTTCATTTAAACAGTTTTTTGTATTTTATATTGTGTGACAGTTACACCGAAATCATCAGGACAAGAACATAAAGCACAACCATGATTATTTATTTTGTTTGGACCCCCTCGTAGCTCCCTGATCCAGTTAGGGGAAACTGGTGTTCACAAGAGTGATGTCGACCATGGCAGCTCCACTAAATCAAACACGTCTAAACCTAGCAGCTGAATAGCATTGGTTGCTGCAATTAAGAGCAAATCTGTGGTAAGACATTGCTGATAATAGACACACATGCTCAACCAACATACACCCACTTATTTAAGGTCACAAAGTCATAACAGCTGTGTTTCCGAAAGCTTATCAGAAGCTGAGATTTGGTTTATCGTCCTTACCTTTGTCTCCAGAGCTTGTACGGATAAGTCTGTGCACTGCTGCAACCTCCTGGAATAACCCCCGTATGTTTCTGTGTGTATGCGAGTGAAAATGTGTGTCTATATTTGGGCTATGTGTATGTTCTGCTTTCTGTTTGCTGTTGCATTTTTGGACATATGTTTGTGTGTTAAGCTCACTGTATGTGTGAGTGTGTGTGTGTGTGTGAGCTAGTGCGCATGCATCGTGGGGCACCGTGTTGAATTTCATGGCACTGGCAGATAATGATATCCCCCTCCTGTCTCCTTCCATCTCTGGTGGGCCGATGACAGCGGCAGGAAGACACCCTACTTCATTCATAGAAATATCAGCAAGTTGGTGTTTAAAATGTATGCAACACCGGCTTCATCGTCAGCCGGATATTGGCATATTATCATTAAAGTTAGTGGCCATCTTTGCAGTGATTAAAATAATCAAAGTAGTACAGTATACAATAATATAAGAGTACATCTTTTGGGTTCATGGCATTTCTCCTTCGTCCTCCGCTGTAACATCAAACAGCATGGTGATGTTTTATATGCAGCTCACTGTTGCTTGTAATGTGAAGCCGCTTTGTGCGCATGCTGTGACATTTCTGTCACGTTGATGTTGTAAATACTTCAGAGGTCTGTGTCTAAATACAATCCCCACTTGTGTATTTCATTCACGTAGAGGTCAGAGTGGCTCATCTAAAGCTGTAGCTCAAGATATAGAGAAGGGATCACAGTTTAACTCCTGGCTCCTCAAACCCACGACGTGCATGTTAAAGTGTCCTTGAACAAGTTTATGTACCATAATATGTCTTAAAGGTCACATATTATGCAAAATCCACTTCACCATGTTCCGCTAACACTAATATTTGTCTCTAGTCTGTATACAAACCCCCCAATGATGACAAAAGTCCATCCTCTCCGTCTTTTGCCTGCTCTACTTTTCAGAAAATGTGTGCTCAAACAGGCCGTTTGGAGATTTTCCCTTCATGACATCACAAAGGGCAGTAACCCCTCCCCCAGGTGGGTGACACCCCCACAGCTAGGTGTTTGTTCTGCCCTCTGAGTCTGCCTTCTCACCGTAAACAATAGGGCATGGAGAGAGAAAGCCCGAGCCACCCAAGCCCTTCCAGAGAGGGGCGTGGTCAGACACAGCTCATTTACATTTAAAGCTACAGACACAGAAACAGCCTGTTCTGAGCAGGGCTGAAATAGAGGGGTTTATAGGCATGATCAAATACAGGATCAGAGTGGATTTAGAACAAGACACTTCACACAAATGTTTTGGGGAGCTTTGAGACTTATTTACATTTTTTAAAAGGAGGATATTTTGTGACCTTTAAGTTCAATTCCCCAAATTCCCCTGAGGTCACACTCAAATGCTATCATAACGTTGTAATACTGTTTTCTGATTTGTTAGATTTGTAGTGTAACCATTTTGATTTCATCCCAGCTTTTATAACGAGCAACTTTAGAGACAATGTGAGTGAAAATACAGTAAATCTTGCAATAATTAAGGCAACATCTTAGACAACTATGGAAGCCCTAGAAGGACATGCATATTATTATTCTCTATAGTCCCATGATAACAAGTAGCCTACATTTCAGTTGTTGTCAGATCTTAACTCATTCACCTTGTTAGCTCGTGATAATGTCGTGCTGCTGTCAGAGTGTCTGCAGATAGCTCCTGTGAACCTGAGGGAGTTTGAAGTAATAGGAGGAAGGAAATGCCCCACTATACGCCTTCCTGCTCTCTGTGCCAACACAGCCAACATTACATCCTTAATTACTGAAGATAACACAAACCAATGCACTCAAGGGTGGCCGTGGCCATGAGCAGCTGTATTAATGTTCTGCTTATGTATTTTAGCAAGAGCATGATCCTGCAGTGTTTCTATTTTAAAAAACTGAGAGCCTGGGGTGAAGATGGCCTAGCAGTTTGGTCGCACCCAATGTACGGAGGGTATTGTTCTCCAAACGAGCAGCCTGGGTTCGAATCGGCCCTGTGGCTCCATTCCTCCATTACCTACTCTCTCCCCCCCAACACTAACCCTAACCCTATCCAAATAGAGGCAAGCAATGTAAAACAACAATGAAAAGCCTGCACTCACTTAATAAAACAAATAAAAGTTGAGTGCCTTGAGTAAGGATGGTCTGCAGCTAACCCTCACATTTAACTTTGTGAGTTGGCTGCATGATGTGATGTGTCCACTAGGTGGTAGCATAGATTAAAGAGACAGAACCAAGCAGGCCTCAGTTCATATCTTCATTTTTAGGACTTCTACAAAAGAAGCAATCACCTGACAAAAGTCTCACCTCTTTGTCACTCTATACTGGAGCTAAAAACAGACCCCAACAGAGGGGCTTTTTTTATTTTTATAAGAACACTTGGACAGTTTCAACTTGCACCTTACTGCTGCAGTCCAAGCTCAGAGGCTCGTAAACATGTTGAAGATATTAGAGTTGACAAGTGTGAAGGGCGATTTTCCAAGATCTTTAAGTAGGAAAGGAGCAGTGAGTCTCGGTGGCATCGTCAGCATGGTGGTCTGTTTGGATGATGAGTCTGAAACTGGCTTTAAATCCTGCTCTTATTTAAGTTTACAGTAACAGGATCTATGTTATAGTTTTGGATTCCTTTATGCCTCCATTCAGAGGTGGAAAGCCCCTGGAGGTTGTGGAAATGTGGCTTACAGGCCCTCACTGTTTATTTCAGCTCATATTAACTTTAACCAATACCAGACTGAGATTGCATTTTTTATGTTTTACTGTACGTTTTCTGTCGCATGTTTTTTAAGTGTACAGTGCGTGTTTTTTTTTTGTGGTGTTCTCTCTCTCTCTCTCTCTTCAGGTCACTATCACTGTGTGAGCCCCGGCATTTTCAGCACCTAATGAACGCCTTTCTGCACACATGGTGCACACGTATGCACAGTCAGATATATCATATGCACACTCGCACACACACAACAAAAGGCATTCTTTGCACAGAGGAGCTGCATTCAACTGTGAAGCAATCTGATGTGTACAAGTAGGGACATGTGAGAACAATGAACGGTTAAATAATAAGCAACACAATTCAAAGTGCTGCATTTTTGTAACAGCTTCAGTATTCTCATTATATCACCTGTAAGACTGTTAAGGCGGTTTAATAGTCTAACAGGCTAGGACGTCACACTTGTTTTAAATCAATTCAATCACAATAAGTTCCTTTATTATAATACTAATATATTATATTACAATATTGAGACACAATGACAGACAGAATATGAAAACAATCGCTGACTCAGAGGCAGCATTCAAAAGACATCCAGGCAGAGTTCGGTGCACAGGTCGGCAAAAATCAACAACAAATCCAAGGGATGAGGCAAAAGGCAGGGTCAAGAAGGCAGGCGAGATCATACACAGAAGAGCTTAATACAAAAATACTGGAGCGAGGTACACGAAGGAAACACTACAAACTGGCAACGAGAGGGAGAACACTCTGGGATTAAATACACAGACAATCAGGGGATAACGAGGCATAATCAGGGCGGGGCTGACACACAAGGCAGGAACATGAGGAGCAGGATCTAAAAGTCTGTTTTCGAAACCGTGTACTACATACTACTATAGAAATCAGTATGCAGTATATCCTGCATTCTGCATCCTGCATTCAACAGTAGTATGACTGCCAGTCGACGGTTATTTTGCTGTATGCTTGGCCCGGTTAAACTGGTTTCCGGTCCTGGAATACGGAAGTAAACAACAGCCCATCTGGAGGTAAACGCCGCCACAGTGTAGTGAAATAACTTGACAAGTGATTCATTTTGATTGTCCTTATTTTACATGGGACAAAACCATTTACCTGTGAGATTGGGTAGAAGTAAATTCAGCGGTATTCGATCGTCATCAGGGCGCTGCAAATGTAACAGAGACGGATCTGATTCACCTGGCGAAGGTTACGTTCCATCGTTCTTGTAATTCTGCTTTAATCAAACCGGGTGCCATTTCATTCAACTTGTTAAGTGGTAGTATGTTTGTGTGTTTTACTTCGACTTTGATTATGGACCATGTAACAAAATAATTAACATAAGTAAAAGAAAACAGTCAACAATCTCTCATGTCTTCTGTCATAATACCCTGGGTTGAAATATGCTGAAAACATTTCCTGAATCAGTATGACATCCTGGTATTTTTGGTTTACTGTGGATCTCGCAGTTGTTCACACACTGCATAGCATACTGCATTTTGGCCATATCAGTTTGCACTACTAGCATAGTATGCGATTTCGAAAACAAGGGTAAATACAAAAACACAACGTTAACCAGGAAATAATAATAAAAAATGCAAAAACACAAAAACATGACCTAATGCTGGTTGGAAACGGTGTCACCGATGACACCAAAAACATGAAGGAATGGTCGAAATTTCCACAAATATCACCAAATAAAGACCAACTTAATCAGACTGTGTGAATCAAATCTGCATCTTTCATTAAACAGAATCACTTTGAGATGAAACAGGTATTCTGCTTTTGTGGCATGAGACAGTGAATATGGTAATTTGTCAACAGACAATTTGACACCTTCAAGATGATTTCAGTGGCAGCAGCAGATCGATAATGAAATTCATCATCTTGCAAATTGAGCTGGATAAAGGAATGTTTCTCTGTTTTCTTTGAGGCACTCCATTAACACATATCGATCGGTCTACCGGCCATGAGAATGACTCCTGTGGAAACAGTTGTTTTAAGGCTCCTGTTGCTCTGAAGAGAGCTTTGCCAAATCTGATTAAATAACACCGATGATGTCATGATGACGTCATCAGGGTTATCTCAGCTTGTGCTCAGAGGATCCAGATGTTTCACAGACAGCATGCCTTGGACGGGGAAAAAGAGGCTGTCCCCACCAAACATTCACTGCGTATTAGACCCATATAAGAGGTTGTATGTAGGTGGCGACCTCTAGTGGTCATAGTATGTATTGCCAGAGAAAAGATGGAAGTCAGGTTGCCTTTTATAAACAAAGAGGAAGCCATTAGGGTTTGTGGTTAGGGATGGTGGCTAGCTCAAGAAAATTGTCATTCGAACCTGATGCAAGTCCCCCCTGAAACCAAAAATTCAAAGTATCAGAAGCACTAAAGCAAATGTTGATCATTTTTGTTAAGGATTCCTAATCTCCCCAAAAGTTTGCATTCAGACGACAAATAAAAGAAGCACCCTGTACGCAAACCTGAGACCACTCCGCTGCTGCGATAAAAAGACAAGGATGAGGTGCGATTCAGGACAGTGACGTCTTGGCCTGTGCAGAGTTGTATAAGCTGCCGTAGAGAGAGCGAGAGAGAGAGTAGCTTTGGTACTTGTGTGGTGATAAGTGCAGAGGTTGATAGATAGCTATGTGTTTTCAGGTCTCTGGCCGACGTGGTGGAAAACTATCATGGAAACTTGTAATGCTGCTATAAATAAACGCCCCTGCCCTCTGTTGCCAACCGCTCTGTCATGGAAGTAATTTGATCGGTCACTCAGTACTTCTGTCCATCTTTCCATCGGACTGCCTACTTGTCTGTTTAAACTGTAAAACATCTGCGCTCTCCTTTAGTTCAATGATTTGGGTCTTGATTTGTCTATCTGTGTACTTAAGCTGTCAGTCAAGCTGAGGTCAGGTAAAATGTGGGGTGCTCTGCAGAAAGTGTGATGATATTTGAATTCAACAACCAAACACATACAGTACACCCCTTTTATTCAGTGCTCCCTCAGAAGCTCTGTCTTCTAAATTCAAGGATGTACAATGCAAAGATAAATCTAAAAACAGACAATCGCTGACCAAGGGAAGGTAAGCCTCAATGGGCGAAGTCATTTCTATTGCGGATGTAGTGATCAAGATATCACCCACGGGTTTGTGAGCTTTTGGTCTGAAGCCTTAAGATTGGCATGCTGGAGTCAGGGGGGACCATATTTAGACGAGAGAGTGGATACTCATTGCCACGCCTCTATTCTGGCTCACAGGTCGCCTTGATAGGAATTTGCTCATCACTTATAACCAAGCCCCAAAGCACGCACTGCTCTACAATCTGTCAAAGCCTACATGTAAATGGGACCATAATTTACTAAATGAACATCATGCTGTCTTGAAGAAGACTTGAAACTATAGAGATTGAGACCATCAACTCATTAGGGAAATGTTCACTGATGTGACAAACTGTCAGAGAAGTAGGGTCAATAGATCATATTCCCACGATGGCCATGTTGCAGAGACGCCACGCGCAGGATCATGTGTAGTTGTGTCTCTGGATTTTAAGAATCCTTTCTGATCAATCGGGAAGCTTTGAAATAAAAACAGTTTCTCGCGTTTATGACTTTAATATGTCTTAAACAACATTTGGGTTTCCCACTCATGCCATGACGCCATGAGTGTGATGTCATGGCAACACCGCCCCTGTGGGTATAGAAGTGTTCGAGTCCAGAGTCGGATACTTCTTTAGGAACGCCCCCTGAAGTCGGAACTACGACTCAGAAACTCAGAGCAACTTCTGTAGCTCGAGTTGATATCCAACATGGCCTCACCGTTCATCAACAGTAAAGTTTAAGATATTCAGCTATTAAGTTACTTTCGGACACAAACTAATCAGGTGGTGATTCTGAGCACACGATCAGAAGAGATAGTTAGCAGACAGTGTGGATCATGTGTCTAATTGACAGGCCATTTCAACGGTGTTCTTTAGCCATATTTGTATTGTTTGTATGTTCTTTTAGTTCTGCTACATGTTGTTTTGAGCGGACCGACACTTTCTCTGACTTGACTGACTGTCTCTATCGTTGGTGTGTCTTTCTGGTGAACCTCAGGTTTACCTTGGAGCACCTGTTGTCAGTCACACCAGCAGCTGTTGGCCCACCCTGTGATACTGTTGCTTGACACACTCGATTGCCCTTTCTCTGCCTGACCACACACACACACACACACACACACACACACACACACACACACACACACACACACACACACACACACACACACACACACACACACACACACACACACACTCCTGTAACACCTCCTATAGTGTCATCACAGCTACTATAAGGATCATCTCCCATTACCACCACCACTGGGTGTGTGTGCTGTAAAAGAAGAAGAAAAGTTGAGACAGCTATAAAATGTAAGGCTCTAAGTCAAAACCATTTATAACTCAGGCTGTTAAAGTGACATTTGCATTTTAGTGTTTCCACTTTCGAATTTGACGACTTCACTTCAGTTGTCACCACTGTTGTTTTCTTTCTTTGAATCACAACAGAACCAAAAACTCTACTTAGCTCTGGCAGATGGACCTCTGGAACCAATCATGCAGTCTTGCAATGTCAACAATACAACAACATTGCAATGGGACTGCATGAGTCAAACCTACAAATATCAATAATTCAGGACTTAGAAAATATTTAATATACAAATGTAAAAAGAATAGATCAATTAAGCTACAGAATAAATGTAAATCTTGGTCTTTATTCCCAGATCCAGTGGTTTGGTCGGGAAGCTAGTTCATAAATTCTGAGTACTGTACATTAAACCTACTATAGCTACTTACATTAACCTTAAAGGCAGGGTTGGTAATTTTCGAAAACTAGCATAATTTTGAAAGTAGCATTCCCTCAGTGCTCCGTCTACACCCAGACAATTTCAACCAAAATCTTAACAAGTGGATCTGGAGCAAATTACCAACCCTGCCTTTAAGTGTCTCTATTGGTATGTGTGGGTGTGCAAGCATGGACTTTATGGAGGTTGTGAATCACTGCAGATTATATTTTTAACTAATGGCGAGGTACAGTTGGGTTCACACTATCACTCCGATAATTGGGCCCCCTTCTGACAAAACTAAGCATAAATGAGGCGATCCTTGCGAGCTAGTTCGGTCACCTCGAGCCGCACTGATTCCACATTTGACAAGCGTCATTATCCACAATCACCTGACAACTCCTCCTTCCAATTATCGGCCTATTTAAGCTGCAAAATCCCCCCCCCCCCAATCTTGCTCTATAATTAGAAGTATTATGATACATTTTAAGGAAGGGCTTAAGGTTGATGGTTTAGAGTACAGTTGTGAGGTAAGTATCTTTAATCACAGTTGAACTCTCTGTAGTAACAGCTGTCTTGCTGCGTTCCGTGACGTGACGTTATTACAGAGAAACCAGGCACGGTGTGTGATTGCCTGCGGGTGAATGCAGCGTGTGTGTGCATGTGCAGCAATCATGTGTGTCAGCTTTCACTGAATGAGTTCAGATGAGACATCTGCAGATCCTCTGCTGTCGAGTGTCTGAGCTGCTAAACGCACATGTTGCATAATCATGCTGAGGCTGTACAGTATGATGGATTATGGGAGCCCCCTCACAGAGGGGCTCTGTGTGTGTGAGTGTGTGTGTGATGACACCTTTTTGCTGCAGGATATATTCTGTCATCTCACACACCTTATTCTCACACAGTATGCAGGGAGGGGGTGAGGACGTTATGACACTTTAAATTCAAGAGGAGAAAATGAACAAATAAATACTATTCAAAGATTTCCCTTCAATCACTAACTTCATACACGTTGAGCTTGACATTTTAATATGCTCCTATTTATTGTGTTTTTTAGTGTGCTTTTCATTCATATTCATCCTTTTACATTGTGTTTTAACCTGTACAGCACTCTGGTAGACTGAGGTTGTTTTAAACGCGCTTTATAAATACACTTTGACTCGACTTAAAGGAAGAATGTGCAACATTTTACACATAAATACAGCAGAAATCAAGTATATCCTCTGTAACTGTCTCTCTGAGTCATTCCTGTCTACAATGAGTGAAAAGCTTGAGTCCTGCTGGCTGTGTTGTTGTTGAAGCCGTGTTTACATCATGTTGCGTATAAAGCTGTTTTAGTCAAGGACTAGAGAAAAGAAGAATAACATACTCACTGATTATTTGGATGTCATGTAAGTGTCTTTAGATCGCGGTCATTCTGTGTCAGTTTCTGTGCAATATGAAGCTACGAGCTAACCAAAGTGTGCTAACATTAGACTGCTAACACAACTATGCAGGCATCAGGTGATTGCAACTCAAGTAAAGGACAATTTAGTCCGCCACTTGTGCTTAATTATGGTGCGTTCTAGTTGATAACTCCTTCGTGTGAACGTGAGTGGAGAGGAGTTTGAGGTGTGTCTCTGGAGGAGAGCGGACGCTTCAGAACAGCGGAGGTGTCGCCAAACAGCAGTTTGTTTTGGTTTCATGCTGGTGCTCAAGGGCGACATCTACTGGATCAAAAAGTTGCATATTCTGCCTTTAAAGAACTGACATTTGAAAGTCTGCAGGTGCACCATTTAGATCATTCAGACGAGGTGGCTATCACCACGCATGCTAACCCTTAAGCTCTCAGGTCTGTTGCAGAAAACTGGATGCAATTCCTGCTTTGGCTCAGTGGTAGAGTTGGTCGTCTCTCAACCGGAAGGGTGGGGGTTCAATTCCCAGCTCCTGCAGCCACGTGTCCGATGTGTCCTTGGGTACTACAACACTATAAAAGCGCAATACAAGCCCAAGGCCATTTGCCACAAAACAGGATATAACACATAAATATAACACGATAAGAAATAAAATTAAGCGTTGCAAGGAGGTTCCATCATAATCAACCAAAACACCTTTATTAACATAAAAATGTTTAATAGTAAATTAATTTGAAGGAAAGATCTAACGGGTGGATTCATGACCAGTTAAGTTTGAAAGATCTCATGGAAACTCTTAAAATAAATCAGTTTCTAATTTAAATCCTGCCAGTTCAAAGAGGTTAAAGTGACGAGAATCTGCAGTGGAAAGTCGTTCGGTTCAAGTGTTCGGGTCAAAGTATCTTGTGCTTGTGCATTTTGGTAGCTTGCGTAATGGGACGGGGGGTCTCAGGGAGCCTTGCAAAGTGTCGGGGTCAGAGGGGTCGAGTTAGAAGGGTCGAGTGACGTGTCTGACCTGCAGGAGAGCAGACAGTGCAGAGTGGATAATAAGGATTTCTCTGCACATGCGGAAGATGGACACTTAAGAGAGGCCCCTTTGGCTTTCATCGTTAAATGTCTTTAACTGAATGTGGATAGAAAGAGTGTTATCAAACTGGAGTCAGGTTACATCGTCGTTTGTTTAGCAGATTATATTTGGTTTTCTGTCATCACTTTTAAAAACACAACATGTTACACATAGGAGCCTTCTGTACGGACTAACCTTGTATTGCATTGAGACTGTGCTATGCAGTTAATGTGTGTGCGACTTATTTCCACACACACTGTCACAGTAAATCTCAAACAGTTGTTAACTCTGACACAGGTGCGAGGACACCAGCTCATGTTTCTCACATGTCACCCTGAGGATCCGTCCAGTTTACTTTCATTATTAACGCTAACACTTCCCTTATTGGGACTTGTGCTGGCGCTCATTTTGCTGCCTTGCTTTGATTAAAGTATTTATTATTTTAAGTCAAATTACAAATTCATTGTCAACAAAACGAAAGACCTCATAGTCTAGTTTCAAACAGTGAAATGTAGGTCTCATTGTATTCTTGCGTTAATACATTTTGAAGTCTGACTCTAACTTTATGTTTAGTTTATTTGTTTAGTTGAATCAAGGACAGTGTACACAAAAACCCATTAGTATCAGAAGAGAAGAGATCGCTTTGTGCCAGATTTAGCCAACTAGCTAACTTCCATCTGTTGTCCCTGGGCAGGTGATGGCAAGAGTAAAATACAAATCAACCAGTCACACACACGCACACACACACACACATTTCATAAGAGAGAATAAAGACATAGAACAATAAACAGATATTGAAACATTATGTACATGTTTCCCTGAGTTGTAAAAAGTTGTTGAGATGACACATTAATGCTGACAGGACTAGTTTCTTAAAATCATTTTTTTTGATTTTGTGGGAGAAAATGTGGAAGTTTGTGCAAATTTCAGATTAGTTGGAAGATTATTCCGTTCTTTGATGGCTTTAAAAGAAAAAACAGATTGTGCAAAAGCGGAGCCGCATTTAGGAATACTGCAATCTTCGCTTGAGGCAGAGCTTGAAGTGCTGAGCTGATGTGCTCAGAGCGAAGTTTCACAAAGCTTGGAATACAAAATTAAATTTTCAAAGTTTAGTTTATATTTTTCAAGTATTTCACAGTGATGATAGTGTTGTGGTTTGCTGTCCAGAATGTTTTATGTTCTCTGTAGCAGCCTGTTCTCATTCACTGATACTCTGGTAATGACAAAAATGAATGCACTATACTTTGCATAAACTACTGGACAGTACAGTATGTCAGTACTGCAGCTGACAGAGGACGTGTTTGTGGAGCAGGAAGGGCAACAGGGAAGCAGTCTGTATTATCAAAGTATCCGAAGCGAAGACAGGTGGGAACCAGACGGAGGGTCCGGTCCGACAGCCGGTGGGCAGACATACTTCTGTGTTGCACTCATCAAGTCATCAGAACAGATTTCTGTCATTCAAACGGCGGGTTTAAGTCGGGTTACTGAGATGGGTCGGGTCCAGGCCTATAGCTATCCAGGGAATCGGGTCGGTTCAGGCTGGATTTTTTGGGCCCGATCTGTGCTCTACTTCTGCTATCAATGACATACTACTACTACTACTACTACTGAAGAATAATAACAATCAGTTGGTATTGCCCTGGATGATACCTGTCAGCTGAAAGTTACAAGGCTGAGAGATGGATCAGAAATGTTGATAACCAGCAGCAGTGCTCTTGCATAATGAAGTGAGCAGAGGCTTTGATTCCTCCCACAGACGGAGCGACCTGCTGAGAGTAAAGGGAAGCAGGCCAGAGAGCAGGAGAGGTTGTAAAACAGAGCAGAGAAAACCACCAAACCTCTGTACCTCTGCAGTCAGAGGGGCCAAACTAAACAACCAAGTGCAACAGCTGTGCATCAGTGAGTGTTTTTATGTGGTCAGAATGTAATTGTTAACATGTTTAAGTACCTGCGATTTTTTTCACTCCCAAGTTGGATGCAGTCTTAAAGGTTATTTTCTGTTTCTCTCTAGATGGTCGTGAAATCTCGTCCTCATAAAGTCTGCTGTGTTCTGACCCAGTCCATGAGACATTTCTGCTTCTTTATCCATAAACATGCTCACAAATTAAAAATATAATGAAGTGCTTTTCCTTTCTCATTGCTGACTTTGCACAGAAGGTAGAAAAACCCAGAGCTGGTATCTTTTCATCTTCCGGCCCTGGGGGGGATTCTAGCCACTGATTTGTTCAGTGTTGATGTGTCAGCATCTGTATGACACAAACACGTTTTCACAGCCTTCACTGCAGAACAAACTTGTTCACACAGGTACGCATACGTTAACATCGAGGACCAGAGGCGAAGTACGGTGGAGAAAAGTAAGAATGATTCTCAGGACCTGTGACGGACAGGGGTATTTAAATATTGTACAGAAAATGACGTAATTTACTTACATTTCTTTATGCATTCAAGGTATAATAATGTAGAATTTTTACACTAAAATTGACTAAACATATGGTATATATTTTTTTGTTGAGTACTTACGTTGCCTCAGATATTTCCAACAGTTATCAAAGCTATAAAAAACCTTCATTTTATTGTTGTATTGTCCCAAGACTTTCAAGGCGGCTGCCATGACAGACACAACATGTTTATCCTTGCCATTGAAACACCGGATGTTATGTCAACGACTGCTGCATAAGGAAGTGGGGAACTGCTACTGAAACTGCCTTACTGTTGCTGAATGTGCTGTTTCTGTGTAGCATGATCTGACAGGTAAGGTCTGATCTTCCTGATGTTGTACAGGGCAAATAGACATGACTGGACAGTCGAGGCCACTTGAACTTTAAATGTTAGCTGGTCATCAATCATGACACCCAGGTCTGGGGCAAACTTTGTGGGCATAAATGTGTTTGTACTTAGCTGGATATTGATCTGTGGTTGAATAGAGGGACTGACTGGGATGACAAGGAGCTCAGTTTTTGAGAGGTTGAGTTGAAGGTGGCGTTCATTCATCCATTTAGAGATGTCAGCAAGGCATGACGAAATTCTCGGTGAGCCTGTAACGCTGTCTGACGGTAATGACAGGAAGAGCTTGGTATCGTCAGCATAGCAGGGGTATGAGAAGCACTCAGATTGGATTATTGCACCAAGTGAGGTGGTGTAAATGGAAAAGAGAAGGGGACCGAGCACTGACCCTTGAGGCACCCCCACGGATAAATTGTGCACTACGGACACTTCTCCCTTCCAAGACATTCTGTATGCAGAATGATAAGGCAGTCTGCAGAGTCTTGTATTTCCACATCTAACTGACAGTTAATGATGTAGAGTAAGTATTGGAGGACAAAAGCTTGCAAAATCACAAGTTATTTGGTTCTACCATTGGGTAAATTGGGTGTTTGAGGTGTGGCGACAGCTATTGCTCACATTGGCGTCTTGTGACAGGAAAGAGCAATGTTAGATCTTTTCACATTGGACAAAATTACTTGAAGCGCCTCTGTTGAGGACATCAGATGGATGAGATGGTGCATGGGTTTGGCATTTATTTCTTTTTAAGATAAAAACAAGTCTTACCAGCTGAGAGAAATAAGTGGTGTACGTAAACTTATATTTTCTGTTGGTGGCTTTGCTGTGTATGAAAGTGCAACCTTGACTGCTGACCACATCTTCTGTTTTTAAATCTGTACAAAATAAAGCAGAAGAACGTCACTAAAAATGCCTTTTTTTCTTCAGTTCTCTGTCTGCTGTGACTCATACGCTGGAAAAACATGAAAGCGAAAGCATCCGATGAGAAAAGAGAGAGAGAGAGAGAGAGAGAGAGAGAGAGAGAGAGAGAAAAACCTTTCTTCTGGCCAAGTGACATTCAGAGTGCCAGCAGGACCTTGGGCTGTTACTCAATATAATCAATCAAAGCAAAGCTGCTTACACACTCTGTTACTCACAGATGGTGAAACTGGATCCAGCAGATTAAAAGCTTCATTCAGTCCACACAAACACATGGATTTTCATATTGTCATACTTTAAACGCATACACAGTTAAACACTGAAATATAAAGGGTGTCATTAAACGTGTGTGATGGTGTCAAGTTTTTAAACCAACATTTCTGACTTTCCTCTAAAGTGGAACTTCAAACTTACGCCTTGGTTGATCACGAGAAAAGTTGAAATATTTCTGTTCCAATTCAGGTTAACCGTCCCTCAAAACTTTCTCTGCACAATATTTATATTTTAAAACTCTATTACTAATTGTTATGCTCCAGCTAGGGGAGGCCAAGACACATCAGACAAAGGCTGAAATCCCTCACTTCCCAAGCAGCAATGGAGAACATTTTTCAGGTTTTAACATTAAGAGGATTTATTACAACAATTTTATTAGTTCACATTAACATATGAATGGCTAATGGTAAATGGACTTGAGCTTCTTTTACCCTTTTCTAGTCTTCTGACTACTCAAAGTGCTTTTACATCGCATGTCACACCTACATATTCACACACTGATGGCAGAGGTTGCTGTGTAGTGAAACCATCAGAAGTAACTAATACCATTCATACGCCACTGACAAAGCAGCGGGAGCAATTCGGGGTTAAGTGTTTTGCCCAAGGACACATCCGACATGTTGCTGCAGCAGCTGGGGCTCGAACTCTTGACCTTCCGGTTGAGAGACGACAACTCTACCAACTGAGCCACAGCCGCCCCATATGAATGAATCAGAATTGATTTCAGAGGGCCGATGCCACAAAAAAAATGAGTCTAGCTTAGAAGTAACCGAACTAGTGCTGGGAGAAGAGAGCGTTTGTAAAAGGTTTCACTGACGTCGAGACTTAAAGGCGTCTCATGAAATTCTTTGGTTTCATATCGGGGAACTATCGCGTGATTTTCAGAACAAGCCGTTAAGCGCCCTCTGCAGACTTTTCTTGGGATTACTCAGACATATGTTTATCTCATGATCTGAAAATGTGTGCACGTTTAGTATGGGCATTCAGCATTGTAAAACTATGAGCACTATGGTGTGCCAGGCACAAAGCTAAAGAAGTTAAATGAGCCAGCTGGAGTTCCTTCTGTAAACTAAAATCCACCATGTAAATAGCAACACGCCCGTCTGCAGGCGGAACTGGCTCTTAATGGGAATGGAATCTGACACTCTGATCGGTTTGATCATGTAACACCCAAAACACACCTATAATCAAACAACATAATCCATCCTCTTTGCGCTCTGTGCCTCTGATCTTGTACCGGTTAAATACCAAAATGGCTGTGTGCCACACGCTTTAAACGATGCCTAACGCCTTCCCTCACAAATAACAGAAACACAAAAACAAACGTATAAATAAACACTTTCCGCCAGATGCTTCATATTTTCTGCCCCATTCACATAAAGGACTCTGCACTGAATCCTTTGGACAAAATCCACCTTTGAGATGTGCTGGGTTTGATTTTCTCTTCTCATTGTGGGTTTGGAACGTGATGTGGGATCCTTTTACTGAATGAATGGTTTCTTTTGGAAATGTCCAGAGCTGTTCTGACATTCAAATAAAAAGTGGGGAAAATTAACCGGAGAACAAACACACATGTATCTACACACACACACACACACACACATAAACACACAGGCCAGAAAATACTCCAACCAAAGAAGAAACTGTAACACTAACCAGGAAACGTTTCGACGATGATGACAGTTTCTGGAAAACACATTCAGACTGGCCTGAATCGCTTACATAATGCTCCCACAGAACTATTGTGCTTTGTAATGAGCATCAACCGGAGAGAGTGAGTGACCGAGTTTAAAACACTTTAAATCTTTGGCTTGTGGTCTTGTTGACTTTAAGTAGAGCCACACAGTTTTTTTTGCCAAGTACAACCTAATCAAATTCATAATTGGTCTGAGCTGTTAACAGTGGTAATAAAACTGCATTCATCTCTGAACCCACTCTCTTGTTCTTTCGTCTCTCCCACACGCTCAGATAAGTACGCCTAAACACACAAACACACTTTGCACATGCAGAAACGCAGCCATGTGTGCACACAGACTCTCTCTCGTGCTGCAGGGTTCTTAGCATGTGGTAATGTTTAAAGCTGCGTCTTTAAGACAAAAATCAGACACACTTTTTTCCCTCTGAATGTGTGTGTGTTTCTACCTCTCTGCTCTCTCTGGGATGCCTCAATCTAGAGTCTTCACAAGGTCTCGATTTCTGTACATTCCTGTGCAACAGAGAAAGCAGATATCCCTGGAGAGGTAGTGCTTTAGAACAAACGCAATCCCAGGACTCGATATTGAAAAGCACAGCTCACAGTTAAAAGACACAAAAACCTCAGATGTCTGCAAGGAAGGAAAATATGTACGCAAAGTAACAGAACTGAATAATTATGCAAATTAACAAAGCGGTAGAAAGTGTCGAAACTCAAAGTGTTCAAAGCGCCCTCTCCTGCTGCTTTGTATCAGATGTGTACTCTGTATGGTACACAGAGGGTTTGTTCAATATGTTCTGAAAAGCTGAGGACAGTAAGTTCACCAAGTTTATGCAAGAGACGTATCTGAACCATCGACTCCTGTTTGCAATCTGAGCCTCTTTTGTGGAGCAGTTTACAGTCTGGCAGAGAGAGCAACAGAGCTAATGAGTTACAATTGCCTCCTCTGTTTTCAGTCTGTCAGACTCCCTGCTCCCTTAAAGGTTATTGTTGTCAAAATGGTAAAATCTGAACTGAAGGCAAGCAATTTGTTTGACCCCCAACAATTTTAAAGATTCAATAGAAATTAATTGACTGAATGTTCAGGGTAAAGTGATAAAAAGTCCAACAAGCCTCATGTTCCTGGTAGTGTTGCAGTCAAGACCACACTAACCGAGACTAAGATATACCCGAGACTGGATTGCTCTGAGACCGAGGCAAGACCAAGACATTTAGGAATGGAGACTGAGTCAAGACGGTAGGGTGAGACCGAGACAAGACCAAGACCATAAATATCTCTGAAAAATCTTCATCTTGTGTGCAGCAGGCATTTCACCCACTTAGACTGTAACATCGGGAAGGTGGCGGCCGTAACCAGGGGGAAGGAATGAAACTATGAATGAATTATAGTTATTGGTTATTTTGGAAAGAGGTCACAGTAATGACGTGGAAAAAATAACTTTTCAGTGGTGGTCTTGATTTAATATCTGGAGTCTGCCCAGTATGAGACAGAGACAAAACCGAGTAAAAGAGACCAGACCGAGACCTTCAAAAAGTGGTCTTGAGACCAAGACCGATTTCGAGTACAACACTAGTTCCTGGTGTCCGTCATGAGTGTGAACGGATTCTTTGGTCAATATCTTACAAGGAGATATGCAAAATTCTTCATATAGCCTACCAACCAACAGATGTCCCTTAAATATGCATTCTTACTCCTGACTGTCCAATACTGAGGCTTTGTCATAACCCCCATTTGGTGTTACAAAAAGACTCACAAGCAAGCCTCGGTTTGGCATCTGGTTTAAGGTACCCTTTAGTGTCTTTGTCAGTGTGTCCTTTGGCTTCTGTTTACGGATTCATTTGAAGTACCATTTTTTAAGGTACCCATAAGCATCATATTAACTGTACCTCTTACAGTCTGTTTAAACCTTTAGGGTCTTTTTTCAGAGTATGTCCTTTAGCATCTGTTTAGGATATCCTTCAGCTCCATTTTAAAGCACCATTAAGTGGGTTTTTGAAGATGCCCTTAACCATCTGTTTCAGGGTATTCTGTAGTATCCGGTTTATGGCTGCCTTTGGAGTCTGTTTTCACCTCTTCTTGAGTTACTCTTTGGCCTCCATCTTTTTTAGAAGAACCAGTTAGCTCTGATTTAAGGGACCCTTTCGTGTCTTCTTTAAGGAACCCTAGTGTTTCTTTTAAAAGTAACCTTTAGGTAGCCCTTCAGGTTCTTCCTTTCTAACACATGGTTCAACCTGAAATGGTCTATTTTGGCACCATTTAGGTTTTACTGACTCACCACGGTTGCTCAGTTGGTAGAGTTGGTCGTCTCTCAACTGGAAGGTCGGATGTTCGATCCCCAGCTCCTGCAGCCACATGTTCGATGTGTCCTTGGGCAAGACACTTAACCCCAAGTTCCTCCCGTTGCTTCGTCAGCGGTGTATAAATGTGTATGAATGGATTAGTTCATACTGATGGTCTCTTTACACAGCAGCCTCTACCATCAGAAGACTAGAAAAGCGCTATACAAGCTTAAGTCCATTTACCACGTGGACTAAATCAGTCTTTCTACAACAGCCCCCTTCATAGTGCAATTCCACAACAGCGCTGTTATACGCCTTAAGACATTCATATGAAAATGTCAATGCTCCCTCGTCAACCATCAAGTTCAAGTAGGGGCGAAACTTCTGATATCAGCTTTGTGGACAACAATGTCGGAGGAGACACTATTTTGACTCGTCTCTTTGAGGGTACAGCGTCCAGATCTAGAGCTGCTGCTGATGCCAGGACACGATTCCCTGACATTGTTTTCATGTTTTCCTTCAAATTTCCTTGAATAAAGAAAAATATTCAGCACACTGAGCTATTTAAAACAAACGGACACCACCAAAAGAAGCACAAGTTAACTTTTGTTACCTGGTACCAGCTAGTGCCAGTGAGAAGCGCTCTGAAACTGAGGTATTAGGCGCTACTGCCCTTAGAGAATAAATAAGAGTCCGTCTGCTGGATTTAGCAGCTAATAACAGAAGATTGATGAAGAGAAAACGTTCTTAAAGCTTGTCCAGGCAGGGAGGAGAGGCAGTTTGGCTGCTCCCTGCTTCCTTTAATCACACTGATTTCCCCTGAAAGCCAAACCCTCAAAGGAAACAAGCAGTCACTTAACTCAGGGCCTCGAATCCTGAAGCCTCCATTCACACTGAGCTCCAGTGTTTTCATCTTTTCACCAACTCTCTTGATTTGTTGATGAATATTAATGAGACGTTTGGGTTTACTGATAATCAAGTTTTGGAGAAAGCTACTGAAACATCAAGGACACAGTTAGTTTGTCTGGTAGAGTTGAAATAGTTTTTGTAATTGTGTGTGTGTGTGTGTGTGTGTGTGTGTGTGTGTGTGTGTGCGTGTGTGTGCGCGTGTGTGTGTGTGTGTGTGCGTGCGTGCGTGCGTACGTGTGTGCGTGTGTGCGTGCTTGTGTGTGTGTTCTGATTGGACTTCTCTGGAAGGAGTCAGGCTGGGTGGAGGAAACATGACGAGATGGCCGATCCGCTTCACTGGAAGCCCCTCCAGTTCAAACAAACACTTGGCCGTAAACAGCTGCAGCAATTACACAAATATTTTATTTGGTGAATGGGCCGAATGTGTGGCCACCTCGATGGGCTCAGTCAACATGAAATAATGATGGAAAGATAATAGCTGAGAGAGGAGGACGATAACAGAGATAACAGAGATCTCATGATGGCAAAATACATTATTCCCTTGTTTTTTTATTTTTGCCTATGAAAAGCAGTCCGTATATCATCCATGTATCTGAGCCTGTCTTAGAATATGTTGTTCTGTTTGAAGCAGAGATCTGATCTGTTAGGTGGATTTGTACCAGGCTGAGAGTGGACACAGTGTACAGCTGTGTGTGTGCCAGGTTTCTGACTGTGTGTGTGTGTAATGTCGAAAATACAGAATCTGATTTGGACGTCCTGCAGGAAATTAAACCCAATTACACGACTAAGATTGGACTTGGAATCCAAAGCAATTCATTCAAGTCATGTGTTTACAGATCACGCTGTAAGCAAATCAAACCCGTGATTATGCAGGTTTGAATGTTTGTATACGCAGATAAAAAAACTGGAAAAGTAACGCCAGAGCACGTTCACAGTGGACAAAGAGCTTACTACTGCAGGAGAATAAGTCACCTTCAGAACATGTGGTTCCAAACAGAAAAGAAAAGCTCAAGCAAAAGCTCCACTAGTGGCTCATAAATGCTGCCGTGTACGTAAAACCACTTCAGGTTGATGTATGTGGTTTCCAGGTCCTGCGTGGTACAGAGTCGGTGCCAACAGCAGAAATAATAAATCGACATAAGTTTGTTGGGCAACTGGTCAGAGAGCAGAGAGGGCTGGCAGAGCATGGCTGGAAATGTGACAGAGAGAGGTCACAGGTTCAAATCTCAGGTTAATGAAGAACTTGTATAATTGAGAACACACACACACACACACACACACACACACACACACACACACACACACACACCTTTATATAGCCAGTAAAAGGTTTCTATTTCAGTTATTTTGTGTGTAAAAATTGCTGCGTTTGGGCCTGCTAGCAGCTTATTTATGAGAGAGTTGTCCTGCAGACTTTATTGCTTATTTACTATCACTCAGTGCATGAAACATGAAATAGCTCCTACACATGGATGTTCTGGTGCTAATATGTCCGTTTCCCCTAAAATGCAACAGGAAAATGAAGCCCCTGCTGTGCACCACTGGAGACAGAGGTCATATTCAATTAGAAATCTGCAATCAGTTTCTAGCGTGCAATGGGATTGCTGTAAAAGCATTGAGGGAAATAGTTTTGTTGCTGTGTGTGTGAACATTTGAAAAGTGCAAACTGAGGGGATTAAAAATGGCGCAACTGAAAAAAAGCAAAAGTAATTCTTCTGGCTGTTTTTGATTCTTTTTAAAACTTTATTTAATCAGATCGATTGAGATGCTGTTTTAGTGAGACCTGAAGCATTTATAAAACAGATGACAAAAAACATCACTTCTAAGACCAGCAACAATTAGGAGAAATGGGAATGAGCTCATCCTTGCCCCTAATTTCCAAGTGTGTGTTGGAGAAACTACGATTGGCATGAAACTCACAACACAACAGATCGCTCTAAAGTCAGTGCTTTATGTGTCCGTTCTTGAACTAAAAAATGGTGGCTCAACATCCCTCTATAGGGCTCATTCTAACGGTGTGTTGCATTTGCCTCGGAGTCAGATGTCCGAGTTGGGAATGATGTCTCATCCCAGTTTACCGCGTTCCAGTATCGAGTTGGTAACAAGTCGGAATAGCATCATTAACACCTCCAGGAGCACTGTCCTGCCTTGCTGGTCACTTGTTGTGAATGGAGGTGACTCCACACGGTTCTTTGTAAATGGTAAATGGACTTCAGCTTGTATAGCGCTTGTATAGTCTTTTACTCAAAGCGCTTTTACACCTACATATTCACACACTGATGGCAGAGGCTGCTATGTATAGTGAGTATGGTGACCATCAGAAGTAACTAATCCATTCACACTCATTCACGCGTCGCAGCGGGAGCATTTCAGGGTTAAGTGTCTTGCGCAAGGACATGTTGCTGCAGCAGCTAGGGATCGAAACCTCGACCTTCTGGTTGAGAGACAACGACTCTACCAACTGAGCCACAGCCGCCCCTGTTTATTCACTTTTTCAGTTTCAGTTTGGTTTCAGTGGGTAAAGTTTCAGTTTCAGTTTGGTTTCAGTGGGTAAAGCCTGGAAGGGTTTGCGACAAGGGTTACCTTCTATGCAGGCAGGAAGTGTTAGTCTTACACACTGATCCTTTTCAAAGGTTTATTGTACCATAAGTCAGTTCTGCCAAGATTATAGAGTACTTATACAATATGCAGTTATTGTAAAATAAACTGTAATGATAAGATTGAATTGAAGGAAGAGTTATGATTTGTGTGCAAAAGCTAGGAGGGAAGAGAAAGCATCAGAGTGGCGTTGCCATTATTCGACAAACAAGCTCAATGCAGGATTGTCATAATGTTTATTTTGAATGCATTCATGATCTTTGAAGGACAGTTTTTCTCTGTGCAGGCCTGATACTAAAAAATGAATAAAAGCTCAGTGTCCCAGTTTGATCAAGAATAAGGGGGACAGTTGTAAGGTTTAGTCTTGGACTTGCTGGGTTATAGCTCCTCAAACGGACGCATAATAAAACCTTGCGATCTCACCGTGTGTGCTCATTCTTCGAATGCTCCAGTGATTTGAGCCTAGAATGATAAGTCCGCACAGGATCACACCCACGTGTCAAAGTGTGCTTTATATCTTCATCTAAGGCCTGCCAGCAGTTTTATACTGAACTATTTCTGCACCCATTCAAAACTCTGGGTTCACAAAGTCCTTTTCACTCAGACCTAATCTTTATCTATTAGTTTCACAGCAGAGAGACTATTATCGGAGCTCCAAGAATCTTTATGGAAATCATGGGCCCCAAGTCGGTAACTTTCCAAGCCTGGCTCAGTGCTTGTTCTGGAGTGCAAGGAATGCAGTGGTTGTTTTAACATTACAATGGCTTGGCAGGACTCTGCTGTGGTCAACCACTTGGTCTCAGACACCCTCAGACATGCCCTGCAGGGTGCCTCCAGCAGAAAGCCTCAGAGACGGGAGGCAATCAGAAACGTATAATAAGATATGTTTGAAAATATCCTGAGAGCGGGTTCTGTGCAGAGCGAATATCAAAAAGCAAAGCAGGGCGTCACAGAGGCTGGTACTTTGAAAGAAAATATCTCACAAGTACAAAGATCTAATGTTTCTATGCTGCTTGTTTTCTGTATCAAATGTGGGATAATGTCAGACACTGCAGGGCAAAAACCCAGGAGCTAATTATTAATGAAAAAGTTCTTAGAAGGATCAGTTTGTGAAACAAAAATAGAGCAGAAACTTGCACCACAACTTCTCCGGATGTTCCTGAAAAACAAGATGATGATGACGATGAAGGACTCTAGGATTGTGGGTCGTGTAGTTCTTTTCCCCGATATCCTGAACTAACCGTGTCGTTCTTAAAACGAGGTTGATAAACTGTCCTTTCACTCTCTCAGCTCTTGGGTAGTTTAACTTGGATTGTTATGATGGGTCTAATAATCAAATCAGTTATGGAGAAATAAACAGGATGTTTACTTCTGGAACCACACTGTTGAGCATGTTGGAGCCCTAGGCAAGAAAATAATTTGGGGCCCCTCAAACAATCAAATCATTTTTCATGCACAGATAATTCCCCCTCATTTGCAGTCGGTAACTTTCATTGACAAACTTTGGTTTTCACAGCAATAGTGCATGGGACAACTAGCATGGAATAGAGAGTAAGTGCGATCAGATGGGGCCCCTTTAGGGAAGTTCTCTACTGTCATTGCAACATTTTCACATTTTGAGGCACTGCTGTGATTTAAGGTTTGTCAGCCCTTGGGGGCCCACTACTGGCCTGGGGCCCCAAGCAGTTGCCTGCCTTGCCTATTGACAAGCAGCGCCTCTGCGTATTGTTAGGTTTCGTGCCCCCCTTGATGGACCATACCATCTGGCATTTTCCTGGATTGCCAGATTCCCATCTGGTATTTATTGGTAGCCCACCTGCAGAATTATATCTTTAGATTTGTCTTTCTTTGGGTCATTTCTGGGATTCTCCGTGATACTTCTTGACCTTCCTCCAGTCTAGTCAAAGGGGATTCCGGATGTTCGCTGCCTGCAGGACATTCTGCACATGCCATCACTACCAAAAGCATTTCCAAACAAAAATGAAAAAACAATATAATAAGAATGACAGAATAACTCCAAGAATATTAAATCAGCAATAGCCAGCACTATGAAAGAGTCTCCTCTGCAGTTTAACTAAAGCTCCTTTTTATGAGCACTCACTCTGAAAGTTTTAGTTTGTCTTATGTGTTTTTTATTGTTTGTCTAACCTCCTTCATATCGCCTCCTAGCTCGTCCCCCCCAGCCACAAGATTATTTCTTGACCCTTCAGAGGAGTCAAAGATTTTCAGCGGTCTCATTTACAAATTCCAATATGGTGCCTCTGAAGAAAAACGTTTCTGTATCTTCGCTCTTGTTTTCCCTCTGCAGAGATGGCGCATTTGTGGCGTCTGTTACATAATACAGAGCTGATGAATGATTGATGAAACTCTGACAAGCCAGACTGAACTTATTCTCGCCAGCACAGAGTGAAGAAACACAGACAGAATAAAGAAAGTAACCAACAGACCGCATTTCAAAACATGCCTCGGACCAATTAATGCCAGAGAGCATTCTGGGTAAGCCATGTCTGGACAAACATGCAGCATGCTTGTCATTATTTCATGACACAACAGAAGAAAAAGCCGTCAGTAAGACGGACAAAGACACATTATTAAGACTATTATCAGAGGAAAGAAATGTTTGAATTATTGTACAGCTTTTTTATTGAAGAGCCTGAATCTGTGTGCCTTCTTAGACGATTCCATTTTCAGTGGATTTCCTCTGCAGATGATTCAAAATTTAGCAGCATTACTGGTATTCAACCTCCCCAAAACAGCACACTTCACTTCGCTGTTCATCTCCCTCCACGGGCTCCCAGTTACTGCTCGTATCAAATTTTAAACTCTGCTGCTCACTTACAAAACAGCGACAGAAACTGCTCGTCCTTACCTAAACTCTCCCCTTCAGGTCTCCACTCCCTCCCGCCCACTACGCTCTGCCAATGAAAGAATGAAAGGCGTCTGATACAACCTTCACAACAGGCCCAGCTCTTTCATGAACACCTGCACACTTAATGATGATGATATTTAGGATGGTTGTGGTGCTGATGAGAACTCTCAAGAACAGCTGTCGATGTTGTGCTCTGTCTCTGCTCACTTCCTGTCAGCACCTGTGTCTCCGATCAGACTTAAAGCTGTTCGTTTTCACTTCCTGATGTTGTTTCCTCATCTCTAGATCCTTGCTTGTGTTGTACTTCCTCTCTGATGTCCTTCGCTTTGGATAACAACGTCTCATAAGTAAAATGTAGAACTGTAAAATTGCATCAGTGGCTTCTTCATGTAAATGTGGCATTAAAGTGTAGTGCGATAAAGGAGTATTGTGTGATGTAATCTCTTCTGACAAATTTAACATAAAAATGTAGAATCTGTTAAGGGGGGCTGGATTAATAATGTGTAGGCAGGCTTTGAACAATCACGTATCATCAGGGTTTGGAGTATGCAGATAAAGCAGTCTGTATGGAGAGTAAAAGCAGGCAGAGCACAGTCTGATGTACTGACGACTATTTATTTATCTCTGTAAACAGATACTTGCTTAAGTGCTGCTTCAGCGACAAATCTACACGATGCTGTGTCATGAAAGTCGATTAGTGTTTAGATTTCCTGACCACCTGGAATGCATCACAAACCATCGATCTGACCTCCATTCAACGAACATTTTAAGATCTGACATAAGGCATTTTTGTGCTATACAAATCTGCATCATGACGTTATTATTTCGACAAACACAAGACTTTTTAGTTGCAATTAGATCATATGAAAAACACGTCCTGTTTCTGGCTCATACCTTTGAATTAAACCAGAGTGAAGCCTCTGTGTAACTTACTATTTACAGTTAAACTAGGACTCACCAGAAACAGATGAACGAATGCTCCTCAGGCAGATTGTAAAGAAACAAGAACTTGCAACATTTACTTTACAGAAATATCTGGAGGGGAAACTTTGCTTATGGTCTTTTGTAGCGTGACATGACATTATAATGCATGATGCCCATAGTGACACGGTATAGCCAGATGCTCTTGAGTACAGTAGCAGTTTGGCAGTAGCTGAGTCTGCACTTGGGTTGAGAACGGATGGCCGGTTAGAGTCCCAGTGCGGACCAGAGTATGGAAGTTGTTCTGGTTGCTGGAGGGGTGCCAGGTCACTTCCTGCAGTGACCTTGAGCAAGGCACCGAACCCACAACAGCTCTTACGCTCTCCCTGTGTAGCAGCCTCACTCTGACATCTCTCCACTAATGCATGTCCACAGGTCCTGTTTGTGCATGTGTGGAATTCACGCTTATGTGTGTGAGAAGCACGTCTCTCAATAACAGAGTGTAAAACCAGAATTTACCCTCCGGTATTAACAAAGTATGTGCAAAAATAAATGTTAAAGTGCAAGATGGCACAGTAAAGTGTGACATCATATCTTAGACGCTTAATTGTAATCACATAGATACAGAAAAGGATAAACTTTAAAAAGGATAAACTTTATTGATCCCCCAATGGGGGAAATTTAGAAAAGGTTAGGGGAATCCTGGTGGGTTAATAGTTTAAATAAACTCTGTGAGATTTTCAATCCAACAAAACCAAGTTAACCTTGTTCATCCTTAGATTGCAGGTAAGATAAACACAGGTTACTATAATCAGTTTTGACTTTGCTCCAGGTCTCACTTCAAGTTTGAGCTAGTCCTGTGTGCAACTTAAAGAAAAAATATTGTTCCTGGAGTTATTCAACATCTCCTAACAAATTAATATATTATCAAGCCGTTTCAGGGTTTGAAGTAGAGCACCTTCACCTGTGGGTCCATGCAGCAGGTGACTGTCTGTTGCAGTGTGTAGGTGTTGCTGCGTGCGTAACCAGACTGCACATCTGTTAAAGTGTAACAGAAACCGGAGAATGTTGAAATCAAACACAGTCATAATCAGAGACATGCCAGAGAGCATCATCTGTTGGACTGTGATCTTCTGCCCTGCTCCCTGTGGGACGCAGCTCAGGGTAAACTAACCTGGGACAGTTATTTGAAGTGGCACAGTTACATAAGAACAAGAGTAATCCTTTATGTGAGTAAATGTGTGATTGATTTTCTTCTTGATTCATTCTCTGCTTTTATTTATTTGTCTGCTCTCTGGTTTTGTTTGCTGTGCCTTCGTACACAAAGCAACTGAGAAGAACGAAACAGCAAGTCTCAAAATGATCCTTCAGTGTTCAAAGTTAACAATTTTATACCACATTCAAAAGTTAGTATTTCTAGTGCGCTAGCTAGCCTAGAGTTTATGTTGTGCACCCAATGTACGGAGGCTGTTAAACTGTTGCAGCAGCTTTGGGTTCAAATCGGACCTTGGCCCTTTGCTGCTTGTCAAAATTAAACAGGAATCACTAAAGACCAATAGAGAACTCAAGAATATAACACTAACGATACACACAAGGAGTGAGAAACACAAGGGAAGGAAAACAAAACAGTACAAGGGCAACAGTTTAAACAAGAGATGACACAAAAGGCAATGATTACAAAATAAGAGAGGAGAAAAAGACAAAACTAGGGAAACGCACACACATGGAAAAGAGAAACACGAGGATCGTATGACAAAATGAAACATGAAACACTAGAAACTTAAAGCAGGAATATGGACATAAAAAAACACAGGGATTAAAGCAACACGGAGGAATAATACAAAATAAAACAGGAAATGAATTCTAAAGACTGAAATTAACAAATCCTGACACCTTCGGCTGATATGGGACCAAAAAAGTATCAGATAGTTGAGTCTTCATACTGACAAGCCAAATCTGATCCCACTAACAAAATCCAGGGCGGGTTACAGCCTTCAGTTCTTATTAAGGCCTTGTTATGTACGCTTGCACGAGTGAGTGTGTGTTTGAATGTGTGTGTGTTCGGCAGTAAACGGGGCTTCAGCAGACGGAGACAGAAAACAGAGAAAAGCCAACATTGAAATGAGATTATCTTTTGTTCCAAAGTTTCCCATCGCTATTTTCTTCTTCTTCTCTGTGGTGAATGCCAACAGAGGATAGACGCATTACAATGCTGTCATTCACCTCCTGGTCTCTGATGCACACACACACACACACACACACACACACACACACACACACACACACGCACACACACGCACAAAATAGGAACAGAAATAGAGAAACAAAGGCAGAAAAAGGCTGGCTGACAAGAACCACAATTACCATCTTCCCCATACAACCCAAATGGGAACCAGATGCTGAATGTATATGGTATTATAATGGCAGGATCTACGTATGAAAAACTGAAAAAAAAAATGCATGTTGCCTCTGTGGCAGCCATTCAGGATGTAATTTACTGTTGCTTTATTTTTAATGACTGAGCTTGTGTGCTGTTGCAAAATTGGCCAAACTCTGTTCCTAACGAGGATGGTGATGGCTTTCTAATCAGTCCCAGTCAGCGCTCTGATTTGAGTTGGATGAACACTCAATGTCGGGATTCAATTCAATGTTCTGCAATGTTCCTAAGATCGAACAATTAGCAGGCTGTCAGTGGAGCGGCCGACTTGTAGCTTAACATTTTGCTGCTTCATGTAGTTTGTTCAGTGCATAGCTCTACAAAAACGCTTAACGTTTGTTCGACAGGAGTTATTCCTCTGAGAGCATCAATGTGCTCAGACAATTATGAGACATATTGCATGTTGTGATGATCACCTTGGCTTAAAAATTATACTGACATTCAAATCACAGCCATAATCCGCTGAAAATAAAAAGGAACAGATGTACAAATATTAAGTGTTATGATTGCTGCTTTAAGTGTTTGAACTGATATAATGGAGGTATAGTCAGTAATGGGCTGAATTTAAAATGCCACCTTCGAACTGAACAATCAAAAACATCTCTTCTTTCCTGAGGCCGCCGTGTGCGCTGTTGGTTTTAACACCTTAAACTTCGGGATGGAGCTGAACGTCAAATACAGTCCATTAAAATCAACCTGGGAGGCCCTCGGCTGTAAATCTGAAAGAAAAAGAAAAGACTACAACTAACCTGGAGCAGAGAATAAGGGGGCAGCGATCCTGTTTGGGGGTTTATGGACACGTCGGGACATTGGCGACACACTCAGCTGTGACAGCAGGACGTTTGCATGGGGCCAAATAATTCCACTAAGAGAACAATGGACACACACACACACACTCATCCATGCTACGTGACTGTGTGCTGTAAAGGGTGTAACATTGTTGAGGGTCGTGTTGTGCACGTCATGGTATGTGTGCATCCAGACGCAGCTTAATAACTACACCGCAGTGGAGTAGATAGTGAGGCTGATAACTCAATTGCTGGGCATGTTGATGCATAATGTGACGTTGAGCAATTCTTAAACTCCAGACCACGATAATCTTCATCAGCTGCATCGTGCATACTGTTTATAAAATACAGAATTCAGAGCCAGGAAAGATTAGGATGTGTACTCCCATGGCAGATTTGTCTGCATGCTTATCTGTGCGGTACAGTACTTGTAAAATAAAAGCTGGACACTGTTCATAAATGAGTGTACTTTTGAGTTTTTACAGGAGACCCTTGAGTCTCCTCCAGCTGTAATAAAAACCTGCATAATGGACCCAAAGCCGCAGAGCCTCTCTGTAAAATGCTCCTCAGCGCTGCTGCATATTTACTGTCCCATTTATCTTCACTTGCTGTGCAGATTTCAAAAAATTCTGTGTTTGCAGTGCTGAGGGCTTTATAGAAAATGCTTTAATGAGGACTTTGCACTCTTGTAAACAACGCACACACTCCCCATTGTCTCACTGTCATAATGTTGATACTGTGAGACCCTTATTGAAGCTCGCCTGCAGTAAATACATGTGAGATGTGTGACTGCACACGTTAAAGATCTTACAGGATACTCTACCAAACTTTCAAACACCATGAGACAATTCTGATACAAATGACTGCTAAAGTTTTCTTTACTCCACAAGCCTGTGGCCTGGAGAAAGTTTTCTAATCTATTACAGATTCAGAATCCTGATTACTGCCAAGTAGGTTTACACATTAATTGAATTTGTCTTGGTGTTTTGGTTAAAAAAAAAGTGAGCACAGGAGTAGAACTAAAGAGTACAGAGCTATTACACAGCAGTACTCCTACTGTCGAGGAGAGTAAATAAAAATACAAATAAAAAACAATATGAAGACACATTAAAGCAGTTAAAGGATGGTTTGATAGAGAGTGTAGAGACGTCACAAAAAGTGGTTTCACATTGGAACCAAACACTAGAACTTTGAGCCATCCATCACACTTTACCAACAGCCAACGTAGACTGCAGTATATAGACTTTACTACCGTATTACATGAGTCTTATATTGACCTTAAAAACCTGCATAAGGTAGTCTACTTCAGCCTCCCTCTGTCAAGTAAGGCCCCTTAAATTGGCTCACAATTATGTAAGGTCACAGTTCACCAGTGAGATAAATTATTAAAGATCTAAAGAGATAAAAGTACATTCATATTAATATACTACATTATATACAACGTATATCTTCCTGGGAGTCGTAGGTTCCTCTGGATCGTTGGTGGGGACGGCCTGCTGCTTTGGACCCCCCTCCCCCCCTCCCTGTTTGTCCCTATCCTACTTCCTGCATCTCCCTCCATCCCATTATTCCAGCCTGGTGCAGTTTGGGCAGATGGCTGTTCATCACAAGCCTGGTTATGAGTTCATGGCCAAGATTTCTGCCTCTTTAAAGGACATTTTTTCTTGCCACTGTAACTTTGCTATCTGCTGTTCTTTTTTTACTCACAGTATGTTAGCGACATGTCACTCCTGAAGAAAAAAAAAGCAGTTCTTCTAACCACTAAAAATGGCTAAAATCTAATTAATCTGAGGGTAGCTGATAGTTACGGGTGTAATAAGACTGTATCAACATGTTGATGAAGCATGGCCATTCTACCTGAGCCTCCACCAAACAGGTCTAATGTGCACATACTGAATTTGCACTATCTTTGTTTATTATTAAATTCAGACCGTTGCAAAGTGTTGATTGCAAAAGCTCACATTGCGTTAACGATGCCATTGCAGCCCTAACAGGGTCCAACAGAAACACAAGTTAAGATCTATTCAAACATACAGAGAGGCACTGTGTTGTGTTCTGAAAAGCAATGTGCACATTTGTGACGTACAATTTCCTGTTCCATATCTGAATATGATTAATATGTTCTCCGTGTGTACCGACAGGCTCAGGATACATTGAAAGGTTTGCTTTGTTTCATCATTAACTGGCTGGATCTCGTCAGCCTGGCCTGAGACCGACTCTGTTCCTGGCTGGATGACGGAGTCAGTGACCTGCTGGTGGAAACACTGCACAGCCTGCCAGCCAGACCACACACGTACACAAACATCATACACACACACACACACACACACACACACACACACACACACCCTTATGAACAATGTAAACATGTCGATAAAAACACTTTATAGAAACACTCATATACATTTGACTAATGCACAGTCACACTGATATGCACACACAGACACAGACTCACACACGTACACAACCAAAGATACAGATCACATTTTATCAGATGACTGTCAGCATCTTGGCCACCGCTCTGTCAGGTCATCATCTCCTACTGAAGCTGACACCAACATCATCGCACACACACACACACACACACACACACACACACACACACACACACACACACACACACACACACACACACACACACTGATCACTCTGATCATCAGAAACATAAGAGCAGCTTTGATATTTATATGGACACAACAATGTGTTGTGATGCCTCTTGAGCTGTGATACACAAACACACATACAAACACACACAAATGCAAACACACACACACACACACACACACACACACACACACACACACACACACACACACACACACACACACAAAATTTAACCCTGTTTTTAAGAACCACAAAATTATTACTTATTTTATGTAATATTTACTTTGGTTAAAAAAGTAAAGACACTTCTGGTGACGTTGATTTCTAAACCTTTCTTTTTTTGTGGGGGGGGGCTTTTTATGCCATACATGGGGCACGTGGTGTAACCACTAGGCTACCGGCGCCCCGGTGACATTGATTTCTAAAGCAGGGAGTTCAGATTTATCTGATTGCTTGTCTGCATGAATTGAAAAAGGAGGCATGTGGGGTAAGATGGAAAATTGAGGCTGTAACCCATCGTGATTTCCAATCGAATCGTTGACAGGATCATCTTTATCAAATGGAATCGAAGACGCTAAAAGGTATCTTGTATCTATTTATGCTGCTATAGGCTTAGACTGCCGGGGGAACTGGCACCTTGAGCTCCTCTCTCTCTCTCTCTCTCTCTCTCTCTCTCTCTCTCTCTCTCTCTCTCTCTATCTTTGCATACACATCATATTACTTCATGTCACTATCTTTTAATCTTCATGCACGTTACTAAGCACATATCTTCCTGGAAGCGCCTGAGCTCTCTTGACTCATAGGTTCTTCTGGATCGTTGGTGGGGACCGCCACGGATAAAACACACACTACCTTCTGCGTAGAAGAATAGAAGAATCATCCATAACTCTATGCAAGTGTTTTACGTTATTCTAACCCCTTTCAGAAGCAGGTACGGTTGATATAGTAAATTCTGAAGGCTTGTCTAGAAACCAGCAGTTTGGGGGCACCGGTGGGGTAGTGTTGAGTGTGCAAGCCCCATGTATGAAGGCTGTGTTCCTCCCAGCGGGCGGCCCTGGTTTGAGTCCGGCGTTTGTGTCGTTCCCCACTCTCTCTCTCTCTCTCTCTCCCTGATTTGCAGCTCTGTCCACAGTCCTATCTCTACAATAAAGGCACAAAAAGCCCAAAACAAAGAAGACAGTTTGCTATCCAGGACATACCAACAGACTTAAATGATACAACAATCAAAAAAAGCTTCAGTGTCCCACGTTTCATCAGCACACAGGGCCACATCCTGATGGTTTTACCTGTTTTGTTTGGCCTATGAATGCCGAAGGATCCCCCAGAGAGAGTTGGTGAACGTTGGCATGTTAGCGGATGTGTGGGCTTCCTTCAGAGCCTGCTACCACTGCAACCTGAACCCCGATAAGTGCAGGAAAACAGATGACCAGATGGGTGTCCTGAACAGAAATATTTGATCTTACACAAGCTTGTTGCTCAGAGAAATCTGTTTCTGAGTAATGTCACTGATCCCCCCGTGGAGACGACACAGAGGTGGGCTGAGTTCTTGTTGAGGGGCGGGAATTAACTCGAGCTCCTTAGATGACTTCCTCTTTGAGTCTCTTTAAATCTTACGTCTAGTTAATTATCGTCTAGTTAACCTGTCAGGGTTTATTTACCTGGCAGAGTCTCTGTGTGCATGTGTGTTTGGGTTTCATACACATACTGTACCCTGTCAGTATATTTAGATTTCTACTTGATGTGTATATGTTTAACCAGCCCACAGACCCATAATGGGGTTATGAGAACTCAATCCAAATAATGACCTTCATTATTGCAATTTCAAATAATTCTCCGACATTTTGGGCTAAATCACTACTAATAAACACCTCAATTATGGCCTGTCCACTTATGGGGCACAGCCAACCACAAGAGTCTCCTTACAAATCTGTCTTTGGTTGTACGGGTGTGGGCGAACACCTGGGCAGGCGCACTGGTGAAGAGACGACTGATGTTTTTACTATTTTAACTGTAACTGAGTATTAAAGGGACAATGCATGTTGTTTTGCTTATATGAAACACGCAATCCTCACTGCACAACGTTAGTAGATCAGATAGCACATTTGTTTGCGGGTGGTATCAAGTTTGAACACGTTGTAAGACACGCAAACCTTTAGTAAATCAGGCCCATACAACGTACCTTGAAATCTATGCAGAAGAGTACCTTAAAGCAGACTTGTAAGGGTACCACAAAACAGATGCTAAAGGATATCATAAAAGAAAGGGGTAAAGTACTGTGTCATAACCCGGCTCGTGGGTAATGGCAAAAGATGAAAGGAGTCAGAATTTTGAGGTGTGTTTAATCTGTATCATCAGTGGTGAACGTGTGGGTGTGTGTAAAAGCATTATGAGGTATGAGGTGTTGAGGAGTGCACTAACATAAAGACCTAAAGAATCAACAAGCATCGGTCAGGCTGAGAGAGAGTGAATGAGGGAAACCAGCAGATCTTTGTAGGCCAGGGTGCACCAGGCCGAGGTGCAGCTGATCCTGCAGATGAGCCTCCAGCCAGGACACACCCCCTGCAGCAAAACACACAGACAAGACAACAGCAGCCAAGGGTACTGATCCGACCATAAAGGGTCCCTTTTGTTTACTATGTCCCGTTCTTCTTCTTCGTTGAACTTAATTAATAGCGGGCTACACTGTGTTGGGCTGCTATGATGTCACACTATTTCGTGGCTGACGCGACTATCTCCATCTGGCTTACACTTCGCTTACCAAATAAGGGTACGGTTGGCAAGCAAGTTTAGGGTTTACCGTACCGAACCAGACTGTACTGAACCAAACTGGACTGCTTGGTGGAAACGGGGTTTTATTAACATATACAGAACCATTGTATCAGGGTAGTTTGGCCAGTTAGCATTCATCATGTTGGTATGCTTTATTGTTTTGCATCATGATGTGTGTGTCTTCTGCCTTACTACAAGAACAAAATGATGTCATCACTTGTGTATTTCCTCAATCTGTAGATGGATCTGCATCATCCTCCCTTTAAAGTAAAGGCATGAAAGTGTTTTTCACAAAGAGAAGGAGTATCAGTGATGTAAGACAGTCCCCATTAAACTGTTTTTACCAATTAGCCTCATGCTGTGGTGCAAAAGCAGCATCAGGAGCCAGGACATTACATCTTCTGGAAGCAAACCATTTAGCACTTTCCATTGCTTTTATCTCTCTTCGTCGTTTGCTGAATTCAGTCCATTGCATCAGAGGGATTCGCTGTGAGAAGCAGCTTGTGATGATACACTGTGAGTGAACTAATCCAGCCGCAGAGCTCTGTTCCAGTAAAGACTGGAGCCGTATACTGTACGGCTACAACAGTATGCTTTTGTCTTCTCCACACACTGGCTCTTGTGGTGGCTTAGTGGTCTGAAGTGCCAGCATTTCTGGAGACAACATGGAGGGGTGTAAGTCAGTTTTCCTGTGAATCCTGACATTTCTGAAGAACCGAGGCTGACAGGAAACCAGAGCTAGATTTCAATACACCTCCTCAGACTTACAGTAAATGACTGGGAGGTAATTCAAGTAGCGTTACAAAGTCAACCAGATGAGATCTATTAGGTAAAACGCTCCCTTCCTTTTACCCCCCCACATGTGTGTGTACGTAAGAATGTGTGTGTGTGTTTAAATGCCCTCTTAGAATTTCACTCACCGCCACACATGCATAAAGACAAACACACACAAACGCACACACAGGAAAAGTAAACTTCCCAAGGTGTTCAATGAAAGAGACTTGTGTTTGACTTTATTTTCCAATACACTCGACGGACTCACAAGCCAGCAGTCATGGAAACAAGTACGGCAGGATCTTGAAGGGAAAATGTTCCCTCTAAAAACTGATTCTGCAATACTTCATTCATCTCTGAGGAATAACCACGGACGTCCCCCTCCAAACGTCATCAGCAACAGAAAACCCTTTTAACTACACCAACACTTATGCCTACAATCATGTCACATTTCAGCTGACAGTGAAAAACTCTCTCAGTGACAGGTTTGGTGCTAAATCTCTGCCCATGCATGGGAAGTTCAGTCATGGCACTAAAGGTTTTTGCATCAATTTCTGCTTAATGTCATTCCAGTGTAAACAAGTCAAAGCTACTGTCTCTGGCTCTGTGAGATCACCGTCTAATTCAGTGTCAGTATGAACCTCTGAGAGGTAATATGATGTGTCCAGTGGTAAAGTGTGACATCATTATTGTGGCTGAAATGAAAACATCACACTTGTTTTTACAGCTAAGGTTATGCTGGGTGCAATGCTTTTATCAAATTCAGTCTGCAAACTTTAATGACAATAAACTAGCAGAAAAGGTACATATTTTAGTTTAAGCTGCAGACTGTAGACTCATGACAGTTAATAATACCTATTGCACATATTTGGCGTTCTGTCTGTTATTGTGTGTTATAGAGAGTTGGAAAAAGAGGTTGGACCAAAGTGTAGACTGCACACAAGAGGATACTTTTGAGAATAAAGACCGAGAGTTTTAGGCCCGTTTTGCCAGCTCATGGTGGACTTTCAGCTCCTGTTACGGGCAGTTTCACAGAACACTGCGCACACCGATCCTGTGGAATAAAAACAGTAACGCCTGGTCCGCTATGAAAAAAACACTGACGCATAATGATGGGGCTAAGGTGTCCCGGCGCTGAGCCAGCGATGAAGGTACCAACAGTGACGTAGAGGCGAAATGGTGCTACTAAGAAGAAAGACAAACATAGTCCACTTCAGGTTGTTGTCATAGACGATGAGTTGAACTGCATGGACCGTCACCCAGGAGTTGTAGATCGTTGCGATGCAAAGTTAACAATAAGATTGTGTATCTGTATGAGACACCTTAACAATTCATCAGTGTTCAACATCTTAGGATGAGAATGTTTTTTCCATAAGAGGAAGGGAAACGTGCTTGCTTAAAACATTTTCTAATTTCTTAAATCGATATTTGTTGTGACTTAAGTCCTCAATAAGTTCGATTTTGTCCTGAGAATCGCCATTCCTGCTTTGTGGATAACATGACTGACACTTGGTCTGACAGACCCTGGTTGGAGTCAGAACTAGCAAGAGCAAACCAGAAGATGAAAACTATTATGGGTTTACTTTAAAGGGCTTCTCAGCGTGAAGGTGTGTGTGCTCGTGCTGCATATTCGTGCATTATTTGTGTGCACTTTAATAGTCTTCTCAGTTACTTTGCACGGTTATTATAATTTATATCACAGTGTGCCCAGGTATAATTTAGGTTGAAAAGCCTCCTGCTGGGTTGCACGTGTGTGTGTGTGATTGAACTTGTGTTACACATCGCTCCATCTGCACAAGCGCACACACAGCACAAGCAAACAACATTTTTCCTCCACCCCTCGCTGTGAATTCCTTACATTCACAAGACCTGAGGGCAACTTGAAATGAGAGCGATCTGCACAAGTGTGTTACGCTTCCCCCAGCTCTCCTTTTTACAGCGCTCTGCTGTGCCTTTCAGTGTGTGTGTGTGTGTGTGCGCCTGTAACTCACAGCTTCTTTTCTTAAAGTGCTGTTAGAGTGAGTGTAAATAAGTATAATGTAGCCGCAGAGCTCCTACGCAGCCATAAATAACGTGCAGGAGAAGGTGGCAGGGGTTTAGGGAGGTATATGTATCGCTTTTTTTATACGGCTCCCATGTGCAGGAGTATGTACGTAAATATGTAAGCCAAGCCGCACACAAACATACACACACACACACACACACACACACACACACACACACACACACACACACACACCCTGAACACATACACACGATTACATAAGAGGGAAGGAAACTGTGTGTGTGTTTATGTGTGAAACAGATACAGTGTGTGCTGAGGTTAGGGGTCCTTGCTTTCACCCAGGCTACTTGAGACACTGCAGGTACATGCTGACAGAATTAACCCCTTCCTCCACTTCTCCCTTCAATCTCAAATTTCCTAGTTTCCCTAAACACAACGTCTTCTGTCTCTGTCTCTATGGCCTCAGCCTTCAAAAAATCATCAAAAAAAATCATCAAACACACAACAGACGGTGAACAGACAGGCTTTGTGCACTGCAGAAAATCATTGGGAATTTTGTTTTGAATTTGTTAAATCTGAGGTTCCAAAATTTGAAAAAAAATCAGATCTATCGACCAACATGTATTTGTCTGTGAGTCCCTTATTGCGCTGAGGCTGCAATGTGTTTCATTTGATGATGTAATATATTTATAGCGTGTTTTTGATGAGCTCTTTGTTTAGCTTTGTAACTGAGATGCATTTTTTTCTTTCTTGCTATTGAACACACAGACGGAGAGATGCTGAATTTGTGTTTGGCTCACACAAACACGCACGCCATGTTGGATTCAAAACAAGACTGGTCTGTATTACAGTGACAGGCAGAATTTGTTAATGCAGCGTTTGTGTATTTATGTTCACCATGGACTCTGTTCAAGAGGAATACAAAACATTAAGGAGCCAACAAATACTGATTATTAATTTTTTGTACTTCCAAGAGGTCGAGAATTTCAGAAAAGAAAAAAGTAAAACCAACATTCCCCAAATGGATTCAACAAACAATTACTTTTATCATCCATTAATCTATCGATAACAAGTTCAATCATTCGCTGTCCATCACAACTTCCTTAAGCCTAAGGTTACATCATCTTAAACGGTGGCACAGTAGAAGGGGCAGAACCCAGAGGCACAGGATGTGTAAATATCAGATTTAAAGGTTGGTTTCACCCTGGGCAAATGTTTAATCATTGTGGGGACAACCACTGACATCGCAAAAACGCCTTTGAAGATACAAGCTGCTGACTTTTATCTGGTGGGAAAATGTTCTGTACAGTCAGAAACAGGCCTAACAACTGAGCGGCTGTGGCTCAGTGGTAGAGTCGGTCGTCTCTCATCCCCAGCTCCTGCAGCAATATGTCCGATGTGTCCTTGGGCAAGACACTTAACCCCAAGTTGCTCCTGCTGCTTTGGCGTGGCGTATGCGGTGTAAAAGTGCTTTGATTAGTCAGAAAACTAGAAAAGTGCTAAACAAGCTCAAGTCCATTTACCATCTAAGTCTCTGTCAAACTGGCAGACTAGTAACGAACAAATCGATTCCAAACAAGTCTTCATTTAAAGCAACATTATGTAGGAACTCAGTTTGGTGTGCTTTGGCGCCCACCGAAGATCTCTGAGTGCAACTGCACTGTCGTATAACACAGTGCTGTTAAAGCTCCCCATGAGCGGTGTTGTGAGAAGCCAAAGAACCGTGTTCACTGACGAGGGACAGTAATGTAACCAAATATTGTGCAAGTATGCTAGCGTCCTTAGCCCGTTGTCGGAAAACTTTTGGCGTAAGATGGATTCATATATCTGTGTGTACTGTATAAGCCTGAGACATAACTTGGGTTGGATTCATTTCTGCACCGGTAAAGCTGTTTAACATGAGACAACAATGAAACCCATAACTGATAAATGTTTTTAAAGCTAAGTGCCAATGATAACAGTACAGCCTAACGTTACGTCACAATATGTTGTGAATAATATCTGCTGGGATGTACACTCTACTTCCAGTTCGGTCACTTTCTCTCCTCCACTTCTTAGCTTAATCTGTCGCCGTCTTCTTCCCTCTCTCAGCCTTAGTCATTATATCAAACAGTGCAGAGACGGGCTAACTGTATGCCATAAAGTCTTACTCACTTCTCATCTCACGGCCTGCTGTCAAACTTACATAGTTTAATAAGCAGGTGAACGGCGCCGTCAGTAGTCATGGGAGAGACGCCATTCACCCTGTTGAAGGTTGTTGTACTTTTAGATCGACTCTGAAACTACTACTTTAAGGTGGAGAAGTGACATATTGTTGCTTTAAGATAAAAGGGTTAAGAGTTGTTTTGAATGCACAAAAGCACCAAAGAGCTTGTCTTTATAGAATTTGGTGAGAAGTGATAAATTGAGTCGGATAGCGCTTCCGTCTTTCTTTCATAGACTTTCAAGGTGTGGCATGTGCAAGAAGAGAAGTAGATATTAAATATGATCTGATAGCTTGAGAAGAAAGTTCAAATACCGCTTAAGTTTTCCTAAACTGATAGATACTGATAAACTGAACAGGCATCGTACTGACGTCACAGCAGTGTTTGCAGCTAGTTGAACAATGTGTCAATCCCTTCATTCACTCCTCATGGTTGGAGAACCTTTGACGACTGGGACTAAACACATACCTTAACTTATTGTGTCTCTCTCCCTGCCTCTAACATTTCTTGGAAATCCAAACTGAAATGAATCTAATTGCCTTTGGCAACATATCGAGGAATCTCTGATGACGCCTCAGATTCATTTTCTGCATCATTTTTTTTCATATAAGCTTCCAAACCACTGACCCTCAGGCCAAACTCAGCGCTTAATAAACATTGTTGTATGTACCAGTAAAGACTACAGTGATTTATGAGGCTTCATTTTCTGTTCACACGTATGGCTTATGTTTGATACAGCTGTGACGGCCCCCCCGCCAGCAGGGCCTGTTGTTGTGCTTTGCCCTTCTGTCTGTTTGTTTTGTTTCCCTGCAGGTGTTCCTCCACACCTCTGCAGACCTGGCCAGTCTCTCATAGGTTATTTAAGATCCTGCAGTCAACCATTCCCAGCCTCGCATCATGACCACAGCTCTTTGTTGCTATACGTAGTTTGCTTATTTTAGTATAGTTTTGACACCATACCACATGCCGCACACTTTTTTAAGTTGTTATTATCTTTGGTGTTTTGTAATAAACTTTTACAGCGTAGGTTTTTTTCTGTTTTTTTGTCAGGCCTTAAGAGACGGGTCGTGACACAGTCCAGGTTCAAGTTCTAAAATTGTCCGTTATTTCTCACGAACTGCTGACAAGCAGGTAACTAGCTTTGGTTTAGCTTTGACTTGTTTGAGGTAACACTCCAATTTATGCTCCCCGGTGATGCCACATTGGATGTCACACCAGTTAAAGTTGCTTTGAAAGCTGCAGTCATGGTGGTCACGCTCCAATCCCAACCTCATGAGTGCCTGGCCTCCATGGCCTCCTTCCTGCTTACTCTCAGTCAGCCAGAGGGGATTTTAACGAAGCAGAACAAACTGGCAGAGAGAGAGACAGAAATAGGAGAAGTGATTGATTTCTCCTCACTACTCTGCCTTCCCTGCTAAATGCCTAAAATGTAAAACATATGTTAATGTTGAGAGAAGGACAAGAACTGCTTAAAAAAAAAAGACGGGACAGAAAATGATGACACATGTTTGGTCCTGAAAAGGTTGCATAATGTATAGAGGCAGTGATGAAGAGTTTAACATTCAGTAGGTGGGTGTTTGTCTGCGTGCTGGGGTCCCCCTGCCTCTAAAAGAGCAGCTCATTATATATTTAGTCTGCACAGGTTGGCACGTTTGTGTGACATGAGGGTCTTAAGTACCATTTTAGAGAGATTCTATCTGAATGAAACAAAAGGAGAGTGGGGGAGGAGAGCTCGTCTACAAGGTGAGTGTGAGTGCTCAGCGTGTTGCCCGAGGGAGATGAATGTTTAAAGTGACAGCGCGCTGCTTTGCATACCACACGGCTTTGTTGGTCCTTTGACTTTGAACTAGAGGTTTTATCGACTTCACTTCCCTCCCAGCAGGTGGGTGTCAATCATTTCACAAACTAATTGTCGCCAAGCTTCATGTGGAGTTTTTGTTGGATCACTGAGTGAAAAACAGGCATTTGCACAGTTCTTAAATACTCAGTTCTTTTGTATTCTGGTCTTCTGTTTACTTCGAAGAAAAGCACTAAAAAGTTAAATGCAGGGATGAAAGGAAGGCAAAATGGAAAAGAGGAAGAAACAGTGGCAATTATTAATGCTTTTCATTGAATTTACTTAAAGTCCCCTTGAAAGGGAACCCAATTTCCACATTGTCCTTGAGCACCGTGTTTCAGCAGCACGGCAGCGCTGTTCGCTCCCACTCTGGTCAATGAATATGTTTCCACAGCACGCACTGCGGTCCATCTCCGGATCGTGCCAGCAGCGACACTACGCTCGTTCTTAATACTCAGAGTGTATTTTTGACGGAGCCCGCTTCAAGCACATGTCAAGCTGGCCCCCACTGAAGGTCAGTATCTGCACTGTTGTAAAGTGGAGAGGGCAATTTATTACATGCCAGTTGAGACAGGGTTGTAAGGTTTTATAAACTCTACCATCGGACCCTGTCGTCCCAACCATCGCCTGACGCCCAGCCTCCAACATTGGACTGTGTCGTCCCTCAACTACCGCCTGACGCCCAGCCTCCAACATCAGACTGTGTCGTCCCAACCACTGCTTGACGCCCAGCCTCCACCATCGGACTGTGTCGTCCCTCAACTACCGCCTCACGCCCAGCCTCCACCATCGGACTGTGTCGTCCCCACGACCACGGCCGTCCTCATTCATGCACGGCCTGCTCCGACCTCCACCTCAGCTGCAATGAAGTGTGGACAACAGGAACGCGAAGAATACAAAGGAGAAATCCTTCCTGCATATTATCCCATATGCTGTTTTGTAAAGTGTCTCGAGATAACACTTGTAATGAATTGGAGCTATACAAACAATGATTGATTGATTGATTGATAAATATATTATGAAGCTAATTTGAAGATGGACAAGGGAAGAGATATTTTTTTGGCGTTAGATGGATTTAATCTTTCATTTGTTGGTATAAAAAGTATCATTGGTCATGGGAGAGACGCCGTTCTCTCAGGTTTAAGTTATTGTGCTATTAGATCAACTATAGAAACTCCAATTTGGAGGTGGAAAACTTACATTTTGTTGCTTCAAGTGAATTCTGAAAGTGCAAAACTGATGCCAGAGAGGGACCCTGACTGTCATATTTTGAAATGTATGCATCAATGATTATGCTTCAATATAGTAAATGTTCAATGGACTTGAGCTTGTATCGCACTTTTCTAGTCTTCTGACTACTCAAAGTGCTTTTACATCGCAGGTCACACCTACACATTCACACACTAATGGTAGAGGCTGCTGTGTGCAAAGTGACCATCAGTATTAACTCATCCCATTTATACATACAGATACGCTGCTGATGAAGTAGCGGGAGCAATTCGAGGTTAACCCCCAATTCAAAACATACTCTGTGCGCAATTCTGGGTTTACTGTCTTGTCCAAGGACACATCAGACATGTTGCTGCAGGAGCTGGGGTTCGAACCTTTGACCTTCCGGTTAAGAGACGACCGACTCTACCAACTGAGCCACAGCCACAGTTACATTGATTGTCATGAAGTATTCTGCTCTCTATAAAGCTTTTGCCACTATTGGTGTTTGGTGACTGTACCGTTATACTGTTTTTATTGAAGCTTAGCTCCTGGATGAATTGTTCAGGTACTTGTTAATTCTCTGATCTGCCAACAAAGTGTCTCCGGCTAATCCAAAAATCTAATAATCAATCTTGAATCTTTTTTTTTATTTGCAGTATGATTGCTACTAGTCTTTTGTTTACCAAAAAAGCAAGCTCAAACTTTTCCCGAGTGTCAGATGTGGCTCCTGACAATGACTAAGCGTCCCTCAGGCGTTTTTCCATATTCAAACAGCAAGAGGTGTTATCCCGCAATATGGAGTCATGCTTCTGATTCACATCATTGCTTGCATAAACAAGCACATCATTTCAGATAAGCTGTGAGCAGTTTGGTGTTAAATAGCCTGGCATGGGATTAGAGCCTAATACGATAAGAGTAATGGCAAACCTGCGAGTAATGAGCCAAACTGAGCTGCTTTTCTTTGGTGCAGATGATGAACTGAGTGACTTCTTTGAATGCTGGCCACAGCGTTTAACCTTCTCAGACGAGGGAGAGACAGCTGTGCCAGGTTAGACGAGTATAGTCTGCATGGAAACTGGAACTGCAGACTGCAAGTCAGTCAAGTCATGAAAATGCCACGGCTAGATTTGTGACAGCTACAATGGTGTCCAACAGTTGTGTGTCGTCCTGTGGGATTTATGTAACACATGTGGGCTCTGTGAAACACATGAATAGAAAGAATTGCCAGCGAGTGGACTGTATCCACTCCTCTGTCAGAAAATTGGCTCTCTGTTGGCTGGTTAGCTTCCAATTGCAGACATATAGCAGCATTCCTTATTCACGTACATTAAGTACATTTCCATCCATTTCAGAGGCCTGGTGTGGTCAGGGAGTTTGGCTTTGGTTACTTCTGATTGAATCTGTTCATGCATGTGTTTGTGAGTAAGCTTCTCCTGCATGCAAACACATAGGCCTACCCCCCTGTGTTTGATTAAGTCCTTTTTAAAAATCCCATTGTTGCAGTCTAATGAAGTGAGCTATGCTGGCATTTCATTGGACCCCGGAGACCCATCCCGGCACATTCTATGGTTCTGTGTGTTTTTTTAAGCCCAGTTCGGAGCACGAATTCGCTCCCTCACCAAGCAGAGGTGACGAACACTGTGTGCCTGAACCCTGGCCACCATTTTTAGCACACTAATTCTTTTTGCTTTGATTTATGCCTCTGCCTCGGACGATTTGACTGTGACCCAGACGACATGTACCAAACTGAAATGTGAAATCCATTGCTGAAGCTGTATTTTTATTTTTTTCTTCAAGTATTCGTGTGTTATCACTAAATGATTTTTGATGCACAAAATAAAAAGTGATTAAGTAGCTGGTTAGCATCCAAAGTTGAGTTTCCACTGCAGGGACCAGGGTCTACATGAAGGGACTTTATTTTGGCCCTCAAATGGTCCCCACTTTTTGGGTCAGGAGTAGAAGTTGGGTTAATTAAAGCTGTCTTGTGGCGCTTCTGCTTCCCTCAAGTGCCTGTTAAATCTGTAAGATCGTCTTTCATTCTAGGAAACCAATCTAAAGGGACCATGTCCTGGCATTAGCTTCATGGTTTGAAGGATTAATTTTCCCTCCGCCGCTGTTGTTGAAAAAGTTTATATCAGAAGTCCCGCACCTTCTTGATTCTGATTGGTCGGTGAGGGAAAAGTGACTTCGACACATGTGACCTTGTTCTAAAAAGTGAGAGCGTTGTGAGCACAGCGACAAGAAACAGCGGACCCTTGGGTTGTTTTTAATGATGTTGGTTTTATAAAGATAAAAGGCACTGCCAGGACACCAACAAAAAAAAACACCATCAGTGTGACACAGGCCTTAAATTCTTTCCTTCTTCACGAGTTCAAGAAGACCTTGACATAAAGAGTTGACAGGAGACTACATTTGGGAACAGCGTTCATCAGGTAATGGCTATGTTGCTCTGTTTATGTCATAATAAGATAAAATATTCATTATTGTACCCAAAGGGAAATTTGTCTTGGACTCTGCCACTGCTAGATGCAAAAAGCGGCACAAAGATATTATGAGGCTTTAAAACTGTCGGCCTGATTTGTTTATGTTCTGCCCCCTAGTGGCCAAAAGTTGTATAATGCAGCTTTAATATCTACTTTGCCTTGAAATAGTACGATATGATACGACACGACACGACATGACACAACACGATACAATACAATACGACACGATACAATACGACACGATACAATACAGAGACAAGACCAGGACATTTAGGGATCTAGACCAAGTCAAGACCAAGACCGAGACCCTGCCTTTGGGATAAAAATCAAACTACAAATGAATTGTAGTTATCCGTTGTTTAGGAAAAAGGGGTTTTCCTTCTAATCACAGTAATGACTTGAAAAAAATAGCATTTCAGTGGTGGTCTTGATTTAAAGTCCAGAGTCGGCCCAGTCTGAGACTGACGCGAGTTAAAATGCTTTCATTCCCGAGACGAGACCTTCAAAAAATGTAGCTCAGACCGGTCTCGAGTACTACAGCACTACAGCCAGGTCATTTAGGTTCCTGAAAAGTTACTGAGTGTCCACCAGCTGCATGTACTCTTCACACTGTGTGTCAATATGTTTATTGAGAAACAGATACTGTACACAGATCTGAAGGTCAGAGGCAAGTTACCAAGTGGCAAACTACGACAGACCATGTGCTGATTCAACAGCAGGGATCAGATGAAGACTGTTATGCAACTGTGTACAACTCCCTGCCAAGCTCAGACCCAGTTTGTGTATTGTTTGTGTGAATCAACACTCGTGTGTTTCAGAAAGAGAGAAAGCGGTTAAATTGTAATGAGAAAACAAAAGAAAACACATGTTGCTCTTCGCATTTCAACATCAGGGAAATGAAGAATGTCACAGACAAAAAGAGAGTTACATGTACAGCCTGCCTGTTGTTTTCACACACTGAAACACGTCTCCCTTCAAGAATTTATACCTTTACTTCATTGTGTTTTCTGCATTTAACGGCCCTGACACACCAAGGAGATCGTCGGCCGTCAGTCCTAGTTGGACTGTCGGGGAGCGATCATCACCCTAGTTTTTGCGGTGTCCGTCGCTACCCCTCTGCTTTTTTCGGTTTAAGTTTGTTAAGTTTGCACAACAGAAACAGAACTTAATAATCACCAGTCATAAACTTCACAGTCTCATCCTCATGCCCTCAAATGTACTGCTAAGAAATCAGTGTTCAGGTATGCCTTGTACGGTATTTTGTATCCTATAATGTGTCTTTATCTTCTTTGTTTTTTCCCTTCTTTCAGATCATTTTAGACAGAGTGGTTTCAGATTCAACAGTTCCTGGAGTTTCACATCTTCAGAAAGTCTTAGGCCCACAGACATCAACAAAAGGAGAAGTGTCGGTGTTAAACCTAAGCTTGAGCAGCCGGCACAGTGCAGTTCAAAACCCAGATGTGTTGAATTAAATCCTCCTGCTGCATCCCAGAATGCCTCTGAGACCGGGCCGGCTCATAAATCACCATGATATACAACCCAGAACAGACATTGCACACAAAGCTGGCCTTTTTTTGCTGCTCGATGCTACCTCTTTCTTAGCAGACTACCCGTGTGTGCTTTTCACAGCATGACTCAGCAACACTCTGCGAAACAGAAAACATCCAAAGGCATTCTTTAAATGTTGAGAAGACGGAGGGAGAAGTGGTGGTGAGAAAGTCTGGAAGAAGGAAGAGAAGAGAACAGGGGTATAATTTCCATGCAAATATGCCATGTGGTACAAATCTAACATTGATGTTTCTCATGTTTCCCAGCTGTAAGTTTCTTATGCAACTTTACGGGAAACCAACCGTTTTTTGTCTTTCTTCCTGCAGCTACATGTGGTTGAACACATAAGGACTTTATGATATGTACGAGTTCCTGCAATGTTCTTTTTATTTTTACTTTATGACACCTTCATTCAATCACTGTTATTGACGGGCATGGCACAAGGAAATAAAACTAATTCTCAAAGACTGGAAGCAAGCAACTCCACTGAGAACTGATTTTGGTTATCCATATGAAGAAATTGCAAACATACAATTTAAATGTGAAGCATCCTGTGGTTACTTTCTGCAGAATTTGGGCTCATTTTGACGTCATTTTCGATATTGGCGGTTTTGTTTCTTTGTTCCTCTTGTGTTTACTTCATTATCTTTTTTTAAAGGACTTCTTGCATTAATTTAAAATCTGTCTCACATTAAAACATATGTTAAATTTGCACACTCGTCATCTGCACAGCATCACCTCTGTTCATGATGTTTGCAAACATCTCTCTACACTGCATTTACACATTAACATCTTAAAGGTGCACTATGTAGATTTGGTAGTGAAAGTGAAACAATTCTCTGCTATATTTTCTGAACTGAATACACAAACTTGATTCAAAGAAAAAAATGGGTCTCTGGACACTGTTTGGAGCTAAATAGCTACCAGGAGAGTTACGGTTTCACTGTTGCAGGCCCACCACCATAACTTCTCGCATAGCATTTTATCTTCAAACAGTGTTACAGGGACACGTTTTCCTCTGAGGACAGTTTGTGTATAGAGTTATGAACATAAACCACAGAATCTCCAACTTTCACATTTCTCTACTGTCACAACCTGGCTCAGCAGTATGTGACAAAAGAGGGAGACCACACATAGTCGGCAACATTATTCAATATAGTTTAATTACATTATTAAATTACATAGTGTTATGCTTGTGAGGACGTCAGCGCGTACGCAGTGAGGAGTGTGTGTGTGTGGATGAATAAGTATCAAGCTCCAGCACAAAACACAAACAAACAAATGCTGACAGCAGTCTGCAGGCTAGAGAAGAGAGAGCAAGAAGATTGAGAAGGTCTGCTGAAAGCAGCCTGCTCAGGTGTTCTGCATTAGTCCTCCCTGACTCCACCCACATACCTGCAACAAGGAGAACACAGCCAGCAAAGAGAAAGAACAGGAAGAGGCCAACCCTGAGGCCGTCACACTACCAAAACTCCATAGTGCACCTTTAAAGGCCACTGAATCTGTAGAATACATTTACAGCACTGATCACTGCATTTGAACAACCTGTTAAAAATCCAACAGCCTGTCTTTTCTCGATTTTGATTGGTTGGTAAAGAAGCGACATTGACAAGTGCAGCTGCTGTCTGAGAACAGTCAAATGCCACTTTCTCGTAGAAATCTTTGAACCACAATGCATGATAACTACTACTGTACATACTACTATCAAACGCAGTATGTCGTATAATACATATGGCGTACTGTGTTCAGCAGTAGAATGAGTGCCAGTCGGTGGTTATTTTGCAATAAGCTGGTTTCCTGTCTGAGGAAGTGAACAACAGCCCAGCTGACGTCAAACGCCGCTACAGTGTAGCATCCACGTACAGTCTGAAAAAGGCAGACAAGTGATTCATTTAGCTTTTCATGATTTAGAGAATATGGTATCTTTGTGTGCTTTGGTCTGATTGTGTTTTTCCAGTTATTATGGACCTTGCTGACCATCATTTCGTTCTCTGACCTGGCGCTTTGCATTGTGGGAAACATTACGTGAAGGAGACTAGTCTGATGCAAACTGTAGATTTTTCTTGAATCGTTATGACATCTGAGTATTTTTGGCGTACTGCGGATCTTTATTTGTTTGCATTCTGAATACTGCATAGTAGACGGTATCGACTTGTCCATTACTTTTCACGATGCATTGTGGGATACAATGAGTCCACTATATCGGGTATGATAAGGTCCACTTAACATTAAGACACTACTTCAAAATGACATTAACTACATAGAGAGTAGGGTGTGATTTCGGACACAGCCAATGTGTGTTTATACTTGTAGCAGAGAATGACCATGGGTCTTTGGGAAAGCATCAGAGACAAATATGAAACCATTCTGTATCTTTAGACATTTTTATTTTAAATGTGTCTTATGTAAGAACAAAAGTGAAAATATAACATTTTAAGAAACTCTGCCTTCGTCAAAGTTTACACAGCACACGGCACACTCATCACTTGTCTCCTTTTACATTTTAGTAACTATAGCACCTGAAAAACTGACTGAGCACGCCAAGAATAATGTTGCAGAAATGCACTATGAATTCAGATTAATGACTGACGAAAGCTTTTCATTAGCATATCAACGTGTTGTGTAAAACAATTGACAAGAAGAAAGTTACCACATTTTTCACCATATATATATTCAAATGATCACGTTATGTACACTTTCTTTACAAAAAAAATCTCTCACAATCAAAAGAAATCACTACAAGAATATTTCACATATGCATATATACAGTATTTACATACATTCATTGGCTCGTATGTGACACTCGTTCAGAAAAGTCTCTTTGCTCGCTGTATGGCAGGACTGCCTGGCACACACGTGTCCTCCATACGGCGTCTCATTCAGGTGCTGCAACAAACACTCTCAGGGTTTGTCAATCATTGTACGTTTCAGCGAATCAAACATTTACAAAAAACTACTCGATTCCAGTTCAAACATCAACATCCCTTTCTTCAAACCATTTCAGTACTGAGTGTTGTCAGCTGAGCCTTGGCTTTTTGGCAACGGAAACCATCTTTGGACTCGATGCAGTTTGCATTTTGTGCAAACTATTTGGCGTAACTCAACTATATTCAGAATTATGCACGCTCAAAGCCGTTTACACCGACGTATTTGCTATGACACGAAAGCCAAACCAGCACTGTTCCCCTTACAGTAAAACACTTATTGTATGGCATCTCGTTGATATGTTCCAAGACCAGCGACACATCATGTGCTTTTTAAATTCTGCTTTCATTTCCAGTTAAACTTTTTAATTAAATCAATTCAAGAGATTCATAAACATTCAAATTAATTTGAGTATTTTTTTTCTTTTACAGCAAACAACTTAAATTCAAGTCTCTACAGATGGGAAACACGCTCATCAAATTCCAGTTTGATTTGATCTCAAAACATTACGTTGCTTTTTTTTAGAGGAGGAAAACAACGAAGACTTAGGGAGCGTAAAGGCGAATAAAAGAGTCTGCAGGATTTGAAAGATGTTTAGCTAATTCATTGTTTTGCAAATGAAAAGATAAATTCATAAGCATAACGTACACCCCTTTCAAAGTCAATATGCTCAGGCATTTGGATTTAAAGTGAAAGGCCCCGTGTCCACCTAGCGTCTTTTCTGAGCGCCAGCGTCTTTTTTTCAACTGTTTTCAATGAATAGAGAGCGTTCGTAGCAGCAGGCGGCTGCCTGGACACAAAGCGCAGCATCCAGCGTTTTGTTTCCGAGCGCTCCGCCTTTTTTGTGCAGCCGCTCCGAGCGCTCAAGTTGAAAATCTTTCAACTTTTCAGAAAGGCGCTGATGACGTCACCGGCACTCTTTCCCAAATGTATGATATTCCCTGAAGTTTTGCCACCTTCAGATCGTGTCTTGTACCCAAATCCTCCTCGCTCCGTGTCTGATCGGGGAATAAACGATCTCAAATAAAAAACATGCAGTAAAAAGTAACTGAGCCATGTCGGTCATACAACGGCCGTTGTCTACAGACTGTTGTCATAGAGACAGGACTGACGTGCAGCGCTTTTTCTTCTCAGCGCACAAACACTTCATGCAAGCGATCCCGAGCCCGCAAAAAAACGCGAGGTGGACACAGGGCCTAACTTCGTCACGCACAGGAGCAGTAGCTGTTAGCTAGCAGTAGACTGCAGACTCTGTTTGCACGTTTCCTACAATCCTGTTATTTTTGTGTTCGGGGCTAAAGTGCCTTTTGTTCAATAGGGCAGCGTACTGGCTTACCTACTTATCGCAATGCAAGCGGTTACAATTCAACATATTGCAATATCAGCAGGGAAACATATTGCAACCTTTATTCCTCACAGTGTGACTTTGTTCTTTGGGTTAATGCTTTGTTTCATGTGCTAACGTCGTCCTGTCCTCGTTTACGATGTTATGATGGCGTAGAAAAGTCAAATACCTGAAGGAAAATCAGAGTACTGCCATCTAGCTGTGGGGGGTTTAAAGACGGCACAACATTTGAAAACAAACCGTAAAGGAACAATCAGTATTGTTAATGTGTGGATTTTCTTACACCCCTCGTAATTATAAAAAGTGACCAAAGCTGTCGTTTATGTGTTGATATTTGTCTGCATGGTGACCTTAGGATGGACTATAGCTCCAACAAATGTTTAAACTTTACAAAAATATTCACTCTCAGTTTGGCACGAGTGAAGGCAAGAGATTTGACAAGTAATTAACCAGTGTGAACCAGTGTGTTGGACTGGTTCCCATGCCTTCCATTGTGCGTTTTCAATTTAACATCTTGTATTATTTTCACAGCAGAAGAAGATAAAGTGACACAAAGCGAGAGATGATGATAGATGCAGAAAACACTGAACGATCAAGAGCTGAAGACAGAAACACAGACATTCAGACTTTTGTAAATACTCGTTTTCTATCAAGGTTTGAAATATTTTGTGGATAATCAAAGGAAACAGCTGATCCCTCAAATGTATTTGATTAAAAAGGAGGGAATAAAAATGACAAATATTCCGATAAACAGCGATAAAAACAGCTACACTCCGTATGCTAATGACTCAAGTCTGATTTATACTTCTGCGTCCAATCTACGCCGTAGGTTCGTGTAGCCCTGTACCTACGTAGAAGCGATAGCCTGATGTGCACCTCCTCAAAAATGAAGCTGGAGCGTAAGCCCTGTGATTGGTCTACATTGTCCTCTCCTGGCTTGCACCACATGTAAAACATCAGGATACCGAGTCTATTTATGATGAGAAGATAAATACATGTTCTTTGAATAATGAAACCTCTGTGTGTTTAACGTAGGCTAACAAGTAGCCTGAGCTAACGATGCTATCATGTTGTACATTCAATCCATTTACCGCCTCCGATGTCTCCTCTCTCTTCTACTTTGCAAGTGTAATAAACTGCTGCTCAACATTTATCATCGTCAACGCCAACATAATACGCTCTGTTTCAGTCGCCATGGTTTCCTGCACACAACCAAGCAGAGAATGTGGCGGAACCACAAACTGGCGTTATAACTAGCATAAAAATGGCAATGCCAATTTGTCGGCGGAGTATTGTAGAGAGTACGCAGACACACCAACGTACAAGTATGTAGTCCTCACAACGGCATAGATTGGTAGAAGCGCAGAACTATAAACCAGATGGACAAACAACAGAAGATTTCCTGTTTTCTTTGTGAAATGTGTCTGAGGTTACTCGAGTGTTTTTCCCTTGCTATGACACTCAAAGGCAACAAAGACATTAATTATTCAAAGCTAAAGGAATGTTCCTCGTTTACTCTACCGTCCTTTGCGAAAGAATTAAACCAAGGCCCCAACTTATTCAGTTTAAACCATTAAACGATGATGTCTTTGTGATAAGATTCCCTTAAATCATCTAATAAAGATTGAAACAGGGCAGACCCCTCGAGATGGATCAGCTGGTATTGGTAAGGCTTTTCACTCCGACAACAACAATAATGCACATCTCAAAATGTAAAAATACTCTGATAGCAAATCTTCCCTCAAAAAAATAAAAAAAGATTTGAGTGAAACAAAAATATACATGAAGCTTATTCCACCTGTGAGGGTGTTGAGTCAAGTAACAGATTTCTGTTTCAGTATTACAGTCTTTTCCTTGCCACCCAATAAATTATCACAGTACCATGAACGTACGTCAGGCGCACTTATTCGAAACATAAACACACAAAAGTCCTGCACAGACTCCTTTCAAAGGTGTTTGGACTTTCACCTCCTCTGTCCTTCGTCACAAGCACATACACGATCACAGCAACCCCCCCCCCCCCCTCCCTGTCCTTCTCTCTCCGCTTAGCGTCAGTCTGTCAGAGCGGGGTCACAGGAGTCAGTTTGCAGAGCGTCCTGTCCTGCTGCTTCGGGGAAAGCGATGGACTTTGAGGTGTTTCGACAGGTGATCACTGCGAGCAAACTTTTTCTCGCACACGATGCACTGGTATGGTTTCACTCCGGAGTGGGAGCGCCGGTGTCGGGACAGCTCGTCAGACCGGGAGAACCTGCCGGAAGAAAACCCTGATTAGAGTGATCAAACTTTACTTCATATGTATCTTATATTTCACGTGTCATTCCCAAATTGTTGGTGTTTCATTTCCAAATCACAGCAATCAAAGTCTGAAAATTACTGAAATCACACAAAGAAGAAATGGACAATCACTCTATAATTCTGAAATACTTCCACTTCTGTGCACAAACTAAACGTTCTGTTTATATGCAACACTTCCAATATCAAAATAACTAAATAACAGACAAGCCCTGCCAAGCTGTTTTATATGAGGGTAATCTGAGAGGTGTGATATACATGTATATTGCCCTATGTCTCCTCTGTGAAGTTAAAGAGCCGTCCCATATTTAGCTCAGCACACGAGGAGTGAAAATCCAAGCTCAGTCTATTCCTGGTTTGGTCTCTATGGGCTGCAACCAGCTTGGATACCAGGGCACTGAAGGGTTAAGTGACTAATAGAGTTGTGTGTGTGGGGGTATCTGTATATATTAGTAAAGCTGTAAAGTTCAGATTAATCTGTAACACAGATTGATTTCCCGGGGCATTTCCAGTAGCAGGCAGCGGTGGCAGACTCAAAGCAAGAAGGCGATAATTCACAATGATGTAAAAACGTCACTCACAGTTATTTCAAACCATTTCCACTCTACAAGTGGATTACACAACAGGCCTATTCATCATTTTAATGGGCCCATAATAAAGACAAGATAACTGACAGAGCTTATAAAGTTAAGCCGTGGAATATCAAGAGCCAAGGACCTGAAAACAAACACGACCTCTTGAAGAATCATCGGGTCGTCTGTTTCTTACTGAGATCATTTTTAACCTGCCTCCATGCAGTGAAGTGGGACTTAACCTGACGGTCAGTGAAAGTCTGGCTCGATTACAATTACTTTAACAGTTTGATCTGATATTTATCTGAGTAACTTTACAGCCGGTGGTGCTGCATCTATTTTCTGCAGGAGACAATCCTAAGAGTCCACAGTCATGTTCACATCATTCCTACACACAGGGGAGGTAACTTCTCATCTTCACTGTGTGTGTTAGCGTTCAACCATTTGCAGAGTAGCTCCAAACTACGTACACCTGAGGCTGTAGTTGGTCAAAAAGCAAAGTATTGAAGAAATTTACAACCTGATGGTGCTAGTGAAAAGGTTGTTCATATTCAACGTAATTAATACGACTAAATTATTCGTACATTTTGGATGAAGTTCATTAATTCTGCACACATTTACCCTCCACTCCAAGCAACACATCTGAAAAATACGCTAATTATACTGTATGTAAAGCTGGGGCAATTAAACTGTGCACATATACAGTAAGATCATGCACATTTTGAGAAGTGGAATAAGCTTAAAACTGTATTAATTATTTGTGCTTTTGGCCCAATTTTGGTCTCCACCTGCCAAAAACAAACACTTTAAACTGCTCATTGCTCAGCTTCGTACACCAGCTAGCTTTATACGCTGTCTGTTTTCTGCTTAGAAGCTAGCCTACTGCAGTGGTTCCCAATCTTTTCCTTGGAATCACCCCCCCCCCCCCCTTGCCCCAGTAAGTGTTTTATCATTATTTAAGTTAATATGCTCAAACTAATCTGGACAGCCTCAGAGCAGACAGAGCCTTGCGCGCCCCACCCCCCTTGAGATTTTTGGCCCCGGACCCAAAGTTGGGAACCAATGGGCCAACAGAACAGGGTTCCTGCAACAGCTTGAAACAATGTCGAGGAGAGCTGAGGGACTGAATGGAAACAGTCAAAAAGTTGCAGTCTGAAAAAAATCATCACACGATAATCCTTGCTTGGTTTGTAACTTCACATGACCCTCTTTACAAAACATCGTCATTTAATCGATTCTTGAATTAAAAACAGCAGGAGTCGAAGGTCTTGAGGCGAAAATGTTGTGTGTTGTCTTGTCTGCTATATTAAAGAGCCTGGGCAGGTTTTCCATCTACAATTCCAAAGTACATGTCATTAATCAGATAAAAATCCATTAGTCTCTGCATGTTCTGTACTTGATGTGCCTGTACATTTGTTGCTTATGGTAATCTGTGTTTGGTACACATGCACACATTACACACTGAAGCTGTACTATCGTAGCTTCAAGTTGGGACATGAGAGAAACCATGTACAGCTCTTCTAATGACTCAAACTGGGCCTGAGACCAAATATAACAAACCGCATCAGGAGGGATCTTTTAGCAGAACAATGCATTAAAGACTTGTGGAAATAGACAGCCTGATTGTTCTTTAAATCTACTTTTTCTGGACGACTGATCATGTGCCATTTCTCTTTCACAGCCTCTCCATATCTGTCCGTCTCAAACTCATGCCCCCTCTCGTGCTCTAGCTCTTCCTCTTGCTCCTAATCTTTTGAATTTTTCTCTCTGGGGTCACTGAGTTCATAACTCCAAGGGTGGAGGGCACTTCTGTTAATCAATTTAGAGTGTTTTTTAACTTGAGGAGTGTGGTTTTTTCAAGCCTCAAATCCCCAGGGCGGCTTGGCGCGGCTACAGCTCCACACATAGTATACATATTAGAGTGAACGCTGTGGGAAACACATACACAGGCTTTGTTCTAGCTTGTCTCTAAACTCTGTTCTGCAGACAACAGGTTACAGTGAAAACAGGTGAAGAAGGTGGGGCAGTTAGATTGGTTACACACCTGGAAAATTACAGTAACAGAGATATTGGCAAGCGTTTCATCTGTCATCTTTATTTCCCTTGCCTCTTTTTGTTTTGTTTATCATGTCAGCTCAAAGCCCTCTGCGTCTCCCGTCACTGTGTTTATGAGCTGCTCAATTTCAACAACTCTAAGATGAAAGGATTATCACATTGATGCATGACCGCACTATAATCAGTGACAGGGCTTACATGCAAAGCTACATAGAACCGCCAATAAAAGCTTCTTTTGACTGGTTTAAGATTCATTCTTAAAGCCAGAGGAGCTGGATTGAATTCCTAAATGTGTTGTTTGACAAGACACTGAATCCTTTCTAGCTGCACAGAGGCATTTTTATGGATGACTGCAAACTTGCTGACCTCTCTGCAGAGGCCAAAGGATACGAAGACGGCAGTCCCAAAGGAGAATGGATAACATAGCAAATGGTGAAGGGTGACACAGCAAAAAATATGTGCAAAATCATTTTGTTCTACACTGATCAAAAAGTCAAAAGTGGGGGAATAAGCTGAAATGCTTCAACATTGTTTTCAGGTATCTGCACTTTACTTGACTGACAAACTCCTTAAACAAAAACATCTGTTTTCTAATCCTTGCAGTTTCAAAGCAGACTCATTTACATTAAAGCTGACCTATTATGCTGAGCCCTCACACATAGTGTTACAATGCTGGATGTTCATACTAAACGTGGCCAAAGTTTCAGATCATAAGGTAAACGTATGTTGGAGTAATCCCAGGATTAGTCTGTAGACGGCGCTGAATGCCTTGTTCTGCAAATCACGCAAAAGTTCCCTGATATGAAAACAAGAATTTCACAAGACGTGGTGAAACCTCTTACATGGGCTCTCTTCTCCCAGCTCTGGAGAGCAGCCCTCCCCTGGCAGCCCTGCAGCGTTCTGCCCCTCGAAAGGCTTCCAGAGAGCTGGCCAATCAGAAGAAAGTGGGCATGTGGAGAGGGGGGGCCTTAAAGAGACAGCAGCTGAAACAACTCTTTCAGGCAGAGGCTGAAATGAGGGTTTTTACTGGCACAAGCATCAGATAAAAAAGGAGTTTTCTGAGCTACAAATCATGCTATAAAAACCTAAATCTGTTTAAATAATGTAACAACCAGAGTGTAACAAGTGTCAGAGCTGTGGCTTAAATGTCCAATGTGCAAACCAAACCCTCCAGACTGACTACCTGTTGTCACTTTTATTTCTGCACTGTGACAGGCTGAAAGATCGTTCCATATCAAGTAACAAAGATTGTAAAGTTAGCAGAAGTTAATTTTTCTATGGAACTTCTTTATTAAAGTTGTTTTATGCCCACCCCTCATAACGTAGCTGATTGATTGTAGGTAAGTATTCTCTCCTAGCCTGTCAGTAAAGCTGAATCTATCTTCCACAGCTCCGTCATCACCCAACAACATAGCTTTGTTGTAACGATGAATGCATCAGCTGACAAGGACAACAAGCTGCTGTCCGGGTGACAGATGTCGAGTACACACACGTCACAGTGTTATTACAGCAAACTGTTTGGGTTTGAGCCCAGCCATCAAATACTCAGAGTCACCATGCAGGTCTGAGCTAAAAAAAACACTTCATGCCCATGTGTGTGTGTGTGTGTGCGTGCGTGCGTGCGTGCGTGCGTGCGTGCGTGTGTGTGAGCCCTGCCTGCATGTGTACCTTTAAGTGTCTACATGTGACTATGTGTGTGTACATTGAGATCTGTACACGATCGTAAACATAAACTACAGCCAGGTAGAGGGAGTGTGATGAAAGTCCAAAAAGCTTTAAAAAAGAAAAGCGTTTGGCAAAGGAAGATATACAACTTTCACTGAGTTATATGTAGGAGTTCAGCCGCTGAAATACCACTCGTCTCTACTTCAGAGGAGGCCAACACATGCATCTACTCTAAGGTTACAGAGGGTAAGAGATGCCTGACTCGCAGATCAGCTCCATTTCCTGGCTCAGAGGGAAAGGAGCAGGGAAAGGGCAACTGTAGACTACAGTATACTGCTGCTGTCATATAAAGACTGAAGAGGTGTACGTTAGGGACGACAGGGGGGATTGTCTTATTAGTTCAGTTAAAGAAAGGAATGGTTCTCAATGTATGAAAGATTATATAAGGGCCATACATAAGAAGAGAAAAGGAAGGTTTTCTTTATTTTGCATTTTGAAATTAGAGTCATTATCTCCAGGATAAAATTGAAATGCTGCAAAAAAGGTTGAAAGGAAAGTTTCCAGACATAAAACAGGAGGATTCTTTTCATTGAAAAGTCTGAAAAGACCTTCCTCTACTGCAGGTATCAAAGATCACTGCTCAGAACTGATGCTACTCTGCTCTGGTTATTTAGCGTGAGCTGTAACTACTCAACTTCCAGGGAGCTCCAAGCACAGATATTGTAGAAACATAGTTTGCAGACATATTTCTTGCATATGACTATTTTATCAAATGCACCATTATCATCAGCTTGATGCCATAACACGAGCTTCTGACAGAAATAGGCAAATGATGCAAATCCTTTGCACACATTGCGTCCTTATCTAATGTGTGAAAACAACATATAAACATGCAAAACCTCGGTTTATGTCCAGGATGATAACTCAATATTACATAATGTCCTTCTATGCCAAGTACTTGAATGTATTTCCAAACGTAAATCCAGTAAAGTCTGCTCACAGCGAGGAGGCCAACAAATCATGGGACTAATATGTCTGATCGGTTGGGTCAAATTTATGGATTTTTTTTGCACACAGGCACATTTGCACTTTACATTCATAACCAGCTTATGCAAAATCTGTATGCTCATTCAAACCCTCAGAACTAATGATCAGTGATAAACGCACAGCTAGTTTCCAAAGTGTGCAAACCGTGTTTGTCCTCTCCGACTAAAGTAAACTTCCTCTGCTTTACGTGATCATTGTATTTAAAATGCAATCTTCGTTTTTTCCCAAACATCTTGGTTTAAAGGAGTTTTGAGCCTCTGTAAAGGTTGTTAAGGTCCATTGTGGCTGAAAGTTGCAACATAAATAAACTCGCCTTGTCCTGCCAAAGCCTTAAACAAATTCTGACTCACCTTTAGACTCAAATCATTACCATAATTTAACCTTCAACATTTAGCTCACCGCTCGTTTAACTCAACCCTGCCTTCATCCATGTGTGTAAATACACAAACACGCAAGACTTTATGTGCACTGTTGAGCAATAACTGTATGTATAAGGATGGAATCCATTGGCCAACAGGTCAAAAGCTGCCACTTGAACTTTGGATACTAAAGTTTAAACGAGGACAGTCTTACAGGGATGGAAGCTGTGATTAAAACAAGAGAAACACATTTTTATAACACACGTCTGCAGCCAAGGATTCTTTATAAATATGTTGTGGATTGAAAATTAATTCTGCATATCCCCTCAGGCTTGTGTGAAGTGAAAACTTTGAACTTGATTGAATCCAGTGTATCTGTTCTGCATTAATGCTTGCAGACTGAGAGCAAACAAGTGGAGTAACTAGCAGGGGGCAAAGTCTGCCTGCTGAAAACTTCAAACGCTCCTCTATCTAATCTACAACTCCACCATGGTACAAAAACACACAGATTGTTGGGGGGCACACGGGCAGCATGCAGAACAGGACAAATTAGAACCTTCTTGAACAAGCTCGACTGAAGTTTGATGTGCATCAAAACTGAGCCTTCTGGATCCTCTTATTGTAGATTTAACACGTCCCAGTTAACCTCCCTCCCTCCCTCCTCATCAACAACCCCTTTTAAAAAAAATTCTGCAAGATTTAAAGAAGGATTTAAAGAAACCTTCCTACAGGTCTTAGCCCTCAGAACTCAGAAGTTAAACACACAAACAATAAAAGTGCTCCGTCATATTGCACTTGATGGTTTAAAGGGTGTCTAAGTCTCTTCTTATCGGTAACAACCCGACAATAAAGCGCAAATCTGTACAGCTCGTCAAAGTCGCACATTTATCAACAGTGTCAATATATCAGACCATAGCGGAAGTTTATATCCCTGATAACTGTAATCTTTAGAGTGTAGATAAACATATTCAACACTTCACCCTGCATGTGCATTTAGCTGCACCATCAACAAATTCATTCGTCTCCATTCACTCACTCATCCAACCTTTGGTCGGTCTATGGTGCAATGTATACAAAGCCATTTCCACAAATTAATCTCCAGACAGTGATGTCCACATGTGGTCCAGATTTGTCTTTTCACACATGTGGCACACAATGATTAATTGCCTATGTAGAAAACATTTTCAACAACAACAGCGAGGGTCGGCCCTGGGTAAGAGTATATAAGATGAGGACTGCTTTTGCATTGACATCACTACACGTGTATCTGGATGGATTTGCAATAATACAATCCCAAGAGTGGTAAACACAAAACAGGCAACAGAGACATGCACAAAAGAATGGCGTCATCAACACGTCCACTCTCTGAACAGTAATCCCCTGCTGTGTTCACACACTGGCTCTTTTAAATGAACTTGATAGTGGGAGGCTGGCAGGCACAGACTGTTAAATGTCCTGGTTAACAGATATTAACACACTAACGTTTTCACATGCAGCCCAATTGTACCTTTTTTAGGAGTTCAAAGGATGTGAGGAGCTTATTTCTGCAGATAGCAGTAGAAGGTCAAATATAGCTCAGATATATTCCAATTTGCCTTTTTTATTGCTGTTCCCTCTTTTAGTGAATGTATTTATATTACCCATTTCATCAAACTCGTTGTTTTGCTCACCTCCATCCACAGCCAGGCCATGTGCAGGCGAAGGGTTTCTCTCCAGTGTGCCTCCTCAGGTGGGCTTTAAGGTGGCTGCTCTTGGTGTACATTTTATTGCAGCCAGGAAAAGAGCACTTGTGCATTTTAATAAGGTCTGCCACTGCACTCTTTTGGTACCTCTGACCTCCTGCAAGGACCCCAGAAGAGGAAACCCCGTTCAACCCGCCTTCCCCAATTCCAATCGGCTTGGCGGCAATGGGAACTGGAGCGATCCGCACAAATTTGGACGAAGCGGCGATTCCAGTTTTGCCGGAGCTAGCAACATTTGCCGGGGAGAGCAGCTGAGGCACCAAGGCAAAGGTTTGCCCCTGGATGTTGACCAGGAGTTGGGCGATTTTGATATCCGGCTGGGCCGGCGTTGGCTGGAATTCTGTATTCTGGGCGACAGCATCTGAAATGGCACTAGGGTTGGGTTCTTGTTTGATCTGGATTGGCTGGATTTGTAGGATAACAGGCACATTGGAAGCAGCACTGGTACCTTCTGAAGAGGCTGACATTGAACCACAGTCCTCCTGTTTGATCCCATCGACTCCACTACTTGTAGAGCTAGCACTAGTTATACAACTAACATCCACTGTTAATGGTGAGCTGTCCATGTCGGATGCACTTGGTGTATGTTTGGTCTCTGTGAAGGAGGAACGAGGAGAATGAGCCACAGGCACAGTCTGATCTGAGTTCTGAGGCACTGAAATGAATTCTCCTGCTAAAGTCCTCGAACTGTCTGCCTCAGCATCCTCTGATGTTTGCGACATTGCCTCATCACTCCCCTCCTCGTCTTTCTCCATTGCCACAATCATGTTCTCCTCCAGGAACTCCTCGATCTCCTCCAGGGTTGGCTGGAAAAGAAGTGCTGCAGGATCCTGAAGCTCATCCAGGAACACAGGGAACTCGTAACAGTCCTCCTTTGACTGCTGCTGAAGGAGACTCAGCCGCTGCTCCCTCTTTGAGTCCCAGGCTAGCCCCATTGGTAAAAGAGGGGCTGATGAGGAGGAAGACGAGGTTGTGGAGGATAGGGACAGAGAGGAAGAAGAATAGGAGTTGTGGCTGAGGGAAGCCTGTGAGAGAAGGAGGTCAAGCAGACTGTCCTGACTCTCTCCTCCTGAGGAACTGCTGCTTTCACTGCTCCTGCTGCTCCTGCTTTCGTAGCTGGAGCTGAGAGCATGGTGTAACGTCGGCGACGATGACTCAGGGCTGGAGCAGAGGGACGAACGAGGGCTGGAGGAGTCGCTAAGATCATCCTCAGAGAGACGAGGGGAAGGGGACAGCATCAGCCCTTCGTAGGGGTGGTGGTGGTGGTAGATGCCCGTGTCAGTCACCATGATTCCCGGCGACACACCACCATTGGTGTGGCGACAGAGGGAGTTGTAGTCGGACCCTGGTGAGTGGGTATAACACAGGAAGGTCTCCTCACCAAGTGGCAAGTGATCCACCATTCCTGTGCGGATGAGTGGCAGCTGGGCTCGGCTCTGAAGATCAAGTTGTTCTGCTGAAGATGGGCAGAGTGTGAATGAAGAAATTCTACCAGCAAAAGAAAATTGAGAAAAGGAAATGAGTGTTTTTACACATATAAAATGTAAAAAAAAAGGCTTAATTTAGATACAATTTCCATTAATCTAACTTAAAAAAAGTCACCTTGGGGTGATCAACCACAGCACGACAACACAGTACAACTCTCTGTGGTCAGTCAGACTTGGAGTTAATGTTTTACAACAGATACCACAGGTTTATCCTTTGCAAAAATAAGTCAACCAACAGTGGTGTTAAAAATGACTCTTGTGATTTGGTCTCATTGCTGCTTGTTTAAGAGGTCTGCAGGCAGATGATTGTGCTTCAAAAGGAAAGTTATCCATGTGTGAAGTCAGTGGAATTTCAAGACTTTGTGTGTGTGCATGTGAGTGTGTGTAGACGCTGCAGCTGCTGGTTCAGACTTCAAGCTGACCATGTGGAATCAGGGTTCCCATTTCTCACCATGTCTATCATCAAAGCCACATGCTTCTGCTGTCATTTAATGAGTTTCTATTTATTTCCCTGAAGTGGTCTTTAAAACTTCAGTCTGTCTGCTTAAACAATTGCAATGCAATATAATTTATTCACTGTGAAAAACTTTTAGAAATGTGAATCCTGCGCACGACCAGGATGCACAGATACTAATGGCATTGGTTTAGAGGGATTGTTCATCACAAAAGATCAGCAGATTTCAATGTGATGATGAGTAAAGGATAAAGTATCTATTTTCGTCAACTGCAAACAAAAGAGCATGTCTTAATTTAACTGGATTAAAAGATGTGAGTCATCATCAAACAGCCTGGGAAGCTATAAACTAAGTGATTTATGATGCATAAACATGGTGATAAAACCCCATCAGGATCCATAGAGGGCTTCAAAAAGAGAGCAAAAAACCAAATGATTGTGCGCCCTCTTTCTGTGAAGCTAAAAAGCTGCTGTTGTATTAAGGTCCACGCAGAGATATCAGGTGATTACTGGGGAAATCACCGGATTAATGTCGTTAACACTTTGTTGACTTTGCGTCAGTCTTACAAAATAACAGGAATGGCTGCTATGCAGTTATGTAATTTCGGACCCAATGCCAAAATTGAAAAGAGAAAATAGTCTGAAAGAAACAACATCTTTAGGCAAAGGGTGAAGGATCCTGCAAAACAAATGAAATCCCCCACTGACGTAATTTTCTTAGAAATACAATTTCCCAGATTGGGTCCCTTATTTGAAATCATCACATGACATGGAGTCACTAGGATTTGCAGCTGCGGTGCCCATGCGATACCTCATGGAAAAGTTAGGGCAGACAGTTTAGGAACACCCTGGCAAAATCTTAAGTCATTTGCCCGAGGGTAACCCCTCCGCCGTAAAACATCAAAAGGCTATGACAGCTTGGTGCGGTGCGCTCCTGGTGTGCCACATGCTGCATTAATGATCGAGAATCCGTTCATTTGAGTTCTTTCCCGACATGTGGGCTGTGAAAGATGATCCGATGACAGAAAAATACGGTATTTTAACGCGATTTATTATCGAATGAAAAGAGCCGCACATGGCAGGCGTTTTTGTAAGACATTAAATGGCTCTTCTCTGTGAGAGCAGCTGCAAAATGCACACGCTAAAAACTCGCATAAGCATCCTGGTAGGGACTCCAATCGTCGCTCCATTCACTCAGAAGAGCCAGCTTCCTAATGCACTCCACTCGGACAAACAGAAAACACACAGACACAAATAAACACTTTCCAGTCCATACTAAAATCCCTGCTCCTTGTGCACTCACCTGCACTTGTGAAGAATCCAAAATTCCGCTTCGCTGCGCTGAGCGCTCTTTTCTAAAAAGTAGCTGTCAGTGCGTAATAGTGCGTAATGGCAATGTACCTCCACGACACGGTTCTTGCATAGTTGTACGCCCCCAAACACACTCTCTCTCTCTCTCTCTTCCACACACATCCACACACACGCAGACACGCACACACACTATCACTCACTCACTCTCTCTCCAGAGGGCTGAAGGCTCGCTTAACCCGTCACATGATCAGAGCCGAGTTTGTTATAGCAGGCAAATTAGGGGGGTTGGCTCATGAAGGCTCGCCTGCTCGGCGCGCAGCAATTGGCTCTCGTTACAAAGAGGCCGGCTTCAGGGTCTGGCGTCAGTGGAGATGGGTGTGTGTGTGTGTGTGTGTGTGTGTGTGTGTGTGTGTGTGTGTGTGTGTGTGTGTGTGTGTGTGTTTTATGCCATGCAGGATTTGACAGTGTGTTTTGATGTCTATCAATCTGTTTTTTTCCACTTGTAATAAACCTTTAGAGCCTCTGGTCTGTTTGTTTGTGTGACTCATTGTGATGTCCTTTGCTACATAATATTGACTCTTTACAGTAAGGACAGTGCTTAACAACGTGTGAAAATAATGTATACTACGAGTTTATGGACTAATCACTTTGAAATCTTTCGACAACTTTACTTAGTTTTGACCAAACCTTACTTTCAGAATGTTTGCTTGATATTTTGACTTTACTAGGATTATAGATCTGACGTAAAGCTCTGAAGCTGCCAGAGCTCTCATCATCCTGACATAACAATTGGATTTCTGGGCTGAATTTAGCCTCTATTTCACTGTAGACTCACAATTCTGACTTTGAAGTCGTTATTATGACTTAACATTTATCTTTAAAAAATGTCACTTTAACTTTTTTAAGGTTTATTTTGTGTCTTTTTATGTCTTTACTGGAGAGTCAGGACAGTGGATAAAGTCAGAAATCAGGGACAGAGAGAGTGGGGAATGTCATGAGGGAAAAAAGCCACAGGTTTGGTTTTGAACCCGGGCCGCCCGCTTGCTACAGCCTCTGTACACATGGCGCACGACCTACAGTAACCACTAGTCCACCACCCTGGAGGCACAATTCTGAGCGGAAATTATTTTTTTTTAAATTTAACCCTGATCATATTCGATGTTTTAAAAGTTGTATATATTACACCCCACACATTGTAAACATTTAGAAGATTCAATTTATTGCCACTTTCATCACATAATATACTCTCAGCATTCATGGGGGAGAAATGCCGTTCTCGTCACATCAGGCAGACTTAAAAACAGAGATACAAACATGAATAAAAACAGAACAAGATGTATGCAGAGACAGGACGCTAGATGGTTAAAAACAGGGCACGACAGAGTTAAACTATCTGCACATTTAAATGGACCTATTTGCATCCTAGTAGTGACGCTACTGACAGTTAATCCTGCAACAGGATGAAATGCCTGGAAAGAGAAAAATCTGCGTGCACTTTTCAGCATTTTGTGTTTTCTTAGTCCTCTCTGCTGCATAGAAAGAACACAGAGCTTTTTTTCTTTTTACAGATGACGGCGGCTGAAAGGTGGGGAGTGACGGAGTGAATGAGGGGGCCATTGAGTAGGTAAGTAAGTGTGTTTACAGGCTTCCTAAAAACATCAGTAACAGAAGTTTCGCTTTCACTGCAGCTGAAAAGACCTCATATAAACACCCACACTGGGCTGAAGTAACTTCACCGGCTCCGACTTAATTTGATTTTCCTGCGTAGGTTAGATTAGCTTTCAGAGGGTTTGGATAAATGATCCACTCACAGCCTGCTTATAAACATGACAAGTGTTTCATGATGTACTTTGTATACAGTTAAAAGTGCGTAGCTGTCATGTTGTGTGATATGAAACACAATAAGTTTGTTTTACAGAAGACTACAAATATGTTCTCCTGCTAATACTGATACAACTAATGTCACTGCTAACTGCTATTTCTTCTGCTAGTGAAACTATAGCTGCTAAACCATAATGGCTAATGCTCATTGACCAAAGTTTCAGCCTCATCTTATTCAGACCTGAAGTCCGACAAGGTCCTGAAGGTTTTTGGTTCCAAAAGAGAAACAGGGCGGAGCTAGCTCGCTGCTTCCAGTCAACACTTGTGTTTCCCTTCCCTGATCACATCTCTTCTCTTATCTATAATCAGCTTGTTAGATATATTAGCAAGTCCTGGTACCTCGTTAGGCTAATCTCTGTGAGTGTTATCTCTATGACCCATTTTAAGTCCCTAGATATTTAAGCGTCATTTGATGATTCATTTAAGGAGATGTTGTGCTCACACTGATTTTTGTCACCAGCACATGGACTACAGGTGTAAGTTAGTATACCTGTGTAACTCATGATGCTGTGTCTGCATCAAATAAACAAAGGAATGAAATAAATACATTTTCAAAACACGTATTTGTTGTTTATTTCTGCAGGGAAACACACAATAAGACATCATTGCGGCAGAGTTTACTAGCCGGTAATTTACAAGAGTTAGTCCTGGGTAGATGGACAAAAACAAATCCACCACTTAAAAGCGAAAACACTACATAAAACCACACAATAAATACAAGTCCAACCCTGCAGACTCACTAAACAGAGCCGTGTGGAGTCCATTAAGGTCCTTTTTTCTGTACCATCTACTAATTGGTGACGGCTGCTCTCTTCAAACTCACAAACACCAAACACCTACATATGCATATTACGTCAGCACCCAGATGGACCCAAGGAATAAAATGGATCTATTTCCTTCGGTAATGTGTGTGACGTGCCAACAGTGAAATGGGGGAAGATGTGTGCTTGTTGGGTGAGCTTCTCAAGGTTGTAACAATTACTGGCGTTACCGTTTTTTAAAGAAGCAGGCAGGCACCCTCAGTAAGAACCATCAGAGGAGGGGGGGGAAGGGTTGGTATCCATTTTGGACATTCTGGTTATCAAACACAAAAACAAACGCAATGAGAAACATTGCATTTGTGATCCCTGATTGGGGCCTCTCGCTTACACACAGTGTTGTTTACCACCTCTATTTGTAACCTTGAGTATAGAGTGGTCAGGCTTTAACCGGCTTTAGCCTCTCGAGCTGACCCCAGACCCCTGGAGCTTTTAACCCCCGCCATGTAAACAGGAAGCTGCAGCAGTTCACTGGGTGATTGGATCAAGTCTGTGCATCAATTTACAGTGTTGTGTCACTGCTCTGATAATTTCCCCTCATCTGATATGACACTTGACACCTAATAAAACTAACGCAACAGATTTTTATGAGTTGATGGTTGTGAAATGATCAGATATTATTGCAATGATGACCTTGTTTTGTTCTGTTTTTTTCCCTCTTAGATGCTGAAATTGTGTTTCTAAGAAAATTACGTCAGTGGGGGATTTCATTTGTTTTGCAGGATCCTTCACCCTTTGCCTAAAGATGTTGTTTCTTTCAGACTATTTTCTCTTTTCAGATAATCTCTAGAGACGCTGAAGGCACCAACGGCGAAATAAAATGCTTTTCAAAAGCCCAGCTTGTTTGGAACAAGTATTCCCTCAGAGAATTGCACAATGAGTTCTTAATAAGCAGAACTTCAACCCGTCCAACCCACCAGCCAACCGCTACCACAACCGCTGACACCAACACAAACACTCGTACAGACACCCCCCTGTGTTTAATGCTCTTCTTAGACAGCTTAGTTGGCTTTTAGTTACACTGGCAAGTCTCATCCTATTTGATGGATTAAGTGTCCTTGCCTTCTCCCTACATAGCTTCTGACTTGCATTTAAAGGTATGGAATCTGTCATACCGAGCCGCGGTGCAGCTTTAAACCTTTGTAGACTCAGTACAGTTTGCAAACAGACTGTGAATCTTGTCCTTACATGATGATGTTTGTGTGTGGATTAAAATTTGTCTAAGTTAATCAGCTCACTTTAAACTCGAGTCAGAGCATGTTAGGGTACATATCATCATAAGGATGCAGAATAAGAGTCAAAAAGATGCAGCACTGGCATGCAAAATATATCTATCCGTTTTTCTTTTGCTGCTTAACCATTTCTGAGTTTCAGTGAAAGCAGGCAAAGTCAACCTCTGGCTTCACTTGTGGGATCCTTGCTTGTTTCTACACAGGGAGGCATCCAGGAGACATCCCCAAATAGATGCATGAACCAAAACGAGTCCTTTGATTTCTGACAGAGGTAGAAGACAGCAGTCTGTCCATTCAGCAGGTGTGGATCTTCCAGGTTAAAATTACAGCTGTTAAAAGCAGATTTATGTAATTTATTCTTTTCAGTTTTTGTCAGTGAGTGTGTTTAAAATTGTGTCCATTAGTGCTTTCACGCTTCACAAAAGTACTGAAAAACCCCTTTAGTTTTCAGTATGAGCTGCATGTGTGAACGCAAACAGCAGAATTTTTCACTCAGACTGTATCCAGAGTTTTTCCCTACAGCCCCCTAGTATCCCGCAAAAGTACCGCGACCAGTTCCATCTCCTATGATATTTTCCTTTGAATCAGAAGTAAAACAAGGATTATACTCTGGGTAGTACGTTAGTTAGCCAGACATGCTAATGCTAACATTTGCAAGTTTCTTAGTAAAACATTTTAATCCAATATTTTTTGCTTTATTTCAAACTCTTTAAAAACCACGTTAAATATTCCTTATGATGTCATGTTCTTATGTCTATATTGTGATGTTGGTTTTCCACGACAGCCGACTTTGTTTACTTCTCCCCGTTTGAGTGAATTGTGTAATACAGTGAGAGCAATGTGCGTGTTACTGTTGGATTGTTGGATGGATTTCGAGTGAAGCAACAGATGACACTTCTGTCAGAAGTGAGTCCAGGTTTGGTCAGAAGTGAGTCCAGGTACGTTTCAAGGTACCTGACGGAGAGAGAGAGATAGAGAGGGGGAGAAAGAGAGATTTAGGTCAATGACCTATGACTTCAGAAATGATGACGCACACTGTCTGTAACAGAGTCCGCCAGTCAACACCACATTTGAGGCTGTTTAGTGTTTTTGTCATCATAGCTGTTTCTGTTCTGTGACTCTGTCTTTAAAAAGAAGAAAAAAAAAAGACTGATCAACCTGAGTCCACATCCTGCACCTGTTTACTCCTCTTCCCTTTATGTTTGAATAACCTATAAAAACACAGCCGGGTGAGAGTTCATCACTTTTCGTTCAAGGCCGTGGACTGACTCTGTCGTCAACAAACGTCACGAGTCAGGCTTCACACACACAGACGCACACACACACAAGCACACACACACACACACACACACACACACACACGCACACACACACACACACAAGCACACACACACACACACACACACACACACGCACACACTTGTTTGAGTGAGGCAGTGCTCCTACATGTTTCTGATAACGTTAACATTGTCCTATTTAAAGGTTAAACTGATAGGGTCGAGGTATCAAACCCTTCACAAACACTGCACAGAAAACAACACAAAGAGATTCATTTCTGATAGGACAGTAATGGTAAGGGGAACATGGACAGGCGGCTTCATTACATAAACAGGGTTTAATGACGGGATAAAGACACTCGGCGTTTGGCCTCTACAAGATGGAAAATCCTCACTCAGGTGCTGCAACCATGAGTACCAAAGAGCCCCGTCTAACTTGACCATCATTAAAACTTTTGGTTAAATTTGCAGCTGCTGCAGATAAGCAACAGTAGGTCGGTCTGTAGGGACTTGAGTTGGGAATCGGACCGTCGATGTGGACCCATGTATAGTGGTTTGTCTGGTGGCTAAAGAGGTGCCAGGTCACTACCCAGCACGGCTCTGGCGCACTCCCTGTGTAGCAGCCCCACTCAAACATCTCTCCATTAATGCACTTCCACAGGTCGTGTTTGTGCATGTGTGTAATTCGGGCATGTCTCATGTTCTGAGCAGCATATCTCTCACAGCTTTAATCCTAATAATATTGATCTAGGTTTTTTTTTCTTAGATAGATACTGTTACTTGTAGGTTGATGTGTCAGAGATCTCAGAGTTTCCTTCTAAATGACAAAGAGGAGCTTCTCTGACAGGAAATGAAACAGAGCAATAATCAGATTTTTATTATTTTCCATGAGAAAACCATTGAGGGCCACGAGAGGATTCATTAGACTTTATGAATTGTTAAATGGTTTGACCTTTCGCAGCTGGGATCTGCTTTGTAGTAAGAGCAATACTTAAGTCAGTAATCAGCACTATTGTTTTCCAAAACCTCCTCAGGTCCTAGATACGGCTGTTTTTCCAGGACAGAGGCTGCAGTGTTTAGAGGTGCTGTCATGGCTACTTCTACGCTCCTCAGAGAGTATAAGGCGCTCCAAGTCCTGGATGTGTAGTCCTAATCCAAACCGTTTACAGACACAGGGAACAAAGCTTTGCCTTCATTCAAATTCCAAAACAGGGGTATTATATATCTCCCCTCCTCCTCCTCCGTGTGTTCTGATCTAAAAATGGTTTAGAGACATGATGGTGGCCAGTTTCTTATTTAATGGATTTAAGTTCTGTCAGTGCATTCACAGAGTGCAGTGACGGGAAGGAGAGTTTATGTGATGGGGAAGATATGCATTGTCAGAAACTTTTTGGACCAGACTGTTCTCTGTTCTCTGTGAGATAAAAGTAGTGAGCGGGTTAAAGTGAATCAACGGACACGAGAGGACAATATGTAAGATGAAAAAGTCATCCAAGTATGCTGTTAACATCACTGATGCTGCTCTGGTAACACGACAAGCTGCAACATAAGCCGATGATTTGAGCCAAACTATCAGTTCACATTTCAAACAGTGAAGAACTCCTCGAGGAAGAAGTGCAGCAGGAGAGGAATTTGTCCGCCAGCATCACACCACAAACTCTTATCCTATTTATCTGTTCCAGTGGAAACAATATTTGTCACAAGAAGGAGACAGTTTAAAAAATAGCTCCACTTTTTTTTGGATTGCACTTATACTGTATTGCTTCCTTGCTTCCAAAGAGTCCAATAAGAGGATTGATCTCACTCTCTTAGCTCTAAATATAAAGCTTAGGCCAGGATTCTCTTAGGAAATTGGAAAATCGGCCTCATTTCATTAAAAGAAAGGCATAAAAACTCATTGCAAAGAGGCAAACTTACATGCAATTGCCTGCAAAGTCACAAGATTCACAAGTGTATGTACATTTGCATTATGTTAGGAACTTGCATTTTTTGTACTTAAGGGAGAAATATGTGTGGCTGTATTATGGAATCACATCAGAGACATTCCTGACATCATGCGGTTGAATCAGAAACATTTGACTTGAACTCAAATATAAAAACATCTTGTCAAGGTTTTCCTTTGTCGACCTGACAAAGCATGAAATCCAACCTTTAACAGATCTGCTTCTGATGAATCTTAGACTCAACAAGTTGTGTCTCGGCCTTTAGGTTCTCCTTTTATTCGTAGAATCTGTGAATCATGCAAACAGTCTTCATGCTCTAACTTAACACTGAGATTCATTAAGTCAGATTTCAGAACTTTGGCTTACCAGATACAGAGAAACTGCCTCTCACTAGAGACATGTACGGACGCTGTGTAGCCAAAACCTTTCAACGCCTTATTGGTGTCTTTGTGAAGCTCTGAACATCAATCTGAACTCTCGTCAACATCAAGTAGCTGAAAGCAGCATTAAAGTTAATCCAGAAACAGCTTAAAGGTAGTCAATGAGTTTGTTTACATGGACTTGAGTATCTGGACTTGACATCACTTCCTGATTTCAGAAATTGGGATAAACCATTATCCTGATTTTGCTTCCTGGAGAAATCCGAAATAAAACAGGATACTGTGTCTTGTATACTTCTTCTGAAAGCTGCCGACTACCTCAGTGCAGGCGCAGCCTTAGCCAAGTGACATATCAGCAAAAACAAACATGGTGGCGGCAACGATTGGTCTTACTTCTGGAGCGAAAGGGGAAACTGAGTTTTGTCTTTCTGTAATTAAATAATAAAATATAAGTGGAAGGTTTAGATGGAGGAAAACATCGACATGATGATCTGTTCACGTCTGTGGTGAACCGGCTACAGGACGCCGGTTTCCCAACATGTATACAGTATAAGTGTGGAGCAAGTCAGGTCAGGTTGGACAGTAATCTACTGAAGATACATTACTACATGGCCAGATCACACATCACTGAAATGTAATAGTGCACAATAAGCCACAGTGGCATCATTTCTCCCACATTTCAAAATGTCTGTGTTTTGTGTTGTGAAATAAACATCACAGGCGCCATCACAAATAAGAAGCAGACACCAGGATACTAGTATCTATCATGTGTACAGGGATATGAATAACCAGGTTTCTCTGTGTGCATGTAAACGCCATATCCTGAATATGATCAAAACCAGGATGAGACTCTTAACCGGGATACTCTCCATGCAATAAGTCCATGCAACGCACTCGATCATGAAGGCTCGATGATGTCAGGAACCCAGACAGAGCGGGGTTTAGTTTGGTCCGGTCTTAAGGGGGGTTCAAAGAGTTTGTATCTCTTTTCCTCGGTTTTTGTACAAAATGATTTAATAAAGTTTTATGAGTAAATTGGAAAAATAAAAAACACTCACAGGTGGATCTACATTAGATGGAGTCATGCTAGCCGTTTCCCTCTACTTCTAGTCTGTATGCTAAGCTAAGCTAGCTAGCTGCTGGTTGTAGCTTAGACCTCTATCTTCTCAGCTCAATCTCTGCAGGTAAGCATACTGAGCCCTATATTAAAGTTTTAACTATGATTCAACTCTGCCCCTCTAGAGAGACATCACAGGGATTAACAGAGCGTGTGATTGTGCCCACTTTGGCCTCGCTTCTCTTTGCTTGTTTCACTGCGTCCACAGCACCTCTCAGCTGTGACAGCATATAACAACAACAAAAAGCTGTTTTGTAAAGCAGCTCAGCGGTGAGGTCAGTGGAAAAACAGAAAGGTACTACTGCTGCTGTTAGTGAGTCTTTTAATTTGACACCATTACATCTTCTTGATTATTTACTCGTGTACAGCGGAAATCTGTCACTTATAATAATGCACTTCTGTTCCTGTTTAATGGGTCACGGAGCTCTCTGGTGCTGTGTTTACACTTGGTTCCAGTACATGTTGGAGGAAACCACATTGGCCTTTGTTAGAAACCACAAATGAAATCCATTTTCTTTTAAACTCTTCTGCAGGATCTTACAGTAGCCTGTTCAGCTCCAGCACCCCTCAAGCTGAAAAGTGTGCCACAGTTTTTTTTTCATGCTTGAAGGCTTCACTTATATTTGCCCAAAGTTTCCCTGAGCTAAGCCTCTCTGACCTATTACCCAAAGTCCCACAAAACCTGGTTTGTTCAAGTCCCTTTAAAAAACACACGTTTTTGCCAGATGTTGTTCCCTGTTTCTTTCCACATACTCGTAAAAAATAATGTTTAGAAAGAAAAAAAGGGAACATAATGACCTCAGGATCTGCTTGTTGTTGTCCAGAGCTGCAGGAGACTGACGTGCTGGATGCTTAAGTGAAAATGAATTCATCTCTGCTGAGCGAACGGATCTGTCACTATGTCGTCGTGTTTATAGTTTCTTCAGTGCTGCCGCTCGGTCTCTCTGGATGAACCCTCTTCCTGTTTCTCTGCCTGCTTCAAAACAGCTCCTTTAGCAGCATGTTTACACCCCGGCCCACCTCCTCCTTTGCCTCTTTCAGTCATTAGCCTTAATAGGCTGTCACAGCATGTCCGGAACTGACTGTTCCTCTGTGCAAATGCAATGATCTGTTTAGTCACCATTTCTCCCCCTTTAGAGTCTAACAGCAAACTTAAATAATACACAGCTCTGTTTGTTGATTCTCTGTGGACAGACCTGTTCCTATCTTAAAGTACGTTCATGTTTAAATACTGTGTTATGTTAACATCCTGTCAACGGGTTTTCTACTTTTTAGTCAGTTTGAATAGAAAACTTCATCAAATGATCAGATTCCATCGGTTAAACCTGGTGTTGTAGTCAAGACCACACTTACCCAGACCAAGACTTACCTGAGACCAGAGTACTCCGAGACCGAGTCAAGACCATAAATATCAATAAAGTATCATCATCTTGTGTGCAGGGGGCGTGTCACTCACTTATCTCACTCCCACCGTAACACCGGGAAGGTTGCGGCCGTAACGTTCTTGCACCTGGGGACAAAACAAAGTCACAGAGCTTCATCACCCAACCCAGCATCTCCCCTCTTTGCACCATAGTTCTATGCATTTCAACTCACTGTGACAATAAACATTAACTACTCCAGTTCACTCTAACTGCGCTAATCAGCTCTCAAATGTGGAGAAACAATCTGCACCCTGATTGGTCTGGACAGGAATGCACTGCCCTCGATGTGCACCAGGTGATCTGAATAACCTTCCAATTAACTCAAAGCCCGCCTGCCTGGCTTGTCACTCGTTCAGTAAGTGCAGTAACGTTGCTACATCAGAATCTTTTGACCAGAATAACTCCTACTGTAATAAGAAAGAAAGAGCCCATATAACATCAGCTGTTGAATGTGTCTGGCATGGTTGAGCAACTATTCCTCACTTCAAAAGATTTAAAACAAACAAAGAAAAGCTAAAGAATGAATTAAACAAATGTGCAGCAGGAGTTTTTGATCTGAAGATATTTTTACACATTGAAGAAGAAAGTAAGAAAGACTCATTAGAGCTGTGAAAATGCAGAGAATTTAGTTCAGATGTTTTTGCTCTGATTCAATCATCTGTAGTATATTAGTTAAGCATCTGCCATAATAAAACCATACAAGGAAGAAACAGCTATTTATACAGTAGAGCAAAAGGCAAAAACGCACAAGCCTCAGTTTCTTTGTGAAATATCTCCAACGAGTCGGACCTTTTTCCTTTGAATTCAAGGTCAATTTATAAAAGATTCAGCCACATTAATGAGGCGACGCCTGAGAGCTACTTCATGCAGACAACGCGAGCTGCACTGATTTCATATTTGACATGCATGACTCTCACTATCACCTATCAATGGGCGGCTCTGTCTGTAGGGACTTGGGATGGGAACCGGAGGGTCGCCGGTTGAAGTCCCGATGCAGACTGAAGTATGGAAGTTGGTCTGGTTGCTGGAGAGATGCCAGGTCACTTTGCGGGTACTGTCGAGGTGAGCAAGGCACCAAACCCACAACAGCTCTGGTGTGCACCCTGTGTACTGTAGCAGCCCCAATCTGCCATCTCTCCACTAATGTCCACAGGTCCTGTTTGTTTATGTGTGTGATTCGGCCAATGTGTGTGAGAAGCATGTCTCTCACTAACGAGAGTAAAACCAGAATTCCCCCTGAGGGATTAATAAAGTATGAAAATTATAAAATTAAATTACTTAAACTGCAACATTTCCAGTCTTACCCTCCACTCTGTCATTATCATAGCTGAGCTGTGCTCAAACTCTCAGTCCCAGCATCCTCCTGCAGCCTCTGACTGGTTTTCAGACCAGAACAGTTCTGGGGACTTTTTGATGAGGAACCATCCATTAGAGAGTTCCCTGAGAACTACATAACGTGGGGGCTTTTTTTCTGTCTGCATTCGCACCGCCATGTTACGTACTCTGATGCAGGAGCCGAAAAAGGTTCCTCTAAACGGGGTTCTAGGGACTAAAATAGTTCATAGTTCCTGTGGTGCGGAACCAATAAAAAAGAGGGAGGGTTCAACAGTTCCTGCGGTCCGAAAACGCCCAATATCTCATTAATTTCTGCATGGGTTGATGATTTTAGAGCCGTGACGTGAAACACTCAAAGCGAACGAACAAAATGAGTTGTCTGACTGAACTGCCGACGTCCTGCTGGCACGGACAGATGAAGTCACTATTTTATCATGAAAACATAAAACATGAAAGCTTCACATATTTCTCACCTCCACACGATATCAGACTTGGTATAAGATTCATATTTTTGTATTCGTACATCATTTATTATCTGCAACAGACGGGAACAGATACAGGGGACACATAGAGGCAAACATCATTTATAATTCTGTCTATTAAAGTGCTTTAATGTGTTCACTGATTCAAACCAAAGTCAGAACTTATGTGTAATGTGGTGTAATGAATCACATCAGGGACACTGTCACTTTAAATCCTCCCTCTGCAGACAAACATCCACAAACACAGATTGTGTCCCTTTGTGTTTGCTCTGTGATGCAGTTTAACATCCTCAGGAGGTAAACACAAACCGTCCGTCCTCATCTCAAAAACACAACAACAGATTCAAACGTTGACATTCTTCTTATTTTCACAGTATACATGTTATTGTCATCAGAGACACACACTTTTGTAGCACTAGTGTCACTAAATGAGTGTGACCTTGTGACATAACCACGTGTCAAACTGTCACCGCTGACATGGTGATGGCACCTAATCTGTTAAAAAATATATATACAGGAAGCACTGAAACGAGGCCAAAGAGCACATCTGAGAATCAGGAAATACTTTTAAACGGTTAACGTTTGTGAAATATTTGCCCTTTGCGTAGTGTTATGCAGAAGAACTACTTGGTTGTGTTTAGAAAAAGAAAAAGAAAAAGGTGGTTTAAGTGGTTTTAATAAAGGACTTGGTAGGTGTGTCAGTGTGAACGTAAGGAACCAACATCCTCCTCACTCCGCTCCACTTACAGAAATCAACAGTACAAACTACAAACTCATAACACACTCCCGTTCTTCACCTGCACAGCCAGAGGCCGCCTTCACCACACTTATATCCGTCCTAGGAGCTCTCACAGGCGGACAAACTCATCACACACTCCTGCTCTCAGGCAGTGCCTGCCGAGACTGTCGTTTGTAGGCTGGAGAATGAGACACACAGACTCCTTCACAGACTCTCACATGTGTATGACCACTTACCTCCTCTGTAAACATTATGCCGGTAAATATCCAGTGTTTCAGGGGCGATATTGATGCTCGTTTGTGTACGTACGAGCAACAGGTTACTGGTGCAGTTCGCCTGACGGCCATTCGGTATCGCTACAAACGCAGTATTTTTGAAAGTTACATATGGCCCCTTTAATCTTAAATTAAATAAAATTGAAGAAAAAACATTTGCTGGTTTGGCCTCAAATATCATATATTTCTATATTCCAACAATGGGGTCGGGTTGGCCCCGATTTGAGGCTGGTCGCAACTGATTATTTGTCCAAATAATGCTAATGTCTGTTGGGGTCAACGCAATGCACCTCCCTGATCTCAAAGATTCGAGATCATGCTGCTGACGAGGGAACAGCCAATGAGAGGGAGCAGACTGAGAAGCGTCAACAACCGCATGTTACGTACTTTTACAGCTCACAAGCACGGCAGCGAACATAAACACACTGAGCCCCGAGCCGAGAGGAATATTGAACAAGAAGAGCAGCTTGTGGAATAATGACAACAACCAGTCTCATGCAAGATATAGATGTCGATCGTCCTCCATATTGTTTCTTTTTTCTTTTTCTGAAGTCACGTTTGGTCACTTGAGTTTCTGTGGAATCATTACTGCAGACAGCAGGTGTGAGGTCTGGAGGTCCGGCTGAATCGTCTGGTGTGTTTTGAGGATAATAATGTTTAAAATCAGTTGAAACTGTCCGTACGTCTGTTGCCTCCCCTGCGGCTAAGATTTGAAAATTGTCAGGTGCAGGGGTTCTCAACTGGTGGGTCGAGACCCAGAGGTGGGTCGTGGAGCCATTTTCAGTGGGTCCTGGATGTGTGCCTGGAAAACAACTTTTGTAAAAAAAGTCTGTGAAGAACAAAAAGTGATTGTTTGTAAAAAAAAAGATTATAGTTCGGGTAAAGATTATTCATGTATATTTACTTCGGTGATTTGACAGAAAGCAAAGAAATCAGCGATGACTTTGAGTCTTAAACTTTGGTCTTCTCAGTTCCTGTGTTTGTAAGACCCGCCCCTTCCTCCTGACTGTCCAATCAGATTTCTAACCTTGCAGAAACAAGTCCTGTTTCTTCTTCTGTATAAAAAATGAACTAATGGGGTCAGTCTTTTTTTTAAAATCAGGATGCATGAGTCTACCGTGAAGAAGGATGACTTGTTGCTTGTGTATTTTGTAAAACATTAAGTGCCATCACCACATCAAGTGATTTTAATAAGTAATGATCGTTTCACACATCTGTGAGACCACACTGAGTGGGAAACATATTTAATCACTGCTTGACTGTATATACAGTTAATACTAGTCCATTCTCATGGACTAAACACTTTGACACACACTGAAACAACGAAGATCAGAGACAGACAAAGAAAACACACACAGAGAACTCGTCGTACAAAAATCCCACTACAATCTTTAAATGTCGTCACACTCTTTTTTCATACCACTTGTGTCTCTCACGACCTCACATGTCTATTTTTTCTTCAGACCCAGAACAGGCCGTATCAATGCAAATTATCAAAAATACACGTCTCTTGGTTGATAAATTCACAGATCTCGCCTTACTGAACACACCGGCTTCTGCAAGACATGAACAAACACGGCAGGAAATCTACAGATGAACTGTTCAGGGATACACAAGGAAAATGCATATTACTTTAAGATATAAGTATCTGTTTTTTTTTTGGGACAGTTACAATATCAACAACCACTTGAACACTGCAACGCATTTATTCTCCAACATGCAAAAACAAGAGTATAAAAAATGTTCACACACAACACATACAACAGCATCAACACACTGACGTTAACAAAACACATTTAAAAAATCACATTTCACACAAGAACATACATGATTTTTTTTTCTGTGTGATTGACACATTATTTAATTTTTCAATGCCTGAATCCACTTAAAGACAGTTGCATCAGTTCATGCATCTGTACTGTGTGAGATATAGAATAGGAATGTACAGTTGTCATGCATAATAAAAGTTACCCTGCTGTACACATGTTGAGCACTAGGTGGCAGATTTTGCCCACTTTTACACAGCTCCTGTCTGCATGGGACTAAAATGTCAAGTCATGGCAGGGGACAGGGGACAGGGGGAGGGAGGAGGAGAGGCATGCATAGGGCAAACATTACACTGGGAGTCAGGTATATTGCTTTTTCGGAGAATGTGCATTTATCCTTCATTGTTTGCCCCCCCAAAAATACACAAACAAAGACTTCTCAGACATACTGTAGAAACTAAAGATTTTGAGGTGTAGTCTTCCTCTCTGTTGCTCTCCTCTGCAGCTGTCACTCATTTGTCTTTCCCTCTGACATTCCTCATCTTCTTTGTGTCCTTGTCCATCTCCATCTATTTCCTTCACTCTCTCCTGGCCTCGTCTTTGATTGTTTTCTTTCTCCCCCTCCTCCGTTTCTTCCACCTTCACCCCTCTTTCATTTACTCTGCCCTCTCCCCTCCCTCCCCGTCTCTTCCCTCCTTCCTTCCTTCCTTCCTTCCTTCCTTCCTTTCTTCCCCCTCCTCCTCCTCTCTGCAGGGCAGCCGGAGAGAGACTGGCATTTCTCTGACAGCAGGAGGGGAATCGGCACCCGGCCTTAGCTCACGCTGGGAAAAGAGAGGGTGGGTGTGTCATAGCAGAGAGAGGTGTGTGTTTGAAGAAGTGCATGTGCGTGTATGTATGTGTGAATGTGTGTGTGTGAAGGTGTGTAAATGGTAATGATGAACGGAACCCCCCGATAGATCTGCCAACATCTTGCCCGCTACTCTCTGCATGACGTCCACATCAGAAACGCATAAAGTCTCACTGAATATTGCCTTCATTACTAATTCATCTGCTTGCTTTGTTGATTAATGAGTCGATTTATGGACATTTAAGGAGTCGGAAATCATTAAATCCTCAGTAACTGGGTCGCACTGAATCTAAAAATATGTTTATGTTTGTTCTTTAGAATTGACTGAGTTATGACTCAGATATAAATCAGAATAAAAACGTGTTATTTTTCAGGAGCCGCAGCAACAGGAGAGAATAAGTATGTTTCCTGTCATGCATGAATCATGTCATCTTTCTTTTTAAGAATAGAAGATGCTGACCAAAAACGCTTTAAAAAAGAAGAGTGTACTTTGAAGAAGTTGCACATCTTTTGTCTTCAATGGACACCATGTTTTAATCAGTAACCTCATAAATGTTGTTGCTGCTGGCTTTTTATTACAGAAATAAGCTTTGCTTTTCTTTCGCTGCCTTTAATCCACTTTTATGCCTTTAATCGACTACAGTGATTCTTTGTTTATGCATGCATCTTCTCAATGCCTTAATTCTTTGGGTACTGTATATCATGGAGCATTGAGGTTCATTGCTAATCTTAAAACCCAAACTCATCAATTTGTATTGCATGATCAAGTTGGCTGACCTGCATTGCCCACTCGTGAACAAAAGCATTGCCATATCCTTATTTATAAGGCTAAACTTAACTTACCTCATTTTTGTGTGATTTTATTCACATGAAAGTTGCTCGAAGCTACAGTCTTCACTCTGTGACACAGTCAAAAGATTTCTATTCTGCTGTCTGCCCTCAAAGTGAGTCTTGAAATGTGGAAAAAGGCCCGTCCTGTACAGTGTGTGCCGATCGAGACATCAGCTAATCAGACCTGTTTCGTTTCTTGAACCAGACTGTAAACATGTTAAATTCCTGCTTTAAAAATGGGCTTTTTTTGGAATGGGTGTGTATGTGACTTCCGGTGATTCTGCAGCCAGCCTCTAGTGGACACTCGATGAACTGCAGGATTTTGCACTTCCCTATCGGCTTCATTTTTTGAACACTGGAGGTTGCCGCTTGCTCAAGACGGAGAATCTATGGTACACTAAAGCGCATAATGTCCGCGGGAGTGGACAGCGGACAGAGTTCAGTCACAAGAGAAACAATTTTCAGTAAAAAAAAAAGTTTTTCACCTTTCTGGTTCTCTGAAGTGCTTGGCTCATACAAGATAATAACTTGACAAAATTGAGACAATCTTTAGTGGGTTTACTTTCTCAATCTTTTTGTCTCAACGTAGCTTCTAATGAAATATAAACCATGCTTGAAAGGGTTGAAGCACAATCCTTAAATGATGCCTTCATGAGCTGTCAGTCACTGCTGCAGCTCAAAGGTTACTGTCCTGATGTTTCAACATTGTTGGGGATGTAACTTCTAATTAATGGATGACCCAGAGTACCGATGTTACCGTTCTGAAGGAGGCAGAACAAGACCTGCGTTTAATCTCTCTGTTTGGATTTGACCTTGTCCTGTCTTTAGTTTTTATATTCCCTCCTTTAACTTTGATTTTGGGTGACAAACAGACACAGAAGTAATAGTTTACTAAAACTGACAACAACGTCAAGGGCTTTTACGCTCAGCTGATGACAAATTCACTTTGTCTCACAGCTTGAGACGGCTTTTCCAAGCCATGCCTGAAAGGGTTAAAGTGCATGAATAGTTTTTTGAACTATTCATGTGCCTTCGTGAGCTGTCACATTCACTGCTGCAGCTTTAACTGTTGACTGGATTGATGAGTTAATCAAACTGCCTAAACTATAAAAACTTACTTTCATTGCTTTCAAAACCCCCAGCATGCACCTGTCCCTTTCACCTCAGGCAGTTTCTCTCCCTCTGCACCCCTCTTCATCCTCTCGGGGAGTCGCTCCTCTCAGTTTGAAAGCTTTAGGATCTAACTAATTGTTTGGCAGCGTCTATTTCAGTTTCAAGAGATTTGGCACAGCCCGAGGATAATGACGGCTGTAAAGTATAAATCACAAACACCTGTCCGCATGGTGACCAATTACTCCACAACAGTTCCAACTTGGTCCAAAACAGCCCCAAAGCACCTGATTCAAGCTGCTGTATACTGCTCATCCAGGGTTTATGTGGGGACTTAGCTTCAATTTAATCCAGTGTCGGGCACATCCTGGGACTCTTGCCAAATGTGACTCGTGTCAACACTTGGTCAGGACGAGGACAAAATGTGCAAGGAGGTGTCCGATGAGGGGAATTCAAAAAGTCAAAGCTGAATGATGGTCAGAGGGGAAGAGAGGGACAGTCATGATTCCGTCTCACTGCTCTGTCACGCAGTTAATGTGAAGTACAACAGGGTGAGTTCAAGAGGAAAAGATGAGGGAGAGCAGCGGGTGAGTCAGGGATGAGCGCCCGCTGTGTCGGTGTGATGTGCCTGTTTAACTTTAACGGCGATAAGAGAGGAAGAGGGCGAGTCTCGGGTCAATCCTTCTGCTCCTTTAAAGTGACAGATAACTGTAGGAGAGGTGAGCAGAGGAGGGGAAGAGAGAGAGAGAGAAAGAGAGAGAAAGAGAGAGAGAGAGTGATGAGATGCTGTGAATTGAGGTGTCGGGGGTCAGATGTGTCGGTGTAGTTCCGGCAGCGGCGAGGAGGAGAGGGCCGGTCGCGGTTCAACTCCTCGGCTCTTCATAAAAGACAGCAGCTGGTCGGGGATCTCGGCGAGGACGTCCTTAGCCAGCCTGGCCATGCTGAGGACCTGGTTACCAGATCTGTCGATGTAGTCTCTGAATGGAACAAACTGAAAGCAGAAAAGAAAGAATAATTTAGTCTATTCTAACTGGCCATGCACAGGAGTTGTTGGTCTACCACTGCTTCGATTAGTGTTTGTGTTGTTGCAGGAGTCAGGTTTTTTAAATTGTAAGTTATGATCCAAAACACTATTTCCATGCAGCACATCAAAACACTTTAAGATTGTGCAACATTTTACACAAAAATAAAGCAGAAACCAAGTAAATCCTGTGTAAATGTCTCTCTGAGTCATGACTGTCTACAATGAGTGAGAAGCTCGAGTCCCGCTGGCTGTGTTGTTGTCAGAGCCGTGTTTACATGGACGGGACGGCCGGCTCCTCCCCTTGTGTATAAAAGCTGTTTTAGTCAAGGACTAGAGAGAAGAAGAACATACTCACTGATTATTTGGATGTCACGTAAGTGTCTTTAGATCACGGTCATTCCGTGTCAATTTACATGCAATGTGCTGCAACAAGCTAACTAAAGAGCGCTAACATTAGCCTGCTAACACAACAATGCAGCTAGAGCAAAGGACAATTTGCTCTTAATGGTGCTTAATTATGGTGGGTTCCATTTGATAAGTCCTTCGTGTGAACGCGAGTGGAGAGGGGTTGGAGGTGTGTCGCTGGAGGAGAGCGGAGGCTTCAGAATAGCGGAGGTGTGGCCAAACAGCAGTTTGTTTTGGTTTCATGCTGGTGCTCAAGGGCGACATCTACTGGATCAAAAAGTTGCACATTCTTCATTTAAAGAAAACAAATCTACTGAGACACGGGTTTATGAGTTAAAAATACTCAATGAAGTTTGATGACCTTGCAGACACTTTTATAACAACACTTTCATGTAACATATTAAATCAGGCTTGACAGGGCGGTCATGACGCTTGTGTAATAATGGTATCAGTAACATGAGGGAGCATAGCTGAACTAATGATATAAAAAAATGGTGTTTTCTGATGCCATCAAAGCTTTAATTAACTCTCACACTGAATCCCTGCTTACATTTTCTCATCAGTGTCATCTGCTATAAATTGTAGATTTGCGTTGCCCTCATCATTTCCGACAAAGTGACAGGACCCTGTGTTGGAACTCTTCTGATTCGATGTTTGATGTAAATGTTTGTGTACTCAGAGTACTCAAGGTTTATCACCTCGGTTTTATTTCCTCCGTGTTTAAGAGATCATTGATCAATGATCTCTGTGCTACCTTTGCAACGCTACTCTTCAGCATTAAATGGAGTGCACTAAAACAGCCGTCAGAGTTTCCTGAACACTCGAAGTGCTTCACACTGCTGTATACCATTAATCCCATTCACACACACACACACACACACACACACACACACACAAACACACACACACACACACACACACACACACACACACACACACACACACACACAGTTTGGGCTTTGGTATTCTGTGCAAGGACACTTTCACATTGTTGGGAACGTAACTTCTCATTAGTGGGCGACCCACTCAACCAACGTTACCATTCTTTAGGAGGCAGACCAGGACCTGCATTTAAACTCTCATGTCTGTTTGAATTTGACCTTGTCCTGCGTTAGCCTGACGATAATCTGACGACACCATTTCATTTAGATTGGCTGCGTTGGAAGTGTTGTTAGAATATTAATGTCTTACCTAGTAAGAACGCTGTCATGACTTTTTAATAACATTAGCTAAGGCACGTGTCCAGACTTGAGATGGATAAGTAATCGGAATTATGGTTAAACAAAAAAGGTTTAAGGGCTGTAAGGTGTTGCAGTGGTTAGTGCTGGTGCCTGCAGCGAGGAGGTTCTTGGTAAAATCCCTGTTGAAAAGGAGCTTATTATCATTATGAGAAATATTGGAGGTTTGATGCACTTCTGCTTTGGACTTTCAGATTAAGAGTCTTCTTTACAGTCTATGGCAGGGCTATTCAACTCTATTGTTCAGGGGGCCACATTTTCAGAAAGCTAAGGACCCGGGGGCCAGACAAGCAAGCCCACCACAGCAGTACACTGCGCGAAAGCCGTTTTTCCCATCAACAACACAAAATGTGATAGGCTGCGAGCACAGGACCAAAGATGTTCTATTAAACGAGAGCGCTGTGCTGTTTATAAAACTTTACAGCGGCAACAATGACAGTCATTCACAAGTTTTCCCCCCTGTTTATTAGTTGTTTATTTCTTAATTGTAAATAGAACTGATCTGCGGGCCAGTCTGATGTCATCCGTGGACCGGAGTTGACCCCGGGGCCGCCAGTTGAATAGGCCTGTTCTATGGCGTCCAACTGTTCGAGCTGCTAACATGTAAAATAAGGATGCAAGACAATTCTTCTATTCGGTAAAGACAGGAAGTCACTGAACACAGGTGAAATAATATTCAGAAATAACTGTCCATCAGTTTATGGGACACAAGTTAAAGTGTTAGAAAAGCCATGTGACCCGCATTATATATCACCGGGAAATGTAAACAGACCAACCTACTGCAACAAGTGTAAACAACCTGATCATATTATTGTCATAATACGATTAAAGGCAATCAAAGGAGGACTGTGAGCATGCAAATGTGATTACTGCTGTCAGTGAAACAAACAGGAGGAACACAACTGCACACATGATCCTCTTTACTCAGAAAAGCATTCATTATTCAGTTCTTAACCTGATGTGAATTCAACCTGCAAATGTTAACACGTGTTCACTGATTAAAGCGAGACAAACACATTCAATTAAACCCTTGAACGACTATTTATCCTGCACTCAAAGCCACGGCCTCTTAGCTAGAGTTACACTATCTTCTCTCAGCTTCTGGTTCATCATTGTAAACACTCATTTATCATTGTAACTTTCGCTGACTGGCCCATCTTCAACACACTGTACAAACATTGTTATCAGAAGCGACGGGATTTGCTTCCTATTTGTGTTGCCGTATCTCTAAAAGAGTTTCTAAAATTGCTGTTTACTGTTGCCAGATCTGTTTTCCTCGGTGCCTGACGGGGTTACAGCTCGCTCCTTCGAAAACTCACCGCAAAACTTTTTAAAGAAAAAGCTGCCCTCTGTTGTTTGAGTTGAAAAATGATAATGAACAAAGTGTCCCCGAGGGCAGAGTAGGTGAGGAAATGTCTCTGCTCTGTTCGGATAGTTTTTATTGTGACCATAAAGAACGTGTCGAGCAGTAAATTTGTACCTCTTAGTGTTAGTACGTTCAGTTTTATTCGTACAATATTATCAGCCTGACTGTAGCGTCGCTTTTTGAATACAAATTTTAAAAAGAGTACAGCTGCAGACGTCCTGGGTTCACTTTGAAGTGAGGAAGAAGCGATTAAAGGTCCAAAAACTTAAAGAGGCTTTGTGTGTCTGAGCATGTCTTATGAATGGAAGCCATCATCCTTTGGGAATAACTCCACCATGCTGCTGCTGCTGCTGCTGACAGAAAAACACTGACCTCTAACATGCAAATGAAATAGACTGATGATGAGTACCGTACCTGAACGATGTCCCTCTCAGCAAAACGCCCTCTGGAGGACACTCGCACCTCGTCTCCATCCAGCTCCTCCATCGCTAAAAAGAAAATAAGAGAAAGAGCAAGAGGGAGTCAATCATGGGACCACTGATATTGTTATCAGGAAGTAAGAGAGGATGATCATTTCATAACGTTTGTACTGAAGTGGAACACAGCTTGGTTCAGGAAACATAGTATTTAACTACGGCCACGTTCTACTCTGATGGACATGTTGAGTCATCCTGAACAACAGCTTACATCTGTAGTCACTCTGGCAAAGACTCAGAGCAGTCTGATGTGGGGGACCGACGAGGAAAAATTGGCTGAACACAACTTGAGGTTAAATCATCGACGGACAGAAATAGAAACAGAACTATTGGATTAGAATACTGCAGGACAAACAGTAGAAATGACAGCAAGATATTGAAAGTGACATGCTGGAAGCTAAAACACAAAGAAACATGCTCACAGACTTACAGTGTACAGACTCTAGACAGAGCAATAATCAACAAAGGCAATTATGGCGAGCTGTTAGGTGTACACACACACAAACACACACGGACACACAAATACAAAAACACACTAAGGTGCTATCAATTCAGTTTGACCTTGTGACCTCCAGACATGCTTTCACTACCAATCCAACCACTGGATTTCTTAAACGAGCTAAAAATGATGGAGCATCCACCACCATGATGAGGCTTTAAGACATCAGACTGCACACGCACACAAACACACACGCTCCCCACTCAACAGTCATTGACCGGTGTCACTCCACTGACTGTCTGCAGAGGAACAGCACTCTGCTGTATAGAAAGACCATTTATGACACAGCTGCTGTCATGGTTTCCATCAAGTCAGGTGAAAGTCAAGCTTTTTGATATGAAACATAAACACGTTTTTGTCTTTGTGTCAGTGTAAAGCTTGTTGAATTACATTTCAAATGTTTCCATTTCAACATCAGTCAGAGTTCATTGCTTTCCAGAAAGAGAACAATTAAGTGACACCCACACAGGAGCTGGAAAGGACTCATTCTCGCATTGCCTTTGTATTGTTTGAAGGTGCCTCCTTCACTTGTCTTTGCTTTAAAAAAATCTGAGCCTTTACGACGACTTAAATGGATGCGTGTAATAAACGTGAAGCATCAGAACATCAGCAGGAGGAATGGGGGAAAGTGTGGGACCCTGCTCTCAGTTATTGGCCCAAACAAAGTGTAAAGTTTGAAAGTAAAGTCCTGGATCAGATCTCTGTTAAAGTAAATGATTATCTTACTTTGGGGTTTGTTTCAATAGTCGTCAATAACAAAGAAGTCATCTTTAAGCCATTCACTGGGATTATTTCTCCAAGAAAAGAAGGTAAGGAGACGAGAAACAGTGAAAGACCAACAATAAAGAGTTTGTCAAAATACCTTTCCTCACTGAAAGACATTTTGGGGCTAAAATAAGCTTTGATGTCGTTAAATCTTGTGTTTGTTAATGTAACATATACTTCTGCATTTCTGTAACTAGACAGTGAAAGTGTCGCTTTTTGATGTAAACATGTTGCATGTTATGTTAGAGGCATTGGACCTGCATGATTTCGGCAATTATTAAACAAGGTGTCTTGGGGTGTTGGGGCGCCGACAGCCGAGCGGTTATCAATCAATAAATCAATCAATCTTTATTTGTATGGTGCCAATTCATAACAAAAGTTATCTCAAGACACTTAACAAACGGGCAGGTAAAAGACCTTACTCATTGTTATGTTACAAAGACCCAACGTTAATCCATCATGAGCATTTAGCAACATTTAGCTAAGTTACAGGGCAAGGAAAAACTTTCTTTGAAGTGGCAGAAATCTTGGGCAGAACCCGACTCATGATTAACAGCCATCTGCTAAAACTGCGCTGGGTTTGAAAAATGGGACAGAGGGAGATGCAGGAAGATGGATAGGGACAAACAGGTGTGGGGGGGAGTTCCATAGCAGCAGGCCGCCCCCATCAACGATCCAGAGGAACCTACGAGAGCTCAGGAGCTCCCAGGAGCGTGACCCTCTTCTCTGTCATGTTTGCTCAGGTTAAATGAAGAACACATATTATAGACACATGAATAAAGTGGAAAACTCACCATCAAACTCAGCAGGTCCGACACCCACGATAATGATGGACAGAGGAAGTGATGCAGCCTGCACAGGACACAGACGGAAAAACTATGAACAATCACTTCACTAGATTCATGAGATCCTGAGGATGCATCAACGACATACATACGATTTCAAGAGAGTTCAGTTATTTCGCCATAGCTAAGATTGTCTTGCAAAAATAAACGTCTCCACACTTATTACTTTTACTTTGATTTAATCTGAAAGGTTGGGCTGTGAACCTGATTCAACATCCTGTTCTACCAGCTTATGGCCAAAGGGACACAAGCCTTATTGTCCTGACTAAAAAGTAAAGGTGTGTGTCTGTGGTTAGCACTCTCCTCTTTGGGTAAAAGCAGCTTGTGTGGTCTGTTGCTTACGTAGGTGCTCTCTGAGTACACTCACGCACTCGCAGTCTAGGTATATGCTAATTGGTGAGTCTAAACTGTCTGTGGATATGAGCATTAATGGTTGTCTGTCTCTATGGTGTATTTCAGACTGCAGGCAATTAATATTTGTTTCTCAAACCAGATGCCCGCACTAACTCTTGTAAATGATTTATGTTTCCACACGTGACAAACAAAGACATCCGTCAGAGTCAGCATCCCTAAAATATACATCAGGGACTTGGCATCACATGCTTCAACGGGACGCTTGTTAAATCATCTCTCCATCCACACAAATCTCACTGAACACCTCCAAAGAAGGGGGTAACCCATACTGCACCGGGAGTAGCAAAGTTTTGATGTTGTTTCAGTGTTGCTTCTTTAAAAAAAGTTGTATTTTTACCATCCAGACTTTTAACTAAAATCAATGTGTGTATAATCTGGATATGTCATCAATCACTTTGGGGCTTGCAGTCTGAACAAGGCCTTTGAGCTTCTGCATCAAAGCTATACTGTAGTCTAGGTTTGTGTAGCTCTGTACTTACGCAGAGCCCTATGATTGGTCGACATCGTCTCCTCTCCTTGCTTGCACCCCATGTAAAACATCAGTCTCCAGAGTCTATCATGACTACAAGATAAATGTATGTCGGCCCAGCACCGGGCTGGTCCTACCTGAGGAAGCTTCAGGCAAACGCATTGTTCGCTCACAATAAAATACAGGAAGTTATTTTCAGTGTGCCACGGATTATTATGAACTGCTGCTCCATAATTATCATCTCCCACTCCAACATAATACGCTCGGTTTCAGTCGCCATGGTTTCCTGTAAACCAGCTTTGTGGCAGAGCCTTAAACTGGCGGTTTTAAAGCATTGAAATCGCAAATCATACTAGCGTGTGTAGGCGGAGTATTGCAGAGAGTACGCAGGCACACCAACACACAAGTGTGTAGTGCTCACAACGATGTAGGTCACTATGGGGTTTCTGTAGATTTGACACAGTAGAAGTATGAACCAGGCTTAACTGGTGACTTAGACGGGGATCCTTCTTCTTGTCGAATATCTTCTAGGACTGGCTCAAGCCCTGTTTGTAGTTTAAGGATAAATGGTAGAGCTAACATATGGCCTGCTTTGATTGACCTGCTTTGATTTTGATTTGACGAGGGACTGATCAAAAAACATCAGACTCATCTCAAACACTAATTGAACAGGTTATTGAAACATCAGTTGACCTCTTCACAAACCTCAGATAAGTCTCAGTGAGAACTAAATTATCTTTCCTTTTTCTCATATTGATCTTGAATAGAAGTTTTGAGCTTTATTTTTCTATTTCTACTTTACTTGTGATGCATTACTCATCACAGGAGGATGATTGCCGAGACAAGCCGAGCTGTTTTCATCCAAACATCAGAGAAATATAATGGAGCTTCAGACACCCACGCACAAAGAAAACAAGGTGCTGAGATGAACATGAGCAGCCGCAGAAAGTGAGGGAAAAGCAGAGCTATCAATCAGTCTTTGTGTGTGTGTGTGTGTGTGTGTGTATATTTTGTGTTCATGTTTGTGTGTCGGTGTGTTTGTTTACTCACATTGACCACAGCCTCTTTGGTCTGGACCATGTCAGATATCACTCCATCTGTGATCATCAGCAGGACAAAGTACTGAGAGCCGTCCGTAATCTCTGCTGCACAGCTGTGGAACATGCACAAACACACACAGATACACACACATAAATGAACCCAGGTTAGAGCTAGCATTCTGCCTGTGAACCTAAATAACACACTGCAGAGAAAGACATGAAACACACCTGTCTGTTGGAGTCCTACCTTGTTATCCCAAAGTCTGCTGGGGCTTCTACACACAGCTGAATCACATTTTGACAGTGTAACCTAGAGAAGCTTTTTTTGTAACCCTTTGAGCTTCCAAAACATGATGCTGTCCCACCGAGTCACTTCCATGACCTCAAAAATACCCTCTTTTCTCTGTCCCTGACGAAACATATAAACCTCTTTACTCTTGTATTGAGCTCACCCTGTGTTGGTGCCTACCAAGAAGCCACATAAAAGCTAACACTGTCATTACTGTGCTATTATTAGATGTTGCTTCTATGTATAAATCCCTTGATGTTTGGTCATCTAACAGTATATTTCACCCTTGGATTTTTTTGGCAAAGGCAGGTTTAAACTGAGCAGCCTAAGATGAACATGCAAACTGAACTAGGTTACATTTTCTGATTCTACCTCCCTCCTTTGTTCCTCACATCTTTCTACAGACTCTTCTCTCTTTTATGGCGCCAGGAATAGTTTTGTTTTTGTTAAGTTTGTTTCTTGACTTTATGCATAAGAATGCAATCGCACAAAGAAGTCCTGCTGGTGGATATTATGGGAGCTGAGAGCCAGCTTGGGGGGGGACGCCTGAGCTAAGTGTTTGAGCTATCATGAGATGTCGTGAGCCCAACTTCACCAAACACTGGTTAAAGGGAGGTGCCCACTTGATAACCCTGTTGATGTGTCGGATCTTGCAGCCTATCAAGTTTCATGGCTGAGTTGTGGGGGCCATGTTGTAGGGTATGTAGTATCAGCGGAAGTTGCATGAACAGAGCCTGGGTCTGAAGCTGGCCATGTTGTTTGTGTGTAGGTGGACACTGAGGGCCGTATGGTAGGTTAGGTAGGTATCAGTAGGCGGAAGCATTGGGATGAGGTCACTATGTGTGTGTTTTTCGGAGGGGGGTAACTCACTGAGCGCTCATCCTTCTTATTAGGACAAAACGTTAAATAAGCAAACATAGCATGCATATTGTTGTGTTACTGATATCACAGGCATCTCCTTTCAACTCAGGCTCTCATTGGCTATTATAGGCTGGGAACAGTGAATGGAAAGTTGTAATTGGCCAATGAGGTGTCATTTGAAAGGTCAGAGCGCAGACGGCATTTTGTTCTATCCCAGTCAGCGGTACAGCGTTGGCAAATACAGCATTGGCAAATTTGAAGCAAACCGTGGATCTTTATGGATGCAACGTGTTTTGATAAAATTCTTCACTTCGTCACTTCTTCTTTGGATCGTGGGGATCCTTGTCGATGCATCAGGACCAGGAGTTTAGTCAATCTCCTTATGGTAAGTCAAAAGATAGTTAAGATTGTTGTGTCTTTGTCGGTGGTCTGACAGATGCATAGATTGTGGCCGCTGATGTGTAATATTGTAACATGGTCACCATAATGCAGACTTAATGAGTGAGAAAAAGGAATGGATCAAGTCCTGTCTTTAAATTATTGCTATTTGAAGTCTAGAAGACAAATACTTTATTGCATGGTTTATTTCTTATTTTGCAAATGAGAATATGGAATGAGCACAAAAAAACAAATATTGAACGATCAGTGGACGATGAGAAAAATCTGACGAATCAGGTTCGACTATATACATCCTTAGTTGGGGTCACCCCTAATGTATTCATAATAAACAATCATTAAATATATCTGGGGTTAATTACCTCTTAGTTCAGGGGCAGCATACACTAAAAATCAATCTCCTCCTACACATCTTGGCAACCTCTTTGTTCAAGGATGCTGTTTCCATGCCAGAGAGCTGTTTGTTGTTTGCACCTGAAACTACAACCTTGAGCAACACAGAGACCCTTCAATAAAATAACAAGCAGAAAAAAACATCTCATGAAGAGGAGATGTGACCATGCTTCCTGTTTTTCCTCCGCTCTGTTTCCAGCGTGGGTTCAATGAGAAAAACAAATAAAGAAACATCCACATTAACAAATATGAGCTCAGGTTTTGATGTGAAGCTGGATGAATTAGGAGGAGTGTTTAAACATGTAGGTGGGCGTCCTTCACCTCCTGTTTATGGGTTTATTGCAAAGAGACCTTTATACCTGGGACTATGTTCTTTACAGCCAAACACCCCATTGATCTCTGAGTGTATTTGTCTTTGCAGTGTTTATTTTTAGCCACATGTTAGGATGCATGGATGTGAACACTTCAGTCTTCATGTGTTATTTTCTTTCTCAGTGGGTGAGCTCTCTGCAACCTACTGCCTCCTTCAGCTTGAGATATGAGTATCAAACACAGAGAGGGATAAAAAGTAGATTATCCAGTGGTGTGACTTGTAGGGTAACATGTCCAACACTCATCTGGTCTAACAACCAGGTAGGGCCAAGTTTTTCACAACATGCTCATGATATGGAAGCAGAATTCTTCTTCTTATTAACCGTTCAACCTGTCATCTTATATTGGTCTTTTGGTGTGTTCAAATTGTGCATATTTCCCCTCTCACCAGTCTCTCTCCCAGGATTCAAATTATAGCCTGTCTGTGTTCAAAAAAATCACTTTGAGGTGCAGGTGGGTAACTGCCACCTCCAGCATCTGGGAGGTTGACCACAGTGCCCAGTTTGATGGCCAGTTAGCAATGAGAGGATTTCTCAGATGAAAACAAACTACAGGTGTTTAATTTCAGCTGTGGAGCACCTGTCATCTCGTTCTGCTAAACAACAGTTTCACATTTTGAGTTAACATTTAAGAACATTCAGTGCATCCAGAAAGTTAGGCCTCATTCAATTTGCTTAGCTCAGCAGTGAGTTAAAAGAAAGCTGAAACAACTATATTGTAGCATGCTCCTTTTCATGGCTGCCAGTAAAAAATCAAGCACAGTTTGTTCCCACTATTTCTGATTCAAGTTCAGAAAATCAAGATAATCTAAACTCTGGTAGGATTATTCACCAGTGTCGCTCAAACACCTGACTCAAGATCATGAAATACTCCATCATCATCTATGTAAATATGAAAAGTTATACATTTCAGCTCTTCAGAGAACTTTGTAAATGGTCGTCCACAAACTTTCTTTTCTGATGCCACACCTTGAGGGATAAACAAATGAGCCGACCGGATGCTGTAACTTCTCTAATCCTTCACATGTTGACTTTCCCTCTGCAGCAAGAGTCATGACACTCATGAGCTTTGATGAAGGCCTACCTGGGGAAAAATAACTATAACAAAAGATTGAGTTTTGTCGAAAGACACCAAATTGGTGCCATTGGTGACACTTACTTGGCCACTTTGTTGATAACTGGAGCAAAGTTTGTGGGTCCATACAGCTGCACCGTCCTCAGACTCTCAAAATACGCCTCCAGAACTCCTTCAATGCCCACACAGTTTGCATTCTCATTTTCTCCAGCCTGAAACAGACAGCACATACATGAAAGGTTAACAACACCAAGGGAAGCCAAGGTATGAAGAATTTGGGTTTACATTATCTGGTTATTTTTCTGTAAGCTCGCAACTCTGCAGTTGGCAAAACTGGTCAATACTTTATAATGCAACTGGTGAGTTTATGCAAGTACAGCAAGTTCATCAGTGACAGAGATGAACGAGTTTAAAGAGGTTTTAAAGTAATACTGAAGTAGTTTGTGTTGCACTTAATGAGGCACAGTGACTGAAATAAGCTGGTAAGTCGTTAGAGGAACAAACTTTTATTTAAAGTTTAACTTATTTATTGGACTGTCTCTGCCTGCTGATTGACTGCCCGTCCCCCCGTCCATCCGTCCGCCCGTCCATCTGTCTGCCCATCTATCTATCTATCTATCTATCTATCTATCTATCTATCTATCTATCTATCTATCTATCTATCTATCTATCTATCTATCTATCTATCTATCTATCTATCTATCTATCTATCTATCTATCTATCTATCTATCTATCTATCTATCTATCTATCTATCTATCTATCTATCTATCTATCTATCTATCTATCTATCTATCTATCTATCATCCATCCATCCATCCATCCATCCATCCATCCATCCATCCATCCATCCATCCATCCATCCATCCATCCATCCATCCATCCATCCATCCATCCAACCAACCAACCAACCAACCAACCAACCAACCAACCAACAAGCTAACCATAAGCTAAATCAAATCATAAAGTACGGTAAGATAAAGAACATTTTTTAGCATCAACTGCATTGAGAAATGTCAGATTCAAACAAAACTGTGTTGATTTCACAACATAAAACTAAAATCTGTGCATGTTTAATTTCTCAAATTAACTCTATTTTCTCTCTAGAGTTAGGCTGCATTATTGTAGATGTTTCAGATAAGCAATATAGATTCATTTGGACAACCCAAGGGGAGACTTGGCTTAATTTCAGTTTAGCATCCAGTGGTTTCTGACTGGTTGCCCTGATCCCTCAGGAGGAAGCAAGGAGGAAGTGAAGGATGCTGGGAGCTTCCCGCTGGTCGTCAGATGAGCCAACTTCTCAACTTGTGAGACCAGCTGTTGTCGCAGCAACTGCTCCTGGACCAAACCACACCTGTCTGCAGGTGGACTGTGTGTGTGTGCTATATGTGTGAATTAATGTGTGTGTGTGCGTGTGCGTGTGCGTGTGTCTGCGTGTGTTTTACCAGTGGGAAGGCGTGGGATATTTTGCCATCAGGGGGCAGCTTAGCTCCAAAACCGTAGGCAGGGAAGAGCTTGTCACTGTCGTAGTCCTGGATAATCTCTCCTACTGCTTTCAGCGCCATGGCATATGCATTCATCTGGTAGGGACTCATATAGTGGAGGGAGGTGGGCTGAGAGGGGTTACCTTGGATAGAGACACATACGACACAATGAGATGAATGATAATGTATTTCTTATCATCTCTGTGGCTTTCTGCAATGAAGTGCAGTGAGTCATGAGTGAAACATTTGAGAGGTTTTACAGGTTGGTGTCTAGTTTTACATTATTAATAATAATAATAGAGACATGTTAACATAGTTCTGACTCTCCCTTTGGAAGGAGCAGCTCTTGACTCTCTCCTTCAGTATGAAGCAAGTGCCCTGCTTTAAAGGAAACAACAGGACGGGGCTAATTCAATTATCCACAATGGATGCCTGCTCCTACCTCACCCACTGATAATGTATTCCTCCTAATCCCATCAAGCTTCCAACTGCGCCTCAGGTGTACTGTCCTCTGGCCATGAAAATACAAAACACATTCACCACGCCCTTCTCGCCTTGCACGGGCCACTGCACTTTTCAAACATGTCAAAATAAGAGCCTGGTGTAACAATCTATTCAAGACTGCTGCCGTGTCAGCCATCCAGGTGCAAGTGTTACTGTCATGGAAAGGGACAGAAGGTCATGTAACACTACACAGGGGGGTAAAGGACCTTGAAAGTGCTCATCACACTGAAGTTTAATATTGTGAAAGTAAACACTCTCCTAGATGATGCAAAACTAAAACTAGTGTCAACTTAAATCTTAGAGAAAAATATGAAAATAAAGCAATACATATGTCATACCTTGAGCTGCGTAACGTTGCATCATGTACTGACAAGCAATCATACTCAAAGTCCTCATTTCTTGAACAAGAAGAACTGGTCATGTTTCTAAATGCAACGCTCCAATTTTGCAAACAATATTCAATTGGATAACTAACCTTCCTACTGCATTGGACTGGGAACTAATAACTTTATTGGCAAGGATCAATTGTACACAAGGCCCTTTAACACTTTGTTATAGAGGCCTAAAACTAATTTGATCATTAACCAACAGCTCAAGTGAATTATCTTTTAGAGCCTTTATCATATTGTAATTTTCAAAGCAAACTTAATCTTTCAACAACACTATCTTTGGCATCAAGTCTGACAAGTAATAACTATAGAACAATTTTAAAAGCAATTTCTCTCTCAACATGAAGGTCCCTGCTTCTCAATAATTGATCTATCATCTGCATAAAATAAAGACTACCTTGGAAAAAATAAATAAATAGTGGGCCTAATCAGATACCTTGTGGTACACCACTCTGCAGGCATGTCACAGGAACTCAATCTGTAGCCAAGTGGACCCAAAAGGGCAGTGACACTTCTAACACGTCATTCTCATGTGGTGATGGTTGTTGTATGCATTATTTGATTATTTAAAACATCTATGACCTCAATTCGGGTTAGGCTGCTAGCTACATCTGCAGCACGGAGCAGGTCCACAAACTCACACACAAAAATTACCACATAATTTGGTTAAAAAAAAGGTTCAATTTAACATTTAGAAAAACAACAACAAAAACCATGCTTATTGCTTCTGAACCAAGAGTCAGATGATTTGATTTACAGCATTAATAGATATGAAGCTAAAGCCAGGAGGTAGACAGCTTTGATTTGCACATATCAGCATACATCAAAATTATAAACATCAACATGTAGCAACCACAATATCTACATTTTTAGCATGTTGACTCTGGTATTCCGACATTGAATGGCTACATATGATGTAGATATTGCATCCTGCACATAATCAAATCAGGATTTGCAGTAACAATGCACATTTGTATGTAAGATAAAACTTCATTGTAAATTCCTATAATATAAGAAAGTGGATGTTTTGATGTTGCAGGGTTATTGACATTGAGTGACTGATACGTGTTCATCTGAGTGTCAATTAAGACTTTGTGTCTTGTTTGTTTAATCCCTACACCAACAGAACTGTGAAAACAAACCCCCAAGAAAATCAAAGTCTTGACTTTAAATAATGAATAAGCTTGTCCCCAAACTACCCCTGATGTATTGATCGCAAAAGACAACTCATTCATCAAGCAGTTACCATGGACTTTCTGCATGATGCCAGTTTCTTGTTCCAGGTTTGATGTTTATTTGACACTTTTGAGCAATAAAATCTGGTCTCATGTGTTTTAATGTCATGACAGGCACACCACAACAAAATTAAAATGCATTCAAGAAACTGCATGCACTATATCTTAACAAGCAACAGTAATAGTGCTTTCACACGTGAACACTTTTTCGGGTTGAGCTGCATGTGTGAGCACAAACAGCAGAATTGCTCACTCAGACTTTATCCGGAGTTTCTCCTGCCAAACTTCTAGAGTTTTTCTGCAGAGAGCCAAGTGAGCTGATGTGAGAACGCAGCAGGGAAATGATCAGGATAATTTACCTCGAGTGAGTGGTGATGCTTATTCCCTGTGATCTGTGCATGACAATAGACTGCATACACATGACCAGTAAGATCTCTGTGCACGCAATTAAACTGCTCTAGTATGTTTTCTCTTCTCCAGTATGTTCTTCTCCGCTCTTTTGTTGATATTGTGATTCTGTCAAACTACACATAGCATTGATATACAGGCAAACATTCTCATTATAGCATCATCTTTCTTGCCTCTGGAAACTCCTGCCTACCCCTCCTGCCTGACCAGGATAGTCTCCCCCTGTGAGGTGCATGTGTGAACAACCAGATCAGAAGGATTTCAGGGGGCCGTTTCTCAAGAGCTTTTCCGGAGTGCATATGTGAAAACAGCAATCTGTGCAGAATGACTTACCATTGGAGGCTGTGAAGTCGATAGCGACAGTGAAGTTCAGTTGTGTCCTGTTGCAAAGCAAATGGGAAAAGAAGAAAACAACAAAGATCACAAACTTCAGTTTACTGTATCTCCAACACACATACAATGGACTTCTAGAGAATCTGTTTACTGATCTAATTAGCATGGCAGTGCATTGCTCCCTTCACCATCTTGAAGGTTTAATTAGACAAACAAATGGAGCCATTAATGAAACGTGAATAAACTGAATAAATTAGATATTAACAAATAAGATCTGCCCATGCAAACCTCCTGCAAAACTTTGCTTGCTCAGAGCTCATATTAATTCTGTATGGTGCTCAAAAAGGAGCTTTTGGGAAATTCAATCTAGTATCTTCAGATACATTGACACACAAACACAACCACACACACCCACAAAGAGACAAACAACCAAAATGGAGGCTGTTGACACTGACTCTGAGGGCAGGCTCATTATTATTCCACTCACCCTCCTCGGATGAAATCCACAAAGGTATACTCGGACTCCACTTTGAAGGACAGCAGAGTTACCTGGCAAACACAAACGCACACACACAAACACAAACGCACACACACAAAAACACGTACGCACACACATCCAGAGTGATAAACAGAAGAGGAGAGTGAGAAGAAAAAGGACCAGGGCCAGGTAGACGAAAAAAAGACAAGCAGGTGGCCAGCCGGCAAAGGAGTAGGTGAGAGAGAAGCAGATGTAAGAGGTGATGATACCTTCATATATAAAATAAATATATCAGACATAGCAGTACATAAGCAATGACATTGCAGAGGTGGGTGTACTCACAGTTCCAGAATTTACATATTTCTTCTTCTTGCCTTTCTTCTTTGGATTTAAAACCTGCCGGTGATTGGGGGGGAAAGTAAGTTAGGCACTGAGAGGGCTCTTGTTAAACCACTTCATACCCTGAAATTATGTTTAATAATGAACATGAATAATTCAGCATATTCCTGATAGTTCTGGCTCTCCATGAATTGAGACTGATATGATGTTTAACTGTGTGAATAAAGATGATAGAGAGGATAAAAATGGAATCTGAGAGGTTAAGAGATTAAACTATTCATTCATCCGTCCATCCACTGTCATTACCAAACTGATAATCAAACATCCCCACTCTTTTAGAAAAGATGATTATTAGAGACTTTGATGATTTCTTGAAAAAGGATTATTAATTGCTTTGCCCGGAGAATATCATTTAAAATTAAAGGTACTTTAACTGACATTGTAAACGTTAACTTTTTAGGATTTACATATTTATGGTCGACCTGTGTACTTAACATTGAACTTTTGAGTAATTAAACACACATGCACATTCTCTCTGTAGCTTCCCTGTGGCTCCAACAACACGAAGTCAAGCTCCAAAACACAACAACGTTGGAATATGAACTTCTAAACTCAGAAAGCCGGACCATCCGAGGACGTTTATGCAGGGCTACTTCCTTTAGAGAAACGGTTTCATATGCACTACAGGGAAGTATCATTAGAGTAAATATAGCCTTTTATAAAATGTAGGGAGAATCCTATTTCAGTTTTAATTTTAAAGAATGAATGGCATCCTTTCAAGCAGTCCAGTTTGACACCATTTGACAACAAGACTCCACTCGTTGGTTTGGTATGCAGTCTCTAAAGGGACACGGGCTAAAAAAACAAGTTTCTGCTCACAAAAGAAACTAAACCATGCTCACAAGGACATTTCTTATGCACACAGGAATATGTTTTTTGCGCTCACAATAAGGATGTACGTACTCACAAGAACGTTTTTGAGTTTCACAAGAAGGTTTTAAATGCTCACAAGACAGTATCGCATTCTCACAAGGACGATTTGCGTCCTCTCACACAGGTTTTACATGCTAAGGAGAAAGTCTTTGCGCCCGTACAGAAAGGGTTTCGATTGCTCACAATACAGTTTTGCATTCTAACAATGACAGTTTTGGTCCTCACAAGAAATTCCTTAGTGCTCACAAGAAGGTTTTATGTTCTCACGAGAAGGTTGTGCATCCTCACAAGAAGGTTTAACGTGCTCATGAGAAAGTTTTGCATGTGCACGTGAAATTGAGAAATCTCAGACAAAAGCTCATCCTACAGGAGTGGCAGAAACTCTCTGCTGCATACTTTATAGTGATTCCAAGAATCTTTCACATAAGCACGTAATACCTGGGGAACTTTCTCATTCTCACAAAAAAGTATTCTGTGCACACTTAAAAAACTTTTTTTTCTACCCATGTCCTTTCAGGGGCTCCATAGATTGGCCTTATCTTACTCTCCCATTTTATTCGATCTGATTCAACAAACATATTTCTTATTCTGTGTCAAATTAAAGTACCAAAATCACATAAAACAACACAGGAGATTATTTTGATTAATACATCTGTGTCCCTGTTTGTCAAACAAACACCAGCTAACAAGTATCAGTTATCCAGTATCACATGTATTATCACTTGTATTACTTAAAATGAGTTTGTGTAAGCCTTCGCACCAGTGTTAGACTTTTTTCTCAGCAGGTGAATATCCAGAATCTCCTAAAACAGAGTTATACAATGTTTTATACGACAGAAGCAGCGAGAAACAACAAAACCGCCCCCGTGTCATGGCTCACCTCGTACACGTTGAACTGGTTCTGCCCCCGAGACAGCTCTCTGTAGCTGGTGGTGAACTCGCCGATGAAGTCATGGCTGCAGACACACAACACCAACGCAGAGGAGCAGGCATGAACACACGTTTTATAATCTGAGATGAATGGTCACGTCTCTGAATGTTTTCTTTCCACATCACTTTCTCTATCTTTGTTTTCCTGCCGGAGCTCTCTCTCCCCCTCGCTGCATATCGAGTTGTTTCCTGGCACATTCAAACTCTTCCAAGTCATTCTCCACAGAGAGCACATTTAACATCCTTCTGATATGTGAAACATCAATGTGAAACTCATGAGATCATTTTACCTTCCATCTCGATCCCAGTCATAGACGTCTACCTTCACCGTCCTGCAACAAACAAGGACATCTTATTACGGAGATTTACTTCTTTTTTTTTTTTTACCAGAACAGCCCTCGTCAATTTCAACGAGACCTTGAAGTTCTTTTTAATTTATCCAAATAAAAAAACTCTTTTCACTCCATCACGCTGGGAACAGTGTAATTGCACATTCACTGATACAATAGAGTCGCTCTGAAGAGGATTATTTGTGCAGCAGGTATGGAGCGATATCATGAACTCTGAATTACAAGCTCAATGCATGCTCGGATAGTTACCAGACCGTGAATATCATTATTACTCAAGAGTTAGAGAGAAATAGGAAGAAGAGCATTTACATCTCTAATGCAGCACCAACAGGATATATTGTATTTGTTGTTGGGCTCGCTGTGCTACATGAATCTTCATTTGGTTTAAATGTCACAGCTAGGTTTATGCAAAGTCATTAGCATAGATAGTGGGGGATTTGCAATCGTGCTTCTCAGTGAAAACCCAAAAGCTATTATTTTCTGTCTTTAATAGAAAATTATTCTGCTGTCTTTTACTGTCGGCAGTAAAAGTAAAAAAGCTTAAGTAAATGGTGAATGGACCTGAACTTGTGTCGCGCTTTTGTCGTCTTCTGAGCGCTGAATGTCACATTCACACACTGTTGTGTAAAGTGTCCATCAGGAGACACACTGCTGGCTTCAGCCCCTCAGGAGCAATTTGGGGTTCAGTGTCCTGCCGAAGGACTTTACGACGTGTGACTGCAGGAGCTGGGGATTAAACCTCCAACCTTCCAGTTTATAGACAACCGACTCTACCACTGAGCCACCCCACAGTAAACTTCTACATTTTCAGTTGCTTGACAAGTAACTGTGACAAGTACTTGCAGGTACTTAACGCAGACAAGAAGAAAACAGAAAACTTGGACGTTGGTTTGTACCCTGAGAGAATATATGACTGTGTGAACCATAGATTGTAAACATTACTGTACACGCATGCTCTCTGCATGCTAACTTAGTATATGAAGTGTGCACACTACAGCCAGTGGGTATCACCGTGCACTCAGCTCAGTCCAACCTGGGTTTGAGTGTTTCAAAAAGCTGTTTAACACTGAGTCAGTCTCAATAACACCAGTGCTGGTCCCTGGGACACCATGACCGACTGCTGGCATTATTCTGACCGCCCCAGCAACAAGTGATGTCATCCACTCAAGAGCCTGCTTAACTGTTTCCCTATTTCACTTAATTATAGAAAATGGGTTTGCTTATCCAGGAACAGAGACGTATGTAGCTTTGGCAATCAGTTTGTTTTATGAGTCTGCATTCAAACATCTACACTGTTTCTCTATCTATATACCTCACAATGACATTGTACTTGCTCTCCCTTTGGACACATAACAGAGATGTGCAGATTGTTTTCTGACCTGTCATAGTCTCCGTTGCAGAGCGCTCTAACAGGGATGGTGAAGGGCTGCCACACTGGGTTCAGTGTGTTCTTGATCACCTCTGTCTTGTGGCAGATGGTGAACCTGCCGGCAAAAAGCACAGAGCACAGACGTGAAGCTAATAGAGGGGACGGCGCATTTATATAGCTCACATTGTTCCTGTGAATATTGTCCCGTGTCACTTAGCTGCAGCTTCCTCTGCAATGCTACAAAGTGCTTCACAGGTTTTTTTTATCGAAACGCTCAGGTATATCTGGGAGGCACGGCAGAATTGCACATCAAGTTTCATTGCTAGAAAATCTGTACAAGGCAGAGCAGTGAAATAAGGTGATAATATGAAACTCTGAGATAAGCCGTCAAAGTTTGGTTTCATATCATTCCAAAAAAAAGTTGATATGTACAAGAAAAACAGGAAAATCAGATGATAAAAAAATTGCAAATGATCGCTCTACCCATCAAAAACGTGCAGGAAACAAACACATTGCTTTGCAGACGGATTTTCAGCAACAATGTGATGCAATCTGTTGTTGATTTTTAGCAGCATCCCACTTCACACTCATCGGGACGCGCAGTGAGAGCACAGCTGCAGCAGATGGTATCCACTCAGCAGTGCCACAGAATCCACAGTGGCTGCAGTGCGGGTACATTTGATCCACTCAGAAATGGCCTGAAGCAATAACGACCCTCTGCAGTCCATAAGTCACCGAAGAGAAGCAGTTCTTTTGTTTGGGATACAAATGAAATTAAATAAATAATTGATAATCAAGTTGAACCTACAGGGGACAGGGATTTGAAAACATATAAAAGAATATGCAGATTTTGTTTTTTGCATTTGAAAACTAGAGTTAAAATGTCTTCATCCACTGATGGATCGGATGCCCCGGGTGAAGGGCGCAAGCCGAAACGCTTCGGTCTAATTTGTTAATAAGTTTTATGACCTCTTAAAGACTTTCTCTCTTCTTGCACCTTGGTAGTTGGTGAAGTTGTGCCAGAAAATCTCCCTTTGCTTCATCCACTGATATAAATGATATTTTATTCGTGTTTTTCTCTTATACAGAATGTGTGCCTCTCTTTTGAAACGACTTTCTGCGAGAAAACAAACTCTTTTAAAGCCTGATACTAAAACGTATAGTCGTAAATGCATGCACTGCACCTTTAAATACAGTACGTCTAAATTGAGACATCTGCGGGGAATAAACAGATGGATATAAAAGAAGGTTTTAGGGTGCACTCACACTAGGCAGAGTTGTCCCGTACCGTGCTTAAGAATGATTACCCCCCCTCCCCATTCCCCCCCCGGCCTGCACTCACACCACTCCAGGACTAACCGGGCCTGAGCACGGTTACCTCTTGTACATAACGTCGTAATACAACACATGCATGGTTTTATGTCATTATGAAAGCGTGCTCAGTTTACAAGACAGGCGGACTCGAGAAAAAAAAAAAAAGAAAGAAAAAGTGATGTGC